>OX104063.1:84339205-84502010 GCA_944474145.2 Dicrocoelium dendriticum
TCCCGTTATTGTGACACAAACGTGTGAAGTAAACGAGAACACGGTAGTGTGCACGAATGAATGGGTTTCCTACATTCACATTCACATCAATGTTCCAACGATGTGAGGTCACTAATATTATTTTAGTACGGACTCAAAAGTAACAACCCTAAGATGTTTTACGCTGGTGTTCAAACAGTGTAAGGTCAATGACAATGTGACACGTAGTGTAAAATCTTAATTTTATCACGGCGTTTCTTGTTCCCTGCAATTTAGCAAGCAAACTCGGATACAATCGGCGGGCCGGATGAACTGACATCGCGGGCCGTAGTTTGGTGATCTCTGGTCTATTGTGGCAAATGAGGGGATGTCACACTGCTTTACGAAGTTTGTGACTTGTCTTTACAGCAGCGTGTTTCTGTTACTACTGATGGGTAAGGTTTTACTGGCCAACACGCGTGCTATTATGCTTTCTGGATCATGGTTGGATTTGTATTCGCGCAGTGCTGCATTCTGTATTGTCACGCAGTCCTGAATTCTAGGTTTGACCGTTGATAACATCACTGTAGAAGGTAGTGTCTTTATTGTTGTTGCTGTTGTAATCATGGTACTGAATTTTCCAACGAGCTCTGTGCAAATTTCATCAATAGAACTGTTCCTTATAAATCCCATGTGAATATCTAAAGTAGTCCGACTTTGATGTGGCAGTGCGTGGTTGAATAAGTTAAGTATTAACCTAAATTTCGCTATTTTTATTGCTTTTTCCATCAGGGTTGAACCGATGGTTACTGCTAACGGCTAGGGAACGCACTATTCTATGTTTTTCTGCGGTATACTTTTGGCACACTTCGTTTTTTCACTCATTAATTTTTGACCTCCATGGCATTCCAGCTGCACTCTTGACAAGTAGAATAGTTATATGTACTACCTTCGACCAGCACTTCCAATGCACTACTTCTCTTCAGTTGTGGTAGTTAGCATACCTAAGATGGAAATAGTAGAGAGGAATGGGACATGAAATTCCCATTTCGATGTTTTCACTTTAAGACTGTAAAGACCAAAGGCGTTTCTCTAGTTATTTTTGGACACGACTCCTCTTGACCGATCATTCTAACCCATCCTACTCATGTGCCGTTTCGGCGTGCCTCTCAAATTTTAGGTCGCTGCTGAAATACGTGCTTTCATCTTTAGGTCATTTCGCGTGTCTGTCTGTTTCCCCACGTGCACACTGAAGTGTTTATACCGAATTCTGCACGTGTGTAACTCGAAATACTGCGTACCCAAACCTTGAGTACGTAAAAAATGCGGGGCTGCTGTATCGACCTCTCAAGAGCCATCGTGAAAGTGCACACCTCGAAAACACCAAGAATGAATGCCAACTCTGTTAACTTCACACCTTATGGTAGACAAGTGAAGTTGTGGGCTTCTTGGATAGCTCTAACTTTGGTTTCCTTTTCAGTTCGCAGATGTGTTCGTATTGCCAAGGAGTTAGATATTGTGTACATGCATTTCCTCAAGCCTTGCAAAATCTGTGATCGGAGGATAAATATTCTTCCACACTAATTTCATCCGAAAGATGGATTGTACTAATTATTGCTCGTCTAGATGCTTTGAATGAGGGTGAGCACATATGTGTAAAATGAGAATTGGGAGAGTGTATCGGAGCGAGTTGGGGAAGCAAAAAGGATTTGCTGCACTTCAAGTACACAAGCTAAGGACGGCATGCACTAACTCCCAATTTTTTTGCTTCCTATGTGTTTACATTTTCTAAAAGCTGGA
Organism: Dicrocoelium dendriticum; assembly: GCA_944474145.2. Taxonomy (NCBI): domain Eukaryota; kingdom Metazoa; phylum Platyhelminthes; class Trematoda; order Plagiorchiida; family Dicrocoeliidae; genus Dicrocoelium; species Dicrocoelium dendriticum. The sequence continues at coordinate 84,340,964 of OX104063.1, forward strand.
CAGGACATTCCGCTCGTGTGTGCAGATGCAATATGTACCATCGAATCGTTCAGCAAAAGTGCTTAATGTGATGCGTTACAACGTAGACGTGATGAATTCAAGTCCTGGAATTCCCTCGTCATGTCAAAGAAAGATATCTCGCTGCAGACAAGTTCAAACTTTTTATTTGTCTGCCATACACCATCTACTGAGTGCGCAATTTATGACAAACTGCTTCCTCAGTGCACTTTTACCTGGGTCGTCCAATAAAGATTTTCTCTGTTCAACTTTCCATGTGTGTATACTAGCGAAAAGCTACACTGATCTTGGTCAATCATTACATTAGTATGATGCAGATTTCAGCATCTCTCCCATCGGTTTATGCATTTGAACAAACTACATTTGTAGAAATCCTCACATTGGACCTGGGACAAGGAGCTGAACTTCGAAATAAGAGTCACCTCGATAGTCAAATGTTTTCCTTTAAGAAATGATCTTATATTTGAAAACAAATAAAAGTAAGTGGGCGCAAAGTTCATGCTATTTCGGGGCCCAGTTAGCCCATACACAAAGCAAATTTGGTTGACCGGATAACAATTTCTTGTTGTGCTAACAACTTAGTCTGTCCGATGGAAAAAGTTGAGACAGGCGACTGCGACATTTGTTCACCATCGCGCTTCTATTTGGTTAGCCAAGCGCCGCCGGCCAACAGCATATCAGATGCATGGACATAGCAACCTGAACGCCTGTATAGGGCACAGAGGTGCACGTGCTTTACTTCAGCCCGCAGTTGCTGGTGTGCCATTTATTACATGGGCGGTGACGGATTACATGACGGAGATGTGGTAACATTTTACTATCTGGTCACCGCCGGCCAGGTAAGAGGAAGCGCGGTCAGTGAATGATAAAGAATTAGAGCGTGATGCATAGCACCGCTATGACAGAGTCAGTTGTCTAACAGATTAGCTGGCTACTCGAAATCTGACATGGTCGACAGTCGATGTTCCTAAGCGAAACTCCCAAGCGCTTGTTCATACGATCGGTCATGTGTTGTGGGCACATAGGGTGCACAGGGCAACAGGCACAACACAAGTGGCGTATTGAAGCGCGTGGTTCACAGTCTATTTGGCCAAATCGCTAAACCGCATATACAACGGTGGACATTAGACACCTTCACTGGTGCGATAATCGCAGGGTCAAGGCATTCCTGGCGTAATGCCCTTGCGCTTTGCGACATATCAGCCATGAGCAACACGCTTGTAATATTGCAGCTGGTATATGGGTGAGGTTAATTGTTTGTTCCACGGCTAGCATGTTAATGCGTATCAAAGAAGCATGCGAAAGTACACTTAGTTTAGTAGGTTAATGATTGAATTGCTCAAACGTTCCCCGTAGGTTTGATAGGGTGTGGACCACAAAATTCAAAGATGCAAAGTGATGCCACAGATAAGGTTATATACTAAACTAGCTGCTGGTGATACTATACGGATCTTCTATGGGTAGAGATGTTCCTGATGCATGACGAGGCGAGTGAGAATGGGATGATCATACTTAGGGAGTGGCTTATGGGTTCATTTGTACGCTGTCGCGTGCATCACAACAGGTTGCGGATGGAGTTATGTATTTCAAAAATGTAAGCCGACGAATGAGTCTCGGTTTAATTCGCAAGTTAGATTAATAGGCAGTCACGGACAATCGGCGCAGTGTCTCAGAGCGTGAAGAGTTCCATAAGAGATCGTACAAAATGTGTTAGAGCCAATATTTCTGACTAGAGGCTCAGTGATCGCTGACATTTAACCGGAATTGAATATCTAACGGACGGTTGATGAACAACCCCGATTACCTCTCGCTTCTTTGTGCCCTGGCATCGAACAATAAGTAGGCGTATGACGAACCTCACTGTCGACTGTTTTCTCATTCAGCAACTAGTCAGCTATTCCAGGAAACCTTCCATAGCCCCCGTACTGCTATATTGGCGTTTCTCGGGCGCTATGAGTAGTTTTTTACCACTCGAAAGTCATGTTATCAGCTCTCGACGGTTCGCGACATGCCTTAAACACCTCACTGCTTTGCGCGTAAGGTCTTTGAGAACTAAGGCGCTGGCTCTGGTTACATAAGTTAACCGTCTTCCCCTATTTGGGTAACTGAAAAGCTCTATAGGCACACAACTTACGCGGACATGGATCTTCGGATTGCTTCCAAGACGCATTCACATCAAAACTACCGGGGGACGTAGTGAAGTAACCACGAACCAGGCCGTTGTGGGAACTGGGTTTAGTGCGCGCGCAGAAGCAGCGATATTTGTTTGGATTCCAAAAAATAAACCACCCTGCGCAATTTGGCTTGGAATCTCCACACGATTGTGCAACCGTGAATGTTCGCACGCATTGCAGCCCAGACGCAGGTAGAGTTGAGTTCTACCGTCAACTCTCCCGCTTACTTCAGGAAAGTCGCCGCAAGAATCTCCTGGTTCTCAAGGAGAACCTAAGCGTACCGGTTGGTAGGCTCGAAACTTAGGAACACGAGGCGTGTGATCTGTATGGCCATGGTACTCGCAGGACGCATTAAGGAGATCTACTGCTACAGATCTGTGCGGATCACAGTCATGGACGTAGACTGACCATATCCTCATCGGTTACCGTTGACGAGGTTGTTTAAGATGGCAGATCAGAGTAACTTACTTATCTCACGTAAGATCACACGCTTATGTGTGCTAGAATTGTCCTGCGTTTTGTTGGCATCTAGCAGCATCGCCAGAACTAGCTTGAAGTAGGCAAAATTGTCGCTGTAAACAACCTGGATGCCTTTCGGAATTCGCTAGCTTCTATTTTGAACGGCCCTCTACTCACAGATGTTAAGGCACATTTGACACATATCCGGAATGCACTGCACAAGTTACTATCACCTATGTGTTCATAAGGCACATCATCAATCGACAGCTTTTAACTCAGTGTTTAACTTGTGGAAGACCAGCGTATAATTCCTGTAACTCTAATTCCTGTAACACCGTGTTCAAACAGCTCACCAGTGAAGATCGCTGAGACCGATGGTCACAGCGTTTCATCGAAATGAAGAAGTTGCCTTCCAAGGAAAGTTTCGCAGACTTTTATCTTATCCGACCCTCCAACTTTAGAGGAAGTATTGTGCGAAACCAGCGGTGAGCCAATTCGCAATCAACTACGTTGGCTGATAACTTGGGTAATGCACTTAGAACAGCAGTTCAAATGGCCACTTTTGCTCTCGAGCTTTCAACCATGTATCCACAGCGTTCCATGGTATGTAAGCACCTCTTCATCATCCGAAGCTGAGGAACCTTACAACCTGCGCCTTCTGAGGCTTCACGATACCCGCGATCCCAACCACTTAAGCCCACTATTTTCATGAAAGGAAGCTCATCACTTCTTTTTAAATTGATTGCCATCAACCCAGAGATATAAGCTACAGATGTCATTCCGCCTAATTGAAGCTTAGCGTGCACCATGATCAGCTTCAAGTAATGTGGACGATCAGATTGTGCCGACTACCGACGAACCAGCCGTCTATGCATTGCGTCCATAATATTCCCTTCCATGCTTTTACAGAGACTCAGTCGAGTACGTGAACAGCGCGCACATGACCTGCACTGAGTTTCGCCTAGGTCAGAAGTTGTATTGATCATATATTTGATCCGCCAGATTCTGGAGTACGTCCGAGCATTGGGTGTGATCGACGGCAAGGTGGCCAACACACAAATTACGTCCGAGGTGTCAAAATGCTGACATTTCAATTGGCCACGTTTGTGTGTTGCTCACCCTGGGGTGGGGGTCTCAAGGACACCAAACATACATGGTTTGAAACCTTACCGACCTGGTCGAAACTCAGCGCAGGTCGCCTTCGCGCTGTTCACATACATATAGGTTCGCAAGTCTATGTATTGAACTCCTACCATAAACCGGCGCAAGTTTAATGTTCATCCCATTAGTACTGCTGTGAAGAAGATGGGGCTTGAGAAGGCGATAACTACCTGCCTTGGAGAAGTCGAATCCATTGCTTCAGTGAGCGATCTGTGGCACCAAATCCTTGGACAGGTGACGGATGTGGCCGAGGAAACCATGGGACGCGCAATCTGTAAGCGGCCCGATTGGTTTACCGACAGAAGTGCGAATATTGGCGCATCAGTTTTGGAGAAGAATGCAGCACCCGACATATATGTGGCAGACCTTGCCTAATTCGAGAAACAAAGTCATTTTCGCAAGATCCGACGGCGAATGAACACAGAGCCCGTCGAATCGAGGACGTATGGTTGACAACGAAAACGAAACAGATGGAACGCTATGCTGAGCGCCACCAACGTGAGCAATTCTTGTACATTGATGCTGCTCAATGCTAATTCAGGCGTTGCCATCACACGGACTGCAGACATAACGGAGATCCGATAAAGAAACTTTGTTGGTCTCTTGAACAGCCGTTCAGATATTCACTGCGCTATGTTGCACTTCGTGCAACAGAAAATAATGATGTGTCTTGCACATACACTGGCTCATCATGAGACATAGAGAGCACTGGCTCGCATGTATGACATTCCTGTCTTATTGGCTCTGGCAGTATGCGACCATTCATTTCTTATTACTAACGGGAAGCTACCGGTGCGGCAATCCTAAGCACTGCAGTCAAGTTTCAGTTACTAGGAGACGGATTTCGACGGCCTGAGTAGGACTGCTTGCCGAGTGGATTGGTTATTGCATCAATGCACTTATACTGAGGCTTGTTGGTTGGATATAAAATGGGATCCACCAGTGGTCTAAACTCGTTGTATGACCGTTTTGTGACACTTAAGTCTCATGAACTTGGACCAGTCAAACCACACCGGATCGAAAAGGAATATTGTAAGCAGGCTCGGCAGTGGCGCAGGATGTGGGACAAGTTCTCTAGGTTAGTCAATGACTACGACGAAGCCTATAAACTGCAGTGAAGAATTTGCAACAATGCGAATAGGAGCAAGCGTTGACATTCCGAAGAACCACGTACAACCGCAGAAAAATCATCTAAAAGGGGAACCTTTGAAAACACGAAGCAGTGCCTAAAGTCAACAGATAACGTACCAGAGATAGAGAGCGCGGACAGCAGCCCCTAACCTACAGCACTCAGCATACATCTGTATAGGCGACGCGCTTCGCATCCGTGTATCTTCATGACCAGGTGCCTGTATCGACTTCGAAGGACACTGCTCTTACCGAACTCGACAGCCTGGATTGTTGCGTGGTAGAGGTACATCAACTACTCGCTAAACATACCTGAATACTAAATACTGTATTATAGAACAAGTAGAAATGAATTCTGTACAACGCTTTGGAAATATGGTGAGGAACATTATAAAAATTGTCAGCCGTGGATAGTCGTTGTCGTTCTCATGTAACATTTAAAGTAGCTGACTCACGATATTGCAAGAGTTACAAATGTGACATGTCATCCTAAGTGTGCAATCGTTCTCTGAATCGAATAGTGGTAAAATATAAATCTCACAACGTTTTGAACGGCTGCACGGATGTTGCTTCTATCACTTGCTCGAGCAAACTGTTCCAAATATTCAACACTCTTCGTCGAAGCACAGTGGATGGGGAGCACGTTTCACATCCGGCACGACAAGTTTGTATCTGTGTCCGCGTGTGCTGCATGGCCCTCGTAAGTGCAGCATTGACCTCAGCATGGGGAAGTCACCGAGATGTAGAATACAGTAGGTCATAATGAGGTCGACTCGCACCCGACGGTAGGACAAGGTGTAGAGTCCCGGTTTCTCGCACCGGTCTTCATAACGGCACCAGGCCTGTTGGGTCTGATGAGCTCGACGCCCTCCTTCTCAATTCACTATCACCTATCATCTCGCCTGCTGTGACTAATCTATGCAACAGGTCGCTGTCCGAAGATTCATTGCCGATCTGTTAGAAATGCTTGGTGATAAAACCGATCCCGAAAGGTAGTAACCCCAACAAGGTAGACGATTACTGGCCAACTTATTTGATGCTTATCTTGGCCAAGATTGCGAGAAGATTGTGAAGAAGAGTTCGTTACGGGTGTTCCGGCCAAAATCTTCTACATGCCAACGTATTCCAAACTAGGCTTTGGCTGCAACCATCCACCAGAAGTTAACTTCATGGAATGGATACTCTATTGATCCACCTATGCATATCGCCTATGTAAACGCTTGGATACTTTTGTATCAAATATTCTGTACCGCTGCAGACACTTTCGTGCGTTAGGAGAAATAGACTTTATTATTATTATTATTATTATTATTATTATTATTATTATTTTCTGACCATCGCACAGTACGGTCTCTCGCTTAGTCGTTCATGCACTACCAACCTGCTAATGAAGACTCATGAATGGATGCATACAGTAATTCGGCGAAAATTTGTGGACATGATCTACATCTATTTCAGCTAATCTTTCGACAAGGTGAACCATGCAGTCTTCCTTCGCAAGCTGAGATTGTGCGGTGTTGGCGGCTGATTGCACCAGTGTATCCAAGCGTTTCGTTGGACGAAAGTAAACGGTACAAGTCAACAGCCTCTTAATCGACTAGTATCGTTTGTCCAGTGGCGTGAGCCAAGGCACTTTACTGGGGCTTACATATCACCCGATTTATATCAACGATCTACCTTAGCTCTTTCGGTCGGCGTGTGCTCTGTTCGCAGATGACTTGAAGATTTGAAGAGTGATTATCACCCGCACCTATCCGCGTATTCTGCAACAGTCCGCCTTCCGGTCAACCCAACCAACTCGGTATTCACGAGACTGGGGAAGGGTGTTAATGGCCGAACTTATACTCTTGACGGCCAAATTCTAAATCCCATACCTTCCGTGAAGGACCTAGAGATGCTACCACTTTGCGATTAGATGTCTGTGGACAACGGGAACAATATGCACCTTAACGGACTTCGCATGCTTTGGACACTCAGATACAGCTTCTGCATCTGATCTGAAGTCGTTGCCACTCGCATTTTCTCCTCCATCTTCAGAATAATACTACAGTACAACTCGCCCACGTATAGCCCCACCACTCGAAAAGAGGCTCAGAAATACGTAATGGTCCTACACTCGTTACCAGGCTCATCCTTACTTCTCGGAGCTTACCGTACGAAGACAAGTGAAAGAGGCTGAGACTGGACACCAGACCTATCGTATGGTGCGAGTCGACATCATCATGACCTACCGCATTCGTTAGCGAGATGACTTCCACATGTTGAGGCCACTGCTCCTACTTGCGGCAAACGCGGACACCGGTACAAGCTTGTGGATCCAGATCGGACGCGAGTTCTCCATCCTCTGTGATTTGAACCGCAAGTGGTCAATGTTTGGAACAGTTTACCGGAACACATATTGGCGGCAAAAGGTGCAGTAGTACAAAACATTATTAACTGTACATTTCTCTAGTGTTAGATAATGAGAACGATTACCCATTGACAATGATACAACGGCTCGATTGTTCCATTTGTAAATGCCAATTTTCTGGGAAATCTACGTTATTTGTTAAGATATCATGTGAAACATTAAAATAGCATCAATGTGTTGACCGGTCATTGAAGTGTTTTAAAGGTTTTTTGGTTATAATTCTAACAACGTGTGCACATTTAAATTTTTCGTGCTCCCACAACGCAGTATACATTAACTAACTGCGATACGCAAGTGCGCTGGAGCCGACAGGATATCGCCTAAACTATTGAAATACGGCGGACCTGTTCGGATGCATGCACTGCACCGCTTAGTGTAACGCGTGTGGTTAGAATAAGTGGTGCCTGCTGACTTGAAGTATGCCCTTGTTCTACCACTGTACAAGGGCGAAGGGAGCAAGCAATTTTGCACGAATTATTGTGGCATCAACTTGCATGTGTGGGGAAATGGATCACCCGAATCCTGCTTAACCGCCTCGTCACTCAGGTCGTTGAACCGTACGTGGCTGGCGAGCAATGCGGATTCCGTTCGGGCCGCAGCAGCTATATATGATATTCGCAGTTCGTCAATTGTAGGGGAAATGTCGACCGCGACCTTAACCATGGTACTCGATGATTGTTAACCTCACCAAGGCACTTGTTACGGTGAACCGCGAGGCACTGTGATTGGTTTTTGGTAAGTTTGGTTGTCCTAGTAAGTCTGTAAGTCAACTTGAATGGCTACACGGTGGTATGCGGGTGAGGGTACAGCTGAGTGGAAAAACCTCAGATGACTTTGCAGTTGTTTCTGGTATGAAGCAAGGTTGTGTCTTAGCCCCTGCCCTGTTTAATATTTACCTCCATGTAATGATGTCTCGTGCTTTTGGTGTTGCTTGTGATTACGTTGTCCGTGTGGAGCACCGCATTGATGGTGGGTTACAGAAGTTTGTAGTTCCGGCGTGTGAAGCCTAGGGCTTGGGAACAAACACCCGTATGTTGCTGTTTTCGGACAAGTAAGGGTTGTTTGCTCTCGCTTCTGCAGCGGCCAAATTTCGGTTCACCATCAACACAAGCAAGACTGTATGTCTTTTCAACGTTCTCCAGAATTGGTGTCCCTATGTCTGCCGCGAATCCAGATTGATAACGACGTTTTGGCAACCCCATACCGATTTCACTACCTTTGGATGTGTGATATCCACCTGCTTGCAGATAACGTGCACATCCGCGTATCAAAGATGGCTGCTGCATTTAAAAAGCTGGAGAGTCGGGTGTGGAAAAATCATCACCTGAGTATAGAGACAAAGCTGAAGATTTAAACGTCAATGGTGCTGTCCATTCCTCTATACCGCAGTTAAACATGGAAGCTGCACCGGGATAACGTCTGTTATCTAAAGCGCTTCCACCAACAGTGCTTTCATCGGATTATGCGCATCACTTGGGGTGACCAAGCTGCTGACACGGAAGTCATGCGTCGCAGTGGCGTGTGTGCAGTTGACTGCATACTTCTGCTGCGGCAGCCGAGTTGAATCGGGCAGGTTGGCTGCATGGATTCGACTCGAATGCAGAAACAGCTGCTTTACGGCCAACTGCGCGCCGATAAGCGACACGTGGGAAAATCGGAGTTATATTACAAGGACATGATCAAGGTGAGTTTATCACGATTTATTGGTGATTTCAGGTTGTGGGAATCAAATGCAATAGATCCACGCTAATGGCATAAGCAGATCAGGGGCGTAGTCGCGTAAGTGCAGAAGAATACTACTGTATTCGGAAAGGAAACACTGGGTACGGAACCGGCAGTAGCGGATGTATGCTAGCCTTACAAAGCAATAGTAGGGAGAGTTGAATTGTATAGGTAGAAATTCGTCACATCTACACTCCCTCGGACAGCCGTCAGACGCCCGGAAAAGCGCTGTACGCGTGTTTCATCCTTTCGGGAATCGTCAGCAGTGCGCATTCCATCGGACCCTGGTAAGGCCCGAAACTGCAATTCGACTGTTGCCAGTCCGTGGTTGAGATCACTGAGCTACGGGAGACAGCAACGACCATCGTGAATAAGTTGCTAGATGTGATATAGCGCCGCTCACTATCCACTGATATATACTTTACTGCCGTGCAGAGGACAGGGTAGCCTTCTCACCAAGCGACGAGCTTACCAAACTTAAGTTGCTAACTAACTTATGACATTATAAGTAGTTTGGTCTGTGTGCTGCTTACAAAGCAATAATATAGTATTGTTCTGTAATCAGTACGCAGACCAAACTACTTATAATGTCATAAGTTAGTTGGCGACTTAAGTTTGGTAAGCTCGTCGCTTGGTGAGAAGGCTACCCTGTCCTCTGCACGGCAGTAAAGTATATATCAGTGGATAGTGAGCGGCGCTATATCACATCTACCAACTTATTCACGATGGTCGTTGCTGTCTCCCGTAGCTCAGTGATCTCAACCACGGACTGGCAACAGTCTAAATGCGTGTTCGAGCCCTACCAGGGTCCGATGGAATGCGCACTGACGATTTCCGGAAGGATGAAATGCGCATTATAGCATATCAATGTTAAGCGCATGGTGCTGTAGCACATGCTGTTACGAATGCCTGTGCCTAGCCGATTAGGCAAGCCACCAGGGTAGGCGCTCACTGCCAGCATGTAAGAGGAGATGAGTCACCTGAATACGTATTCATCATCAGTGTGGTGCTTGATAACTACGCTGCTTCCAGCTTAACTATCTAACTCAGGCCATTAATTCGGCCGATGTGGTATGTGTGCTACCTCATCGTCCGCATTGGGTCTATACGTGTGCATGCGTGTTGGGTTTCTTAGAATTCAAGCTTTGGCTGTTGCTTGGTATCCCCGATATGGTTACGCTTGATGTGAATGTTGATAACATGCCTACCTATCTATTACCCTACACCTCGATTACTGATTCCTGCATACTGTGAATCGTTGCTGATGGGGACGGGTACACCGTCCTCAGGACCGAGCTAGACACAAAATGTGGTCCATGTATCCAGTGTGGAGTGGTTAATGGCCCAGCGACCGCCTTGTGTACGTTTGGTATGTATGATTCCCCTAATTAGTTTGGCTGGAAGGTTGCTGCTATACATGCATAAAGAGTGTGGGCCAGCTCCGTCGATGAAACGTGGCTCCCATCCACATGCCTCCCGGTCTTATTCCTTCGGGTTTACACTGGATATGGGGTGTGTGGTTGGAGCTGTGGGTGGTGCAGCGCGAGCCACTCATGGTCTCTCTGTAGGCGCAGACGTCATGTGGCTGTCTCGTGGAGGCCGCAATGACAGGCAAATTCAGTACCGGATGCCGTCAATCGTGTTCAGGTGATCCTGGGACAGTTAAGAATGAAATACACCATTATTGCTCCATTGTTTCCCAAACGACTATGAACATGACCTTGCTAGTTATAGGTTTTACACGTGGCTTCTTTGGATGTTGTGAATTAACATGTTCCCGCTGTTGTGACTAAGCTTAGGTTTCCGTATCATAGTGATATTTTTGTTTTTCATCTATAGTATTTCATTTACCTAAAAATTTATCATGATTTTCTGACACTCCGTCAAATGATTCCGGGTATCTCTGATCATTTCTTGCCTCTGAAAAGTGTGGGCAACCAGGAAACCAATAAGGATAACGCCTTCTGTATGGCACATCTCCGAGTACTGCGGCACATCTCCGAGTACTTCAGTCACTAAGATGTAAAGAAACAACTACCTGTACTGAGCATACTGTGCTCCAATATCCCAGAATCAAAGTCGACCTCGATAAGAGGCAGACAATTGGATGACCTCAGCCAGTGGGATATTATTAGTAACCTAATCGGAGTTGTACTTAAACCTGTACACGTAATGCGTATTACACAACACCCCAACTCTAAACATTTCGGAGAGCCAAGACTTCTGCGTGTTGTGCTGAACTCCATCACTGAAGTAGAGTCAGTACTACCATCGGCAGACAGCCTCAGAAATGAACACTGCTTCATCCGTATCTTTCCAGACATCCCATGGGGCGAACGTTATCGAATTAACCGCACCTTAGAGGACTACCGAAAGGAAACTTCAACCAGAATCATACTTCTTCATGGGGTTCCTGAAACCGAAGCATGTGATGAGCATGAAATAACAACCTACGATAAAGAACAGTGGTGTTACATTCGTGAAACACTCCACTTGGATGATGTGGTAGCGAAATCCGTGTCACGACTGCGTACCTCACTGAACTAAAAGGAAGTGGCCCGAGAGTGTTGAAGGTGGTCCTTCAGTCAAAACATATGGTAGCACGGATGTTAAAAAGCTGATACATGTTCCGTTGCAAGCTACCATCTGAGGTTCGGCTGAAAACAGTCAGTGATATGCCTCCTAGAGATGATATGTCACTCAAAGAACCAAACGCGGTTGGATCTATGAAAGAACAACGCACCAATAGTGTGTCGAAGGAGCCCATACAACATGTAGAAGATGATATTGACCAGACACCTTACACTGTACGCCGAAGATTAGACACGGGACTAACTACACGGATGATGAATAAGATGTTAAACCCTTCACCAAGTACACATCGAAAAAACGATTAGTCGCCGGCCACTGCTGTTCGGCGAAACTTCACGTATGAGTTGTACAACTTCTGAAACATTGATTAACTATGAGAAACTTTCATGTATGTACACCAACGCCCAAGGGCTCCTCAGTAAAATTAACGAACTTCGACTTCGTCAAGTTGCAAATGCTTGGGACCTAATTTCTATTACCGAAACTTGGTTACACCAAGAGGTGACTGATGCTGAGGTTGAGATAGCCGGAATGTCACTCATCCGGAACGACCGCCCAAGCAGAGGAGGTGGGGTCCTACTCTACTACCGCAGCGATCTACAATGTACAATAGTTGATGATCTGGAAACACACGTTACCGACTCACTCTGGTGCCGTCTCGGACTGAGACACAACGACTTATGTCTCATAGCTATCGTTTATCACCCCCCAACGTCCACTCCGGAAATGGATTCCTGCTTGATCCATGGCCTAAACAGAGTAATACGCACTAGGTACAGCCGCATTCTCATCTCCGGGGACTTCAATCTACACAATCTGGAAGTTTTGGCATCGCCCAGTGAGCAGTTCGAAGCAGACCTGCATGAAATGATCGCTAATATTCCTTTGTACAATCACGTCACCACGCCCACTAGATTCAGGACAGCAAACAAACCGTCCATATTGGACCCTGTGCTCACGAATGAAGAGCTCATGGTTGACAAGTTATTGATGGATAGTCCATTAGGTCTCAGTGACCATGTAGTAATAACTTTTGACTATGTGTGTTATGCGGAGTATCCATCTGAACACTCGGAACTAACTCATACAATCACACGCTACCACGTATTGAAAGAACTCGTCGAAGCAGCTGCTTGAGAATTCGCAAACAACAGTCCCCTTGACAACGTTTGGGCAGAGTTCGTTAATAGACTCAGCGACATCGTCAACAAAGCATCAGAGACCAAACCCCTTACTCCTGCGAAAATGCCTTCAATTCTAAGGAGTAGAACTCGAAAATGCCTGGCGATAAGGGATGCAGCATAGCGTGCATATAAGATTAACACCGACTGGGAGACTTGGGGCAATTTCCTGACCCATCACAACCATTGCACTGCACTTGTCCGTGAGGACAAAGTAACTTATTCATGACAAACAACAAACTGCTGTATAAGCATGTCAATAAGCTTCGTAAAGTGAAACATGGAACACCCCCACTATTCACGACAGGCGGTAGAGTACAAAGCGCCGAAGAAACAGCTAATGCTTTGCGGCTGCAATATGCCCCAATTTTTGAACTCGCAACCTCTACCTGTCCCATAATATCAAGCACATTACCGACACCTTTGTTTACAATGTTATTTTCAACCCATCAATTGTGCTAAGGAAGTTACTCTCACTGCGTGAGCATAGTTCTCCGGGAGCAGAGAACATCCGCCCGAAGGCACTGAAGGCTGTGGCCACCAAGCTAGCTGAACCACTGTCACAATTCTTCCAAAGGTGCTTTGATGAACAACAAGTCCCCACTATATGGAAGTGTGGCATTATAACCCCTATTTTTAAAGGCGGTAGCCGTTCAGATCCTGCAAACTATCGTCCAGTGACTCTCCTCCATGTGCTGGCGAAGATGATGGAGGCACTCGTCGCTGAGGCTTTAATGGACTACCTAGAAAAATGCAACATTTTGGTACCGGAACAGCATGGCTTCCGTCAACACCGATCATGCACCACCAACCTACTTATTGCGCTAGGTAGTTGGGCGGAAGTGGCCGATGATGGGGTCGGAGTCGACGTCATCTATCTGGACTTCTCCAAAGCTTTCGACCGCCTTGATCACCGCATCCTACTTCAAAGGCTACAGAGTTACGGAATCGGAGATCCTGTACATGGTTGGATTGGCAACTTCCTTTACCAACGAAAGCTTCAAGTGCGTGGTAGGGGATCACTCTAACCCAATTGAGGTGGAATGTGGTGTCCCACAAGGCTCAGTGCTGGGACCGCGTTTATTCCTGGTGTTTTTCAACGACCTGGCAAGAGTCATCTCCTCAAACTTCCTACTTTTCGCCGATGACGTCAAGATATGGCGGGCGATTAGTAACAAGCCAGATCAGAATCTGCTCCAACATGACCTAGATTGCATTTACGAATGGTCAAAGAGGAACAAGTTTCAATTGAATATAGCTAAGTGCAAAGTGATGCATCTGCGTCACCAGTTGGTGAGCGCTTACAAGATTGGAGACCACACCTTGGCGAAGGTTTCTCAGGAGCGTGACCTGGGTGTATTGGTGCAGGAAGATCTCGGGTGTTCAAAACATGCAGAGAAGGCGACGAGAACCGGAAATCAACACTTTGGTCTTCTTCGCAGAGCCTTCGGTCGGTTTGAACCTTCAATATTTCCCCAAATGCTTAACACATACGTGCGATCTCACGTGGAATATGCTATTCAGACGTGGCAGCCGTGGCAGAAACAGCATCTCGTTGCTCTCGAGACTCCTCAACGAAGGGAAACCAAGAACGTCAGTGGGCCTCTTTCATCTGCCCTATCAGCTTAGACTGAAATTTCTAGGAATGTACAGCAGTCGATATCGGCTTTTGCGGGGGATCTCATAATGATTTATCAGATTCTGAAGAACCCAAACCACATTTGCCGTCCGCTGCTGGAATTGAACCACAACACTAAACTAAGAGGTCACCCTCTGAAACTGACAATTCATTATAGCCGGCTTGAATGCCGTAGAAATTTCTTTTCGCTCCGAGTGTGCCAGCCTCGGAACGCCCTCCCTAATTATGTCGTCTCTGGTCCCAATCTGGCGATATAAAAAAACGTGTTGACGATGCATTGTCTCACTTACATTTCATTTTATGACTTGTTAGCCAGGGGCTACAAAACGCAATCAAACGGTGTCTTGCCAAACGCCTAACCTATGCATTTATGGATTTATACGTTTAATACGCGAACATCTCCGCTATTCCACATAAGTCTATGGTGAGTCCACCACAAAGCTTTTCACTTTATTATGCAATGGCTTTTCGCAATAATTTCCATCCCACGGGACTTGTTAAGCGATGCATTTTTACCCGTAATAAACCATTGTTCCATTGTTCCAACTGCTTCCAAAGACCCCACGCTAATTGTGACATTTTGGAATATTTGACCAACGGGTTCTCGACGATCATGAATAATGGTGGTTTCCACTTGTTGGATGGTGTTCTCATCAATAGCAGAAAGAGAAACACCGGAATCGACGGCTCTCCACTGAACTGCGATACTTGTGACGCGCACTTAACAGTGGCATATTGTGTTGGATCAAACAACGTACTACTGCGCCCATAATCAGTAACGTAGCGTCACAAGGAAAAGCAGACTACAGCTGATCAACAGCAAAAATGCGCTTGGGAGCCGCGGAAGTATGTGCATCAAAGTAGGACAAAGACGCAGAGTGCACCATGCAACCTTCAGGGAGAGTGCACAGATTGGCGGAAATCCATAGTCAGAACTGACGCGTAGGGTTGCCTATATTTGGCTCACCTTGGGTTCTTACAATATGGCGGTGCATTATCGCCAAAAGCCGTTTCCACTTCAGCAGATGCTCTGCATGGTGTGTGAGCCTTCAAGAACTGACACTTTTCAACTAATCTGTATTCAGCTAGCTCCACGATGCAACCCTCTTTCAAATCCGAGCCCAGAACATAAATGGTCATTAGTATGTAGTTGAAATCTGGCAGCATACCTACGTTTGTATGCAGTTTTCAAGGTGCCCACTTTCGGCACTATACGATTATTGGAAGCTGGCCAAGGGAAATAATTATTGAACTGCCCACATATATTGGATCTAGGCATATGATAGTAACATTTGTGTTCGTAATTACTTCAGCACCCATATCCTTTTTCAATCCTATGGACTCCGCCTCTTTAAACTTGGGTCATCCATGTCGCATATTCCACCTATCCTCTATAGTGTTTAATTGGTATGCATTAATGTGCGTAGGTGTGGCAAAAGGATTTTCGGTTGAGTATCGAGGTGCTTCATGTGGAACGTGACGGTCGCCATAGTAACCTGACTTACTGGGGATGATTTCAAGTAGCTGGCCTTAAACCCTCTTGGTTACCAAGTCTGATACACACAGTTGCGTATAGTTCCGGTCATGAAGCACACTGCAAATGTTGATGGCAATAAGTTTCAGACAGATCCCGGTGGACGGTATCAATCTAGAAACAGTGCAGTGAAGCTTTGGATACAGATTTGGCGCACCAGGATAAGGGGAAACCCTTAACATTATAAGAAAATACGGTTGCAAAGAGATCTCTTTTCGGTAACTCACATGAAGCATTATGTTGTAAAAGACATTGATCACACTTACAGAGCATCTTTAACAGCTAAAATCGATTAATTTATTTAGGGGATCTTACAACTCACCTCAAAATGAGAGGATTATAATAAATCTACTGTGCTCACTCTTCCTCAACGGTTAGTTTCATTCCTTAGTTGACCATGCCTACCTCGCAGGTGTCATGCCCACTTGCGATGAGCGAAGAGGAAACGAGCCGAACCCTTATTTTCCCACCCCAATTTCTGTTACGTTCTATACCTAGCTGACTACCTATTACTGAAATACTCCTCCCTGGTTGCTTGCTCGATGTAGAAGCAATTGGTTTCTTTTCTTTTA
Source organism: Dicrocoelium dendriticum (assembly GCA_944474145.2). NCBI lineage: Eukaryota > Metazoa > Platyhelminthes > Trematoda > Plagiorchiida > Dicrocoeliidae > Dicrocoelium > Dicrocoelium dendriticum. The sequence goes on from OX104063.1 coordinate 84,357,554, forward strand.
ATTTTTTGCTCGAAACATTCCGTTTCATTCGGAAGACAAAATAACGCTAACCAAACAGTGTGCTCATCAGCCCTCTCTGTAACGTTACGGTGGAGAAACCTACGTGTACCTTCACGTGCTTAGCATGGTGAGTCATCTATAACCTGAAATCCCCCTATTTTCCTGTTGTTTCTATCTATGGTTTTGTAATCCGTGCTACAATCATCTCAAGGCGTTGGCAAAGATTTCGCATCTTCACCATCAGCCGCGGTAGGCAGACATAATATTCTGAGAGTTTGGTTCTCTTCTGTCATATACTTAGCATATCTTTGCGAAGGATCGAACAACATATTTGCCAGGATTTGATTGTAGTTTATAATCGAATGAAAAGTAAAAAAGAAAATACTAGTGCAAAGTTACCAGGCATTTGAAGCTCCCAATCAAAGAAAATATCATGTGAACACACAGTAACAAGACCTCTGCTTGACATCCTGGTCAGATGGCGTTTTCTGATCGCACGCAATGGACACGCGTTACATCAGTTTGAAGGGCATGCTCAAAGGGTGACAAATGCTACCTGCCTTTTGTTGTGCCCTTTTGATACATGTGATGATTACTCATTTCCACCGCACAGTTACGAGATCTGAGAACAGGCGGCTGCCTTTTCACTCTGCCTACTGTGGTTATATCAGTTTCGAAGGTATACTTGACAACTTCTTCCGTCAAACTATCAATAAGGTCACTCTGAACATCTAACTGGATACATGCATTGACTACAAAGCTCCAGCTGCTGCTCTCCATAAATGATTTGTCGCCTTTAGTCATGACATTTTAGGATACTTGAAATCAGTTATTAAGAAATGTTTTAGTAAACCACTGCCATGTCGACTGTATATAAATCCCGTGGACTCCTTTCAGCAATGTACGATCCTTGCTCACGAATACTGTTCCGTTTACTCGAGTGCCAACATTGCACCATTTTATCCGCTTACTGTGATATAGAAACGAAGCTTGGTAGCTCAGGTTGTTCATTTGGTGGTCTGAGTGTTCACCGAGCTCGGCAGTTTGGCTGCAAAAATTTCGTCACTACTCGAGGTGACATCGTCAGTGCACATGTATGCAGCGCAACGGCGCGGTACGAAGCGCCAGTGAGTGTGAGTGATCGATCTTCTGGGTGGACGAGCCGTCCTTCTGAGTTTGGATTGTTCGACGCGCACACGACCGAGAAGTTGCTCCCTTTGTGTTGTGCCTCGTAGAGTAAGCGCCCGTGCCTCTGCGTTCGACCTCATCTTTTGGCGCATTTCCCCGGCCTTCTGTTCCGTCAGATTTAGTTGATTAAGTCGGTGATCCTTCCTCCGTAGTAATGCATATATAGCATCCATTTCAACGCATCGCTTGACTGAATTGTCTGTAAAATACCAAGCTTCGGAGAATCCTCTAGCCTCCCACAAATTTCCACAGGATAGAATCTTTACGTTTTTTATATCAAAGTGTTGGTCTTGTTCTTCCTGCATGGAAACCAGTGAATGTGGGCCCTACCTTCGTATGGGCATTTTGTGTACGTTGATCCGTGTTGACAGTATCCTTCCAGTTTGTCCGATATAGCGTTTGTCACATTGATTGCAGTTTATCTTATTGATAACATCATTTTGACTGCTTTGTTCGACTTTATTTTTCGGTTTCGAGAGCGATATTCTCAAAGTACCATCTGGTTTGTGAGCTAGCAAGATTCCATGGGGTCTTAGCAAGCTCGCTTTTCGTTCAGACACGCTCTTAATTTAAGGAAGCACTACCCGCTTACCCTCTTGTTCTCCGTATTGTTGAAGCACACTTTTCTTCAGGCTTCTTCTGATGAAATTTCTTGGATCCCCGTTGTTTCGCAATACTCAAAGTAGACGTTTCGCTTCCTAGTTCCGCAATTCTATCATGCTGCAGCGTCTTTGGCACTTTTGCTTATCCAGTTAAAATGTTCGCCTTTTCGCTAATGTTTTTTTAATGCAACTTCATCTGATTATGCAACATACTGAAACTTCACTCACCCGAGTACCTAAATTTGTCTTAACTCGACTTGTAAGAACGGGTTTATGTAAATCTATACAGCTTCAATTCGACAAAAAGTCAGTACATGTCATGCGAAAAACAACTAATTAGTATGTCTGTAAAAACCGAATGCATAAACGTCTGTTCGTACAGGGGTGAAACGTATCTGTACTCTCGGTTGTGAGCTTCAGTGGTATCAGTTGCTTGCAACGTCGAGGAGTATGCTATTGGCTGCAGGGGTGGGAGATAGCAATGTCGAAACCATCCACTTTGGTCACATACGGTTCCAGTGATCGAAATGGCACAGGTTAACTTCAAAGTCAACTGAAGTCACAATTGGCATTTTGTGTCGCAATCTAAGGCACACGGCAAGTACTTCGCCCCAATAGAGCGAAACAGCCGTCTGGTGCTTTTTCGGATAGCTGGTCGACATATCTGAATGGTCGGCTTATTGCGACGAACAAAAATACTCACCAAAATCCTTCCATTCATAAGTAATATTTGGTTAAGTCATTTGATTTATTTTTTTACGACGGGTGCAACTGCCGCAGCTTATGCAGCACAACGAAACTGTGGTCACCGAGACTAAAAGACGACTGTTTCCGTTCGAAAGTGGTGGAGTCAAGCAAATCTGTTGGCATCTTTAGACTGGTGTAGGCGCATGGTCTTGCGCTCTGATTAAGCGTAATGCCCCAGTATGTGTGCAGTCCTTATTCTTTAACACTCCCCCATCTTCATCGCTATGCCCATCTCACACGAGCAGACTTGAGACGCCCAAAATACTGATGCATGCTAGTACACAGCCTTTCTCATTTAGTTACCTTTTCTTGTTAAGCCCAATCCATGCGCTCCACTTTTCTCGCCACTAGAGCGCGGGACTATTCAATCTTGTAGTCATCCCCTGCAATCAATTTTTGCTACGGCCCAAATTTCGCGCCCTTGATATTCTTGTTCTGTACGTGAAATGTCTAACTGTGCGACGGCGCACTCTAGCGATCACTATATCCATAATAATAATAACTTTAATAATAATACGTTAAGCTCTATGATGCATATCTCGTAAAGCATGACAGGGTCGTGCTTGCATTTGGTCGTTATTTTGCACTCATGGCTTAACCTTCTTACAATTAGCCTGCATTCGATATCTCCGAATAAGCAATTTGTCCTAGTTCCCTGGTCCCTACCGGAAGGTTTCCCTGTATTGGGCTATGGTACCACAGCGTTTGCCACTGTGCTGCAGAGTAACTCAAAATAACGGGAATTTGTGAGAAGAACAGACCATCAGTATGAGTTGGGCAGCGGTTCTGTCAAATATAACAACTTAGCAACAGTTTTTTGAAAAACGCAGTTTCACATGCATGTGCAGCCAAGTCACTGTGAAAAGTTTTACTGCTGCATAACTATAAGCTGGGTTAAGCTTTCCAGAACAAGAGCGAGCAATCGAGTTGCACACCTGTGAACTAACACGAAGTTTAGCCCGAGGATGTTGTTATTTGTGATCGACGAATTACTGGCACCAAAATACGCCACTGGAATATGCTTGGCTACAGTTAGCACAGAACTAGCATACATCGATCGGTTGCTAGTGGAATCCTTATCTTGTGCGAGCGTTAGGTGGACGTGGCACCTTGAAGCTTCCGCCATGCATGAACTTGTTCACACTTTCCAACTTGAGAACCATGAGGAGGACACAGATAGACAAAGTGACAAATTTTGTGAAAAACACGCGTACATCGCAATTCACTTGGGTGGAACGTCAATAGTTTTGAAAACGACCTGAAGTTTTCGTATAGTATCGTGCCAACAAAACACAACGCACTTCTCTGTCAATCGATGCATAACAATCGATACCCGACCGGTAGCACAATATCAAATGCACACACCCATAGCTTGGCACTTAAGTGCGGTGCTTCGTCGAGGGTCTTTCAAGTTAGACCCAACCAAATGCATGCCATAGCGGGGTTCAAGGCAAGAATGATGGGCACTTCATTGTGCCCTCAGATCGTTTAAAGCCTTTACATCCGCTTGTCTACGGCTGACATGTAAGTTATGAGAAAGCTGTCTGATATCTTCTTACCAGCTAACTAAATTATTACATTGCGACTTACTTGGTCGATAGTAAAAGTTGTGCACTTACGAAGTATTGCAGTATATGAATTTGAGTGACGTTTCTTTGGCTTTGTTTAGGTTTTACAGCCGGATGTTATGTTGGGATAAGGTTGTCTTAAAATTATGTCTTATAGCAAAAATGGGTAAGTGATGTAAGTTAGCTACCTTATCTATAAGTATTGTCAAAACCCCAGTACCAAAAGAAAGGAACACAGCGCACTATGAAGGTTACTTGAGAACAACTGAACAATCGTTAGGGAGTATGTTTTAAAATCGCGCACTCAGGTTCTCCCGTCTCAACAGATCGCTATTTGAGAACCTACTTATTGGTGGTTTCTGGAGCTCTAGCGGTACAAACATCGGTGGCAGCTTCAACCAAAAAGTTATGATTAATGTTGACTAAACACCTGTGGTAAAATCAGCACTTGTTTTCAAACAGACAAATTGTCAAGTGAGTCACGCCTGTGTTCTGAAGGGCAATGTAACGGACAAGAGCATCCAAAGTGCAAACTTTGTAATTGGCCCCAGTTTTCGTTTGATTCTTCTTTTAGCTGAACTCGTGTACCCGGCCTCAAAAACAACAAGGGCGCCAGTAGTGGTCACTGTTTTTACTTTTCTGGACAAAGTCAATAGTCGTGAAGTAGGTTGGTCCATGGATGTTGGGCCACTAGTCTGGATATTAGTTATTCGGGATTTTCTAAGTTATTAGAGCTCTTTGAGGACTATGTTCACTTCGCATTGAATTTAAACAGTTACCACTGGGAAGCAAATCCCGTTTGCTAACTGGATGGGATCCTCACGACACAACAGAGGGGTTTTCATATTTTATGCACATAAGTCCCAGTAGCGGGTCGAATCCATTGATGACACTTTTTGATTGTCGGTTTTTGGAGCATCCATTGTGTGTCTTGGATTGCAATGTGCAGTCTCAGTTGTGGCCTTGACTGATTTTGAATTCATCCTCTGCCATTCAGATCGCTGCGGACCGTATCCGGGCGAAATGGAGAATTTCGGTGTGGAGCTTTTCCATCACTGCATGCCCCGGCGCGTTTCGTCCTTGTTTGAAACCATCAGGTAGAGCTAGCCTGAGTTGGGAGTGGAACTCGTAACCTAGTGGTTGGTGGCTATCGCCATGATCCCGGTGGTTATTCGTGCTGCTACCGAGGATTGTACAGGCAGCTCCTTACATGTGCAGAAAACGTTATGGATAATGGGTAGGATTCGGTTGCTGGTGTTTCTTGTATTGCTGTGCGTATAGCTTATATGAAGTATAAAACCTGAGAGCAACAACGGCTAAGCTGCTTACACCATAGCGAGTGACGCCACTTACGGAAAAGTCCGGCGCTGCAATGTATCTCCCATCATTTTTTTACTATACCAGTACATCTGGATCAATGTGTGTTAAAGCGCAAGCTCCATCGTGACCGTCCCACTAGCCAAATTCAACTACCACTCAAACACTGTTCACAATTCTTCCACGAATCAGATGTCTAACGTGCAAAGGCAAGAAGCAGAACAATTTTCATATTAAAAGAAATCCGGGCCAGTACCACGTGAAGTGGTGCTGGCAAGGTAGATTTAACGGATTGAAACCAGTGTTATGAAATGGCGGCTCCTAACCCTTGTAAATGCTGCATCCATCGACAACGAGAGAAGCAGTTCAGTTAAAACTGAGCCGATTATCGTGTACAGATCTCACTCAGAATTGTCGATGTGAATGATATTTTTCCACTGGCGATAAGTTCGGTGACATCAACTGGATATCTCCTCCAACCATACAACTCGCATTGATGACCATAATTTCATGGAGATCTCAAAACAAATTACAAAGCCGCGAGGAGGAAGTAAGTGGTAAATGTGTCTGGATTTGTATTCTAGACAGTGTCAATCCCCCGGAGACCGGAGCACTTCATCCAATCTTTAGTACGGTTTATTTCCCACTTGCATTTGTAGTCAATGCTTCTTAAACATCAACCCAACCCGGATCGCCAGCATATATAGGTGCAATGGGAACAACGTTTTCAAAACGATCCATGAAGGCTATTTGAAAGGAACTCAAAGCTTTAGGCAAATACGTATAAGATAGGACCAAACAAAGACATGCACGGCGTCTTGCATCTTGAGGAATGTTCACTTCGGTGTGGTTACTGTCTGTTGACTAAGTTGCTAACCGTCAGCGTGGTCGTCAACTTCGCTGCACCATAGGATTTAGATATTAGATGCTTCAGTTATCGGACTAGTGGCACTGATCAGTTCCGTACACCAACGTCGGCACCAGCTATCTACGATCGCTGACACATATGACTATTTCCTCACCTTCTACCATCTGTCCCTCTCTATTATTTTTGGTCTTGTCACTCGTTATGTTTATCAGAAGGTGTTATGAACATCTACATATGAACCCCGATGGTTGGCTAGGCGGTTCTCTAATGTGACTTGGATTGCGTCCATGGAAGGTTAATGAGCAACGGTCTCTACTTCAAGCCAGCCACATGGAAGGCGATTCACTTGTGTCGTTAGTCACTGAGCGTGTACAAGTTTGGGGAACACACTTTGCAGAAGCCCTCTCAGGAGCGTGACCTGGGTACGCTCGTTCAGTACGATCTCGGCTGCTCGTAACAATCCGAGAAGGCGTCGAGAACTGGTAGCCCACATATCGGCTTTATTCGCCGTACGTTCGTCCGACTGGACCCTTCTATCTTTTTCCGAATGTTTAACGCCTTCGTGTGACCACACGTAGAATGCGTGGCACACGTGACACAAACAAGATCTTGCTGCTCTCGAGACTCCTCAACGAAGGACATTTTGTCATCTGTCCTACAAGCTTAGATTGAACTCCTTGGGAATGTACGTCACTTAATATCGGCGCTTGCGGGTGAACCTCACAATGATTTAGTAGATTCTGTTGAACCCAAATCACATTTGCCCTGGGCTTCTGGAACTGAACCGCAACACCGACCTTAGGGGTCATCAGTTAAAGCTGACAATACAGTTTAGCCGGCTGGAACGCTGTCGAAATTTCTTCCCTCTTCGACTATGTTAGCCGTGGAACGCTATCTCAACCTATGTTGCTTTGATCTCAGTCTGATTGTTGTTGTAACTTCTCGGCGAGTCTTTGTCCCATTCGCCCTTCATTTGATAAGTTGTGTCAGCCGGAGACAACACAACACAAGCAAACTGTGTGTTTCCGTAATTCTGACCAGCAGGATTTGTATTTATTATCATGTGAACATCTCGGCTTGTTTACACAGATCACAAAGAGAATAGTATGGCGAGTTCATCAAGACACTTTTCATCTTAACGTCATGATTTCTTCTCTAAATTCTTTCCATCGCATGGGACTTGTGTGCATTACTTTTTTACTTGTAATACACAATTGTTCCACTTGTATTTTCTTCCAGCCCTACAAGTCCATGGGAACCTCTACATATTTGGGATGCAAGGTGTCTTGGCGATCTTCTGGACGTATAATATATAATCAAGGCTCTGTCGTTAACTATGCCTCCAACGATTCACTCACTACAGTGCTGATACCGATACCGTTGCTGACACGGTACTTACAGTGCATCGTCGTCGCAGTGGATTCATTGTCAGATCATCTGTTATACGCATATCGTATGTGTGTATGCAAGTGGTCTGTACAGGACAGACTAGGTTTGACAGCTCATGATGCTTCTACAGATTAGGCACCTGCCTTTCAAACGTCACCACTGAATCACTGCTACAGGACATTATAAGTCATTATTCACGCTGCTGCGCTCAGAACTCCACAACGTAACGAAAATCGTTAGAGGAATATTTCAGCCCATCTAATAACGCATGCTGCAACCCTTAGACTTGTGCAACGGCGATTATTGGCGCGTGCGATGAGACCTTATCTTGGTGTGCTAAATACTGACTAACTTCAATCGCACTTGTCGCGAGCAGTTGCGAGTCAGCCACAAGACCAATATGAGAGGCCACCAGCTCACACTGACCACACTCCATCGTCAACCTGATTGCCGACAAAACTTTTTCTCTCTTCGGGTATCCAGTACATGGAACACTTCATTCTCAGGTCACATTCGTCCCCACATAGATGCTTTTAAAAAACGATTGGACTATACTCTATCCCATTTACTTTACTGGACAGCCCGTTTCCATCAAAAGACGAATTAACGCAAGCAGGGTGCTCATCAGCCATCATTGTTACGTAGTGGTGAACGGACCAGCATGTGAATATGTCGGTGATCCACCTCAAACAAGAATTTCCCCTTTTTCTTGTGACTGCAAACAATCATTTTACAACACATCGGTCCTTCTACGGGATATATCAATCAGTCTTTTGACCGTTATACATTACTGTTCTTAGTTCATCCTTCGGTGGGGAGCGACAGACTCAGTGTACGCAGTGTACACCATATACTCGTGTTCTCTTCAACTCAACTTCAGCAATTACGTAGCTGTAATGAATTTCCACGTGTTCACCCAATACCGAGCCGCAAGCACACATGCTATGAGATCCACTGGGTCATGCACACGCTCGCATCTGAGTTCGTGCACAGCTTCTAATCCAGGCCATCTGCTCGTGTCAAAAGTACATCTGTGCTTCCGCATACACGGGGGATCCGTGCTGCTTGTTGCCGCAAAGCGACAAGTCAATCTTTTCCCATTTGCTTTTATACTTAATAAGTGACCCGCGGGGTACATTCGAAGGGGTGTAACACATCCTGTATTCGCTTTTGGCGAATCAGGTAAACGCGGTCCTACTGAAGCCCAGTTTTACCTTGCTCTCACCAGCTGGGCAGTGGTGCGGGGTCATGTTCCGCATTACGTCGGCGGACAGTGGTCAGCTTAAACACACATTCAGTGCTTAGGACTAGTGGACCATAAAATGGACCCAAATTCTGTGCGTAGGAAAACCAACTAAGTGACTAGTTGCATTTTTGAATACGAACATCGTATTTCTGCTACATGATGATCCAACATAATAAACATTTTACCAGTGTATCTATACGCTTGGCGAATGCGTTTGGCATGCGTCGTCGTACACTGTAGTACGTTCAAGAGCATTTGGCAAACAAAGTAGACTTCGTGAAAGTTCAACAGTATTCCCGGATACTTGATCGGGACGTGCTTTCCGCCTACTGATCGTTAGATTCTTGAAAAGCAATTTCATGTACTGCTTAGACATCCATCATTTGCTCTTAATGTTATTTGCTTCCCATTATCTTCACAAGCGCAACTTCTTGGCGTTGTCTTCCGATTTGGCCGTGCTCTACGATTACTTTCTGTGGACTCTTTAACCCACAGACTTTTAGTTATTTTATTGAATCTATCGTGCATTTACTGTTCATTCGTCCTGAAATTTTTATCATGTTAATCTACACGCATGCTACTTTGAAATCGCCGTTTTCGCGTGCTTAACCTGGGCTTTTTACGATAGCCACGGCTTAAGAAATGAACTAAGAAGAATTCACACAAAGTGCAGGAATTGTGTGAGGAAACATCCCGCTGCGCGGAGAGTTACTCTTCGGAAGCAAAAGTTAAGAAGGATGAGAATACCCATGGGTAAACACAATGTGTATTACTTGTCTCAAATATCCGTTCATTTCTGGGAAAGGTAGATGAATTAACGTGTGTTATCTACTCCCTAGAATGTTCGTAGTTGGCATCTATTTTCTGAAATGAATCTGGCTTCACGAGGAGGTGGATGACGCACATGAGTCGGCAGGAATCTTCGACTGTTATCCGGTCTACTGTCCTTGCACTCGACGAAGGTGGGGTCATCACGTACGTAGACTTTTCCTGGTGCTGATCAAGGAGACCTATATCTTATTCTCTTCACAGCGTTTTACTTGGTTAGTCTTAAGATGAAAGCTAAGCTGCATCATTTGGTACCATTCAATCCCACCGGGTAACATCTATATCTCCCACACATCACATGCCGGGAACCGAAGCACCTTGTGATGTGTTTACATCGGTTGTCATAAATCACCAATTACTCCTTATATAATTTTGCTGGTGAATTTAAACGGTTCGACACCAATTTTCTCACTATCGGCAGGCCACAGTACATCGCAAACTACCGCGCAAATCCAATTCCCAAAGAGACAGTCATTCCGATTTAGGCAACTACCATCCTGTAACCATGACACCCAGCAATGCCGCTGCGCTAACGGCCTATTTGGAAGGATTTGCTTATCTTGCATAAGAAAAACATGACCCGATGAAGTCGACTGTGCTCTACAAATCTACGGTTAGCACGATCTAACTGGGATGAAGCAGTGGACACAGGTCTAGGAATTGATATAGTTTTCCCAGAATTTTCAGAGGCATTCAACTACCTAGAACTTGGCATTCTTCTCTTCAAACTCCAGACCTTTGGCATTGGTGACCCTGTGTTAGAGGTAAAGCTCGACGCAGTCTTCATTACTTTCTCTAAGGCTTTTAATCAATGGCACCAGGGATCCTATCTTAGGCTAGATACATTCATTCCTACTTCAACGCCGCTTGAATGTGCGAGTTCGTAGCGCGCTGTCAGACCCGAGAGAGTACTCAATGTGGCGTCCCTCGAGTATCATTACTAGGAACACGGCTATACCTAGCGTTCATAAACGACTTCACAGAAGTGATGACGTCGAACTTTCTACTCTTTGCGGACGACCACAAGATCTGGCAAGGCTTTCAAGAGAGAAAACGATAACCTAGCACTGGTAGGGGATTACAACAGAACTTACGAGTTGTCGGTATGAAGGTGAGTTTAACCATGTCAAGTGTCACATGATCTGCAGCGCGCTTCTCTTGAAAGGAATATCTGGGAGCCTATGAAGGACGATCTCGGATGCTCAAGACAAGCTGAGAAAGCTGGGAAAAAACCAACCAACACCTAGGTCTACTACGGTAGGCGTTTGACCGTTTTGATCCTACCTTGTTCATCAATGCAAAAAGCCAACATGAGGCCACGTACAGAATACACCATCCAGGTGGGACACCCTGGCAAAAACATGACCTCACTGCTCTTGAGAATCCGTAAGGAAAGGCGATGAAACATATTAAGAGATTGCCGAGCTCAGCGAACACTGAGACCACCAACTGAACAATCTGAGCTACCAACCTTTGCTTCCATATCATTGCACCTCTTCTCTTACTATTTGAGACTAAATACTCTAGAAGTTTTCATTGAATGATATCGTCTTCTGCTAGGTGATTTGGTATTGGTGTATTAGATCTTCAAGAATCCTAACCACGCATGCTGTGTCCTACTCAAACTACGCTCCAACACCTGACTGAGAGGGAACGATTTGAATTTGACGACACGGTACAGCTGGTTGGAATGCCACCGGAACGTTTTCTTCATTCGCGTATCCAAGCCATAGAACTTACTTCCTGTTTATGTCATCTATCTCCCACGTTATCTTACTTCAAAATCAGACTTAACAATCGAGCAATGGAGCATTGGTTTGTAACACGTATAAAAGTGCATGCTTGACATCTTCTACCTAGGATGGTTAGGGTGAAAATTAAAAGAATTACAAAAAGTAACGGGATCAGTAAAAGAGATACATGATTCACCGAGGGGTTTGAAGAAGCACAAGTTTGAGTATTCCTGCCTGAAGTTTAGGATGATTCTGAAACATCATCCGATACTCATGAACTCTATCACATAGTGTAAATGTGTCAGGGCATCGTCAAGGCGTTTTTATAATTGGTAAGGTGGTGATATGCGCCGGAACAGTGTTCCAGGGCTGTGACACCCGGATGGAGAAGAAGTTGCGCTGGCATTCCACTAGGCCTACTGTGTGGCCAACTTAAACTGATACCTCCTTAGAGATGAGTTTAACTGTTACAAAATTAATTGGTAAGTGTGGTTTGAGTTTCTCAGGATCTGACACAACATTATGAGATCTCCTCGCAGATGCCAATAACGGCCGTTGTACATTTTGAGAACTATCGGTATGAGTGGGTAGGGAGGGCGGGACAAATCTCTGACGTTCTTCGACGAACGGCGTTGTGTAGTATCGAACGCCGTCAAGTAGTGCGACTGCCAGGGCTGCCACCCTCGGATAGCGTATTTAGCGTGCGGTCTCACGTACCCGCCATGCGTTTTCGAAAAGATTGACGCGACAAACTTTCAGAACGTTCTACGAAGAAGACCAAATTGCTGGCTGGCTTTTTCGATGCCTTTTCAGTCTGACTCAAACATCCAAGGACCTCTTGGAGGAGCACGCAAAGATCGCACAAATGAGAAGCCCGCTATAAGATTTGTGGTTCTAGGCGGTATTTGTGAGTACTTTGATGACGTGTGCTTGGTGGCGTTGAACTGCGGCATATTCTCGATGGACCATGTATACGCTCTGTGCAGGTCATCCACTGAAGCGATAACATACCACGTTTTTAGCTCATTGGCAACTATTCGACAGTTTGAGGGCAGCACACTTGCAAGATCATTTAAGAAGACCAGGAACAAGCGGGGCGCGAGTACCGAGACTTGAGGTACGTCGCAATTAAATTTGATTGGTTCCGAAAGGGTCCTGCGAACCTTCACATTCAGGTGACGTTGGACGAGAAAGTCGCCTGTTCATCCCAGAACTGGAGCGCCGATACCATAATTCTGGAGTTTGTGAATTAGAATGTGATAGTCCAGACGGTCGAAAGCCTGAGAAATTCAGGTGGGCTGCGTCTACTTCTACACCAGCGTCTACAGATTCCGTCTAGCTTGCACGAGTTATCAACAGATTAATGGTGTATGACCGATGTTGACGAAATCCGTGCTGCTCCGGAACGAGAATCTTGTTATTGTTCTGGTACTCCATAAGCACCTCAGCTACTATGGACTCCATGAGCTTGGAGATCACTGGATGAAGTGTCATCGCAGGATAATTTGCTGGTTCAGCACGGCTACCACTTTTATAGATTGGAGTGATGACCCTGTGCTTCCACATCGTAGGGACGTGCAACTCGTCAAAACATCTCTGAAAAGTATTGCTAACGGTTCAACTAAACTCATGGCAGCAACTTTCAATGCCTTCTGGGAAATACTGCAGTTACGGTCTCATGGCCGTATGATCTGCGCAGACATAGTGTAAGATGATTGCGCACTTCGGGAGGTACTGTTAAGGACTTGTCCAAGAACGTTGGACTCCTCTTGTTACGTTTGTGCTAACCCGCATGCCGTGTACAGAGCATGAATTCTCCTTTATGTATCTGGATAGCAGCTTGGGGTTAGAACAAAATTTTACCACAAGGTCTTGCTGGTTCATTTCTTTAACCTCCAGGACGAGTTTGACACAGTGGTTCTTTTGTGTTGTATAGACGTCCCAAATCTCCTCGCTCGGTTAGCCTATGTGCGTGGGCTTTACTAAGTCCCTCAATACCGTGCATTTCCGAGTCCTGCCCCTTAGAAACGATTTCTTCATTTTAGGTCGGTGGATTTTGGTTTCAGATGTATTTACCATAAGTCTGTTGAACCTGTTGACTAATTCTTCGCAGGCCACCTCAAGGGAGTTCGGAGAGGATATCATAGTTGGTTACCACTTGAGATTGCTCGGTATGTTCTTTAGGATACTCTGCGTAGCACTAGTGTCGCATGATCCCTGCGGCCCAAAGGAGCGCACGTTGTTACCACACTCCAGCCTGCTGTGGTGAGCACCTTTCTGTGGTGACGAATTTCACTGTGCACCAAAAAAATTTATTTTCTATAACAGAAATGCCTGTCCCTAGCTTATAGAATAAACACCACTGATTGTAGAAATGGATTCCGATATTAACTAGCACGTCAGATTAGATTGTTATAAGCAAATGGTTATTTTCAACAATGTCAAGGCTACCTCGTACGATTTATATGTAAATATACTGAACCACAATCTAGACAGAATGCATCTATGTGGCAAATATGTCTAAAACATCAATGCAACATTCGCACCTAACTACTGATTGCAGCTTGGCACTGGGAAATTATGATCTCACTGAAAGGGTCATTTATATGATCCAGCGCCCTCAAGCTGTAGAAACCAACAAAAATCACCCACCATAGAAGTCGTGTACTTTCCACTGTAGTGCTGCTCCTTGACTAAAATGTCTTAGTGAAAGCGCTCACCATGTTCACAGCTAACAGAGCCCAAGTTATGAGGGAAAAGGTCAAGGCGATCATGCAAAAGGTTCACTTTGAGTGACATTTGAACACTAACAGTCCGGTAGTCTGCAATAAGCGTTTTGTGATGTTTTGTAGTTCTTGACCTTTGTCCTGCCCAACAATCCTATACACACTGCCTTGAACGATCGTCACGCTGCTAGCTCAAATGAAATCAACCGGCATTCGAAAGCACTGTTTGTCATTATCTGGCAAATATCAGTTCCAATAAGTATCCCTCCGTTGAGCCTCGCATCAATCATCTTCGGCAACAGTTGTTTCATGTATTGGATAGCAAATCCATCTCGCCTGAGGGCTTTGACGAACTTTCATTAGACCAGGCTTGATGTGCTGGGATAGTAGATAGATATGATCAGGTTACACAAGGGGTGTATGCTTTACACTTATTTTCCCTGCAGCATACTCCGTCCTCTCTGGCCACCTTTCCGTTGTGTAGTACTGTTGAGTTGCTCTACTGTCTCCTAAGCATAAGAAACAGCAATATTTTTGAAGCCTCCTTGCATGCCCATTAGGTGTCCAGTGATTTGAAGGCAGCACAGATGTTCCAACAATACTTATCGTAGTTCAATGCAGCCAGTATCTCTTGCGTACTTTCGTAAGTCTTCTTCTTATTGGTGACTTGCAACAGAGGCACAGTCGGGTACACGTTCCATTGTGGAGCAGTATGGTGTTAAGACTACACTTGGGTGAGTCAATGAACAAGCGCCATTCCTTACTGATATGCCTCCCACCAAGCTCCTTCATCAGCCCTTCCACATCGGAACAATATACAATGTGGTTTTGCAATGTTGTGCGAGTTACCGAATGCTGAGATGGCTGTTACTGCATACCTACTGTACAATCGCTCGAGCCGATAATTTATCCGTGACTTTGAAGTCAGCATAGCTGTTCCAACAGTACTGCTCGTACTTCCGTGCAGCGAAAACCTCTTGCGTACTTTCGTGAGTCTCCTTTATATTGGTGGCATGCAACTGAGGCACATTTGATTACACAGTTCCATTGTAGAGCAGTATGGCCTTAAGATCACTCTTACAAGGGTTATTAAAAACTCCATCCATTGCTGATATGTTTCACGCCAAGCTTCTTTATCGGTTCTTCCACGTCGTAACAGGAACAAAAGGTTTCTTTAGTGCCATAGACACCGGACAGTTTAACACTGTGCTTTCTGCATACAGTAAGCTTAATATTTGCAGCAACTAAATGTCACTGCTGTAGCCCAGATGCCAGAAACTCGGCCTCGTCTTTAGACAAACTCAGGCCACGTACCAAGTCATTCAGTTCTGATTGTTTAGTAAGACGTGGGTAGACGAGCTCAGTTTCAAAGTTTGCACATGGTTGAGATTCAGGAGAGGTTTACGATGCGGAATTATTGCTCATCAGTGGCGACAGAGTTGACGAACCATGACTGATGAATACGCAGATTTAAAACTGATGCTGCAGCAACAACTTAATTTGATGTCCGTTTTAACCGAAAAGCTCTCCAGTTCTTCCCTTCATGCAGGTCCAAACGCCAATTCTCAGTCAGTGGACCATGTGGTTAGCGGCATCAGCGAATTTCTGTACGACGCCAAGGCCGGGGTAACGTTCGAATCTTGGTACCAGCGGTACGAGGACCTTTTCATCATTGACTTGGCTTGCCAGGACGACGCCTGGAAGGTCCGGCTGCTTCTGCGCAAACTTGGTACGCTCGAACACCAGCGCTACACCAACTTCATCTTGCTGAGGAACCCACGCGACGTTACTTTTAACGAGACGATCCGAAAGTTGTCATAGATTTTTGGCGAGCAGTCCTCTCTGTTCAATGCTCGTTATCAGTGTCTGCAACTGGCCAAACGTGATGCCGACGACTTCATCACGTACGCGGGCGTGGTCAACTGTGAATGCCAACGTTTTCAACTTGGCTCGCTCACCGAGGACCAATTCAAATGCCTGATGTTCGTCTCTGGCCTCCAATCTTTACACGATGCTGATATCCGGACGCGCCTCCTGTCCAAGCTACAACAGGCTGGATCAGTCACACTCCAGAACCTGGCCGAGGGGTGTCAAACGCTGCTCAATTTGAAGCACGACTCTGCGATGATCCAGAACGCCGCCGCACCTGGTATGGTCCAGGCAGTCACAGCACCGAGGGCGCAATCGTCCGCGCGCCCCACCCAATCCGACGGAGCGAAGTCCCCACCCTACGCATGCCGATTCTGTGGTGCCTGGCCTTGCCACCGCGATTGCAAGTTCCGCCAGCATCGTTGTCAACGTTGTGGCAGGGTGGGGCACCGAGATGGTTACTGCCATCCTCCATCTCCCAAGGGGGCCAAAACTGGGCTGGCCCCCACCCACGATCCAAAGAGGAGGTCCCGACCCAGACGCACACCCAAACCTGGTCCGGTTGGCAGCTCCCTGAGCTTGCTGGCCACGTTCCAAATCAATGCTGAGGATCGGAGAAAGTTCGTCGACGTCTTGATCAATAGTCAGTCGGTCCGATTGCAGTTGGACACTGCGTCGGACATCACGGTCATCTCCGAGTATCTCTGGCGGTCCCTTGGCAAGCTGCCGTACGAGCCAACCTTGCAATCTGCCACCAGCGCCTGTGGTGGCCGCGTGCAGCTAACTGGGCAGCTGCACTGTTTCGTTTCCTTCCGGGGCGCCAAGTTCAACGCGATCTGCTCAATCACAAAGGCGAAGCTCAACGGCCTTGTTCTCGACTGGCTCGAAACCCTTGGCTTGGCCGATCTTCCTCTTCGGGCCATCTGCAACGTGGTACATTCCTTGACAGTACCAAATGACCGAACCGACGACAAAGCCAATCAGTCCTCCCCTGTGTCCCAGGATTGTCAACAAGCCCCAAAGAAGCCACCACACCAATCACCTATTCCTTGGCATCCGCCAGCAAAACCGTGGTCTCAAGTGCACATCGAATACGCTGGTCCCATCGATGGCATTTCCTATCTGTTCGTGGTCGACGCCTATTCCAAATGGCCGGAAGTGGTCGCCGTCAACCCCCAAACCGCATCCGCCACTTTGGCTTGTCTTCAACGAATCTTCAGTCAACATGGCCTTCCCGAAGTCTTGGTGTCCGACAATGGTACCCAGTTTACCTCTTCCATCTTCGAAGACTTTTGCCGCCGATACTGCATCGAACACCTCCGCTTACCGCCCTACCATCCCCAATCTAATGGTCAAGCGGAGCGATTTGTCGGCACCTTCAAGAGGGCGCTTTTGAAATCTCGCGGGGAGGGGACCGTGGATGAGTGTCTTCAAGCCTTCCTGCTCTCGTACCGGTCCACACCGAATCCAGCTACGCCAGGATGCCAGTCACCAGCTGAAGCATTGATGGGCCGCAAGCTACGCACCACAAACGATGCGCTCATTCCAACTGAGAAGCTACCTACTCACTCTGGTGCCTACAGAAAGCATAAAGAATTCGTCGTTAGAGCTCCGGTCTACGCTCGCGATTACCGGGCAGGTCATCCTCGCCGGATCAAAGCAACAATGACGGCCAGGCGAGGTGAAATGCTTCATGATGTCTCCGTAGGTGATGACACCTGGGTTCGCCATCGTAATCAACTTCGTCCGCGCCACGGAGAAACCTCCACGCCAGCCAGCCTTCCCGTGCGCCTACCGCTGCACATCCTGCTGGATACATTTGGAATGGCCACACAACGGGAGACCACGGTCGAAGCCGCTCAGTCAGCGCCGCGTCTCGAGAACCCACCTTGCCGACGAAAAGCAAGAATCCGGAGGTCACCGAAATCCCTCCAGGTCAATCCTCGCCAGAAGCGATACGTTTTCTCTTCAAAGGGAGTTGTTGCGGGCCCGTCAAAAATCCCCGCAAAAACACGCCAGAAACTCCGGAATAATGGCTGTGGAAATCAGGGTCCAATTCCTCCCCACAACGCAGCAGCGCTCAGCCACACCGAGGCACCTCCCAACTGTGCGCCTTTTGACAATGGCCTTTTACAAACTACCACCTCGTCATGGTAGCAATTTTCCCTTACTCAATGACCCATAGCACTGGCTGGGATCGCCCTTTGTCGGTCGTAAAAGAGCCTACAGAGGACCACTTGTCTTTTCTTGCTCTTCGCCTCAGTCGGGAGTCGGTCGGGTCAAGTGATTGCGTGTGAGTCGTTAGCTGGCCAGCCTTCGCGTCTAAGTCATTAGCGCGCGTCTATCGTAACCCCCTCTCGTGTGTGTCCGTTTCCGAGGCCTCAGCATCTATCCGAACAAGTGCGGCTAGGATCGTTCACACGCTCGCTCAATTTTTCGTCTCACCGGCTAAGCTAGCGTCATCAGGTCAGCGCAACTCCGTTCGAGTGGCCAGCGTTACAAGTCGTCATCGTAGGCGTGCTCCAACCGTGCGAGCGACAATCTTGTCACGCGATTATCGCAGAGGCGGCGTTTCCTCAATTATAACAAACAGCCTCTTTGAGTCATGATCAAGATATCAAGTACGAACACAAATCTCAATCTACTTTCAGCATCAGGTGGATACTATGGCCAAGAGGACTTCTTTTCCATGATTACATGGGGCCAATTGACCAATCACAGGCGAGCATTCAATACATGAAACGCATTGTATAGCTGAAATGAATAATTGCGATTAAAAAATAACCCGACGTGATGGAAACATCTGGTTTGCATATTTGTAATCAGCTCACTCGGTACTACCAGAATCATCCTAGCTCATTTTTGTTATAAAAATGATGTTGCACAGTGTTTTGTCGGTCCCTTGAGTGGTCGCCTTAGACAGCTTTCACCGTACATCGATCATGAGTACCTGATTTGTTTAAACAAGCTCCAAGATGATTCGTTTACTTCCTGTCCTGAAACGTCTAGAAGTCACATGGCTGTACAGAGGAGAACCAGCGATTAGCTTTTGCGGTTTCACCTTGAATTGTTCACCTAAATTGGCCGGGGTTTCTAGGCCGTGCAGCTAGAAGTCCCCTACCAAAAAAAGTGACTGTAATATTGTCTCAGTGGGTTCTTTATAGTGGAAGCTAGGGTCTGGTCCATTTCTTAAGTGGATATTGGTGGGCAGTACACCATGGTCACTAAGCATATATCGCCTTGCGTCACGTGTAAGCAGCACCGTAAGGCGTCCACGGTTTGAATTCCGGGGTCGTTTACGCGGTTGATGAGGTTGGAACGGTAGTAAAGAATTACACCGCCTCTGTTTGTGGGTCGGTCGTTGCGCCAGAGTGACATAACATGCAGTGAGATCTCGGCGTCCGTAATCACGTCGTTCAGTCATATCTCGGTTCACAACACATAGAGGTTTGACGAGATCGAATTTCGGCCAATTTGCTTTGAGTGCCTTACTCGTTTGTATATAAACAAATGAGAGCAACGGATGCTAAAAGCGAAGTTGAATGCCCAAGCGATTTCCGTGAATTTATGCCGACCCTTGTGGGGCTGGCTGACAATCGTTTTTTGGAAGTATATCTTAGCTACCCCCAGAGCCGTTTCGGTCTGTTGCATAGAGAGAGCATCAACTGCCTAATCCTTTTGGGGCGAATTGCAACGGACTGTCTGCTTTTTCGCTTCGGACAGCTGGGGAGTTTCACTGCGCTCCTGTTCTAACATGCTGAGCTCTTGACAACTTCTCGCTGGTTATGTGTTCCCTCAGTCAATAGTGGCCCTGCCTCGACGGCCTTCAGACGTATCTCTGACGGCAGTTTGGTGCGTAAATTATGCTAACTTCCGGACACCTTTTCATCCATTTGTTTGGAGTAAAGCAAAGCTTTCAGCACTCTTCAATAGTTCAATAGTACATGATGAGATAAAAAGCATAACTTTACAAGAACCACAGGATGGATATGCAAAGGAAAATTAAAATTAAAATATTCCATCGTGGCACGTGAAGTATCAGTGGTTAAATCATTGCACTTTATCAAACTATTGTGTCACCTTTACCACTAAGATGAGTCTCAGAGTCTTTCGAATGTCGTCATGTCTGGGGCGTTCACCACATACGTTGATAATGCATTCCACTGAGAAAAGATTCTAAGTGAATAAAGTTACTTTCCACAATTCAGGCAGGAGGGTTGCGTCATTAGTTTCAGGTGGTTGCCTCGGCTTTGTTTGTAAGGGGCTAGCCAACAGAGATGTACATGGATGCTCGCTTTCAGTTAGTATCCGGTATGTGAGAGTAAGATCTCCGCGAAGCCGTCGGTATTCTAATGAGAACACACCAAGTACACGAAGACGCAGTTCGTAACAGACCAGATAGTCCGCGCGTTGCCTTTGTGGCTCTTCTTTGGGGCTGTTCCAATAGGCGGATGTCTCCTTTTAACCATGGACACCAGGCCTGAATTGCATATTCAACGTGAGGGCGAATGTAGGAGTTAATCAGCAATGGCACTAGCCGTCGCTTAAAGCTGCCGAGAACTCGCCTCGAAGCTCTCAACTTCAACTGCGCCACACTTGCTGCTTTCGAACATTGGAGAGAATTTCCAAGACTCGTTTGCACGATTATACTTAAGTCACGTTCACTAGACACTTGTTGCAGGACTGTTGCCCCGAAAGTTATGTGTTGACGAAGTTGCTGCGCACCGTCAGCAGGTGGCACTTTACAGGGTTCAGTGGGAGCTGGCTCCTTTCTGCACATTCGTTAATCGGAGACAGACCTTCCTGGAGGTAGACACGGTCGGATGCTCAGCGAATTGATCTTCATATTTTAGCATCGTCTGCAAGCATTTGCATAAGAGATAGAATGTCTGCTGGCAGCTCATTAATGTATACTAAAAATAGTAGCGGGCCGAGGGCGGATACTTTTGGTACACCACTGGGAACGCACAGGCTTGCAGAGTGCGTGCCGGCTACTCTTACCTTGATTGCTCTGTCGTGTAAGTAGTTCTCTAACCAGCTGAGCAGGGAACCGTTGATATCATAGGCAGCAAGCTTTTGGAGGAGAAAGAAGTGATTGACCTTGTCGAATGCGTTAGAAAAATCCAAGTAAATCACATATATGGGAACTCCTTCATTAGCCGCCCTGGTCCATAAATCCCGAGTAATCAGCAAATTGGTGAGACAAGATCGTCTGCATCTGAAACCATGATTGGCTTTAACAATTATTTGCTGGCTTTCAAAGCATCGCCTCAGTTCATCTGCGATTACCGATTCCATCACTTTTGATAAAACAGAAGGAGAGTAATAGATCGGTAGTTGGCAGGATCCGATCGCTTACCTCCTTTGTATATTGGAGTGCTAATTACATTTTTCCACTCAGATGGGAGTGTATGGAAGTTAAGCAGACCCTGGAAAATCTGGTGCTGCTATGGTGGAATGAAGGGTTTTTACTACTTTTGGGCGGACCATGTCGATTCCAGGGGCACTGTACTCCCGGAGGGACGGTAATTTGCTTGAAACAGCTGCTGAAGTAAAGATGACGCTGGACAAACCCACGACATTTGTTGGGAATTGATAGGGCGAAGCTTCCATGGTATTTGTAGCTAGTGAGCCAAACTGCAACAGTAAAGCGTTCCCGGCATCCACAGCAGTAGTTGTTAGGCCACTGGCTGTCCTGAGTGGTGGTATTCCGTGCTTAAGCTTCCTTTTACCATTCACAAATTTGTAAAATAGTTTGTGTTACTCGTACATTTCAGCACCATATCCTCCTGCCATTAGTAATTATCGAATCTAATGAGCGACGTGCAGTAGTTTCTGATGACTTTGTAATTCCGCCATGTAATATCACATGGGCCTAGTGAATGTTGCCAGATTTCATCTCTTCTGTTGATCCATTTTCGTGTTCTGCTCTGAATCCACGTATTGGTCCGGCGCGATGCTCGTAATGGTACAAGCTTCGATGCTGATTGTATGACCCAGTTAAGTTCAGTTAATTCCATGCGTCATTCGCTGAGCTGTACGTCTGTAGGTCTCAGTCAACGGTTACTGCTAAGTTGTGAACCCTAAAATAGTCGCTAATAGTTCGTTGAGTCTCTCTTTTGCAACAAAACTGACATAACACATATAACCAAATGTTAGGACTGAATGATCGCTACGGCCCAGTGGAGGATCGGATGCTACTGGCTCAACCATCAACTCTTCATTAGTCAGGATTAAGTCCAGGAGTGATGGCTTGTTTAACCCCGGTGTCTGGTTGGTCGATGCACATGGTTATACAATACTGCCATATCCATGAATTCGAGGAGTTTCGATTTAAATGGTGGTCCATTAGGGGCCATTGATGCTATTGAAAGAACATTAAAGTCATCCATTATGAGGTAGTGAGAGTACTTTCGTGAAACCGCATAGCAGAGGGCGTTTAACAGAATGTTATCACTGTCAGCTGATGACTTCGGAGGCCTATAGATAACTGCTAAGAGGCAAGTGTCACTTGTCTTCTGTGAACCAACATCTCGACCTACTAGGTGCAGTCGGCAAAATAGTGTGCCGGGAATAACAAGAGAATTTTCGGTAAGAGCCTCACATTTCAAATAATATCGATAGTAGAGAGCCACACCGGCACCGCGAGATGGACGATCATTTCGAATGACTGACATCTCACTGAGTCCAATCTCTGGATCAAGTATGTTGTTTGAGAGCCAAGTTTCAGTGAGTGCTATGAGGTTCCAAGTTATTGTTTCATGTCGATGGCGCAGTTCCCAGAGCTAAGAAAAAAAACCCTGAGTGTTGGTGTAACAGAATTGTATTTGTTGACGCATTAGGAGCTCGCTTCGCTATGAATGCCCGCAAGAAATAGTGCCGGTCTGCTGAAGTTTTCTGAAACGGTTGTTTGCACGGTTGGCTGATTTATGGTAGGTACAAGGGAGGCTGGCTCATCTGTATCTGAGGTCTGTACTAATTGATGTAATGGTCTTAACCGTACTTCTAGTGGCCCAAGTTTCCTGTTGTCATGCCATGCTTGGATTGCCACTGATACCATTTCGGGCGCAGTCAAGGTAACTTTCAAAATTCGTGGTCCGCTACCTTGGTAGTTTGAAGAAGCAATTAAACGGATGATGTCAAAAGCCACAACTTTCTGCATGTCGTAGAGTCCTGCGATGTACCTCCATTCTTCGATGTCGTGCTTTTGTCTTTCACTGCTATCCCAGACATGGCTTCACACTAGACAGAACTGCAAAGTCATCCGATGTCTGTCCAATTAGCTACATCCTCGCCCATATACCACTGTGATGACATTCAAGTAAACTTACAAACTTACGCGGACAACCAAACGTACACCACACCAGTCACATACCTCGCAGTTCACTGTATCAAATGCTTTGGTGAACTCAACAACCAGCGAGTACAACGGCTGGTGTCGTTCCCTGCACTTCTCCTGCAAATGACGAGCCACAAACACCATATCTACAGTGCTGCGACCCGAACGGAATCCACAGTGTTCTTCCATCACTTGGGGTTCTAAAACCTGAGTGACGAGTCGCATGAGCAGGATTCAGGCAATCATCTTGCCCACACAACTCAGCAAGTTGATGCTATGATAATTCGTACATCATTGCTTGCTCCTTTTGCTCTTGTACAGTAGTTGCACAAGCGCACCCTTCAGCCTAGCCGGCAGCTCCTACACGATCAATACGCGTTGCACCAAGTGATGCACAGCATCCACCAACGATGGTCCGATATGTTTCAATACTTCAGGAGGGATTACGTCGGTACTGCCACATTTGCGGTTTCGCAGCTGAGCAAGTGCTCTCATCATCTCAGCCACTGTCGGCGCGCCTGCCAGACTTATTTTCGCCTCATGTTGCTTGAGACCGTTCACCCTTCCAACCGTTGTTCAAGAGACAATCAAAGCGTGTTCGTCAGATCTGCATTATGTCTGCAGTCTGTGTGTAGGTAGCCCCTGAACTACCATCAATCAGCGTCCTCAGTGGCTCCAGCCTCTGTCCACACACCTCCTTCAAGGAGTCAAAGAATTTTTTGTGTTGGCGGCATTCGGCATAGCATTCCATATGCTTCGCCTTCTCCGCCCACCATGCCATTTTAATGAGACATAGCCCTTGGGTCAGTCGTCGTCGAATTCTGCGGAACTTACTGCTCTTCCGCAAGTCACTGGGGTCAACCATATGTGCAGCAAACGCTGCATTATTTTCTGACATCAATGCAACTATCGTCACGTTATTCTCATCAGACCAATTGGGTTGCTTAAGGTTTGCACGCGCGATGGTCTCCTCGGCAGCAGCTGTTACCTGAGCGAGAATATGGTGCCACAGGTCCTCCACTGCGACGATGCATTCCACATCACATCGGGTGTGCAGCCATCATCTTCTTCAGCTCAATACGTTTCGCCACAGTACCGGAGAAGAGAAGTTTAAATGTACGCCTCCGATTCACGGCAGGCACACTGTGCGTACTTTTAAGTAAACTGATGTGCCATTGGTCCGCACCAATTTGTGAGCAGTGCCACATTCAGCTCCACGCAGTACACGTGTCATGTGCACTTCAGGCAAATCACGCTGATATACGATGACATAGTCGAGGAGGTGAGCGTGACCACTCCGTGGGTGCGTCCAATTTGCTATATCACTTTCCCTCAGTGCAAACCGAGTTTTCGTGCTCGGCAGACGGTGAGTGGCACACAGTGAGTGCAGCCTGCCCCTGTTCACTTTTGCTGAACCAATGTCATGCAGACCGATGACATCTGCCCACACTGATGCGTCACGCTCATCGCGCGGGTTGTAATCTCCCAGCAGGAATAGTCAGTCACTCCTCGGCACAGACCGTATCACGGAGAATAGCTGCGTGTAGAATCGATCACTCGTGTCACCAGGATAACACATGATCGGACCGTAGGGCTTAAAGGGTGGCAAACTTACCTCTTCCGAGCCGTTAGCGAACAGTCATTACTCGCGCGCTGATTCCTGTTGGTACACCCCAAGTGGACATTTAGGCGATTGGATATTGCAAATCCGACCCCATGATCATGTGGTGCAGAGGTGGCGCTGCCTACCAAGTAGAATGTATAGCCAGCACCAGCCTCATACAATTTACCTTGCTCAGCGAACCGGGTCTCACTGAGCTCAGCAATATCGATGTTGTACCGCGCCAATTCCATCGCGACCAATGCAGTGCGTCGCTCGGGGAGCTAACCCTAGTTCCGGTCCTGTGGTGTGCGTACATTCTAGCACCCGATATTGAGTGCTTTGCACCTAGGCATACGATTGCATTGGTGGGTAATCGCAAGCATGGTGGTGGTTGTGCTTCGTGGGTTTGCTTGAGGGACTCCGCCCGGAGCCTTTGGCTCAATAGCCTGACCCACAAGGCAGTTGGTGATCTGGAGTTTCACTTGATGGACCCCACCCGGACCACTTGGCTCAACAGCCTGACCCACAGCATATAAGGCGTCATTTATTATTTTCTGCGATGGCCAATACATCAATAAATTGTTTAATTTAGGTTTCATAATATTGTGTGGACATTATACTGTCTGTTTGCTCAGGACTAGTCAGGAGAACGAGTAGGGTTTTTAACCAAAGTCTTCGGTTCGAAAACCTGACCGCAAGGCAGCGCCTTTGGCGGTGGGCTCCAAGGATTCAGTTATAAGGATTAAGGAGCCACCCTTATTCCAACCTCCAACCAGAAGAACCAGGAGGCTGATTTTGTCTGGCGTCTAACCACTGACCAACCTGGTTTGAGTGGCTCTGATGGTGCAAAAATGGACCACGCAGCATAGTTCAGTAAATCTGTGAGGCACGTACGATCCAGCCTCATAGAACTCTGGCGCAGATGAGATCGGCTTTATTCCACCGACTTTCGTTATAAGACATATTTCAGACTGTGAATTGCGTTTTAATTGGTATAGTTGTATCTCCGTGCACACTGAGATTTCCTCCCTCAAGACCTTAGTAGCCGTTCCGACTCTCTGTGTGTTGTCGATATCTTGCTTACGATGTAATATGAAACATCTACCAGCACGGCTTCTACTGGTGGTGTTTGACAATCGAACAGTTTTGCCATGTTCTATTATTTTTTTCTGGAATATTTATATTCCACATCACACGTTTTGCCCCCAATTGCTATATTCGCCGGACAAATCTGAGCCACAACGCTTGAAAGTCACACTTGCTTCTTGTATACTCTTTAGTTGAAGACTTTTGCTGTCAGCGATAGATTTGCATATGGCGTGGTTGCTTCCAATGGTTCATTGGATAGTATGTATAACTAAACCCAATGTTTTGTCGATCCTGGAATTCCATGTAGCACAGCCAATTCCTTGCTCATTATGCTTATACTAGACCCCGCTCCGATATCTTGACGATTTACAGTTTGGGGTTAAATTTTATCTTTCCATTCAGTGTTGTCTTTGTCTGTAAAGCTAATCAAGCGCCTGTTGCTTAAAGTGACCTCGAACTACGCATCAACGGCCACTTTTTATCGATGCTCCCCAAAATATAAATATGCATGAGCTTAGATCACATTGTCTGATACCAATTTGTTCGGAGTTCCCCCGCACGCTCAGCAAAAGTTGCAGGGTCTCACTCTCTGCGCACAACACGAAAGCGGAACTATGCACATTGTCGCAGTATCATACATGCGTTGTGAGTACGTTAAGAGGCTTCGTCGAAATTCTGTTGCCTACCGTAGAACACGTCCAAATGAATGGATGCCCATATTTTCTGTTCACCAGTAAATCCTAAGGCATTGTCATCAACTTTCCGCCACTAACGTAGATTTGAGCTTTTCTACATCGGTAAGATACCTTGGAGTGACATGGTAGTGACCAGTTACTCAAAATGCTCGAGTCACGATACCAAATACAATCTTACGCAAAAAAACACAGTTGAAATACGATAAAGCATGCTTGCGTCATTATCCCTCCTTCAGTTACCGTCAGTCAGATGCCGACTGCTGATTCGAAGCTAGAGTCCAACCTGCTTTGGTAACCACCTTTCTACGGTGACCAGCCAACAACATCCTCTATGTTTTCTCCGATGAGTAATGTCCCTACGCATGAACCTGTCCATGGCGACCATCTATCCAAGTTTTCCACTTTTTGTCGGTCTCTTGAGTGGTCGTCTTAGACAGTTTGGACCGTATATATCAGATTGCTGGAAAGACATGGCAACTGCGCAAACACAGGTAGCATCAGGCGCGGGAGCGTTCGAACGTGCGGACTCATGATTCGTTAATTTAAACATATTGTACAAAATGTTTGTAACCGGTGATAAAATTAATGATACGCGGTAGTCAGGTTTAAAACCTTCAACGCTAAAAGTCTCTTTGGATGCATGCTTTTCCAGAGCGAAGTATTTCGATTTCCGCGATAAAAACCTCGAATAGACATTCACAAGGCGGTATCAGTGGTCTTCAAACCGCATCAATGCGAATGGACAACTGTGCGAATCTGGATGGAATCGCTGGTCGCGGGTGCTTAACTGAAGGGATGTCGGTCTAATAGGTCGAAATTGTTGCTTCAGGCTTTAAGGACATGTGGTAGGATTCAATTCTCCGGTAACCCGGGAGTCGAGTATCATCTCCCCTGGAAGTCTGAGAGTCTATCAAAAACTAATTCGAATGGGCAGCATCTGATAACTTCTTTAGCGGCATTGCGAATGCCAAGAAGAATAACTAGGAGGCATTCTGATCAAGGGTTTTCAGGCAAACTAGCTGAAATCACGGCTTCCAGTCGTCGATGAAATCGCTCGAAACGATGATAGGCCGTCTTCTGGAAGTGAGTACAATCAAGCAATCGACTCGCGCCACGAAAAAAGGTAGAACGGAACTGTGCTTCTCCATTGGTACTGACATTGGTTGGCACACCGAACAATGAAGTCCATGATTCAACGAAAACATGAGCGACAGTTACAGCGGAGAAATCGCGTAAGGGGATCGCATGGGGTCGACAACTAAAACAATCAATACATGCCAACATAGAAGAGAAACCGTTCGAAATGGGCAACCATCCTACTTCATTCTGATGACCGTGTTTGAATCGTGCGTCAGGGAGTGAGCAATTACCATGAGTTGCTACGGTGTGTCGATGACCCTTGCTGCTTTAACGATTAAGACAATTTCCAGCCCCCTGTTGAATGTCTGGGCGCATGGTGGGACAGATGTATGGGTCGGTGCTTAGTTACAAAGTAGATAGAATACCGAGATGTCATAATTCATGAAAATGACCCAAAACCAGTCAACGGCAGGACTGTGGAACGAAAGGTCTCGGTTTACCAGTGAAAATGTCGCAGTATATGCTCGCAAGAATTTCAGTGAAGGGCTCGACTGAACTGTGTTAAGTATGGAGCGGACATTTATGTAAGACCCACGGCAAGGTTGCTAGGACCGTCAATATAGCAGAGGTCAACACAAAAGTGGGAAAGATAATCAAGTGCTGCGTCCAGCTACTGAAGTAAGCATCAGAAATTACACGTAAAGCGTACACGAGGGGCTTATCATTCATCAAGATAATAAAATGTCCACCTTCAAGGATGGGACGAAAATGCTTTTGCAGCCAGTCAAATGATAAGGAGCTCACAACTGAACGTACTGTACCAGGTCTGGAAACATGTAAGCTTCTAGGGGAAGAAAGACAGGGATTGAATCTCGCTACCCACTGGCAGCTACAAAACAGCTCCAACGACGATTGTAAGGCGACTTTCGTAAGCATACGTGTGACGTTGTCGTACATCCTCAAGTTATCAGGAAAAATCTCTCGGCTCAGCTTTAGGTTGAGAGCGTTAAAGGTTGCTTCAGTTTGTGGAATTAACGTGAATTTTTACGGTTGCTCTTGAGCAAATCAGTTAAAGGCTGAAGAGTAGCATCTCGGCCATGTATAAATCGTCCGTAGTAGTTAACCTTGCCGAGAAAACGCTCTAAGCTCTTAATGGCGATGGATGTCTTGTGTTTTCTCATTCAGGAGACTAATGCCGTTACTGTCAATAATGTGACTTAGAAAAGCGCTGCTGGATTAGCTCCATCACTTCTTGGTCATTGCCGGGATGATTTGATCTGTGCAAGACGGAGCATTGCAGAGGTTCGTCACATCCGCAATGGAAAAAGCAAGATCACGGCATATTCAGTAAAGGAGAAACCAACAGCGATTTGAGTTATTCCTCCGTCTGTGCACCAACGACTGGCTCTTGTAAGCAGTTCTAGTCAGTCACTATACCAGTGAATAGGGCAAAATTAATCCTAGCTCAGATGCTTCTCGGTTTGAATAATTTTCATATGTGCCTTCTACTTATAGTTCCAGAGTTGAGATGAAAGAACACCAATAGCTTGATTTTTGGGCTTCGGAGCAATACTCACAAGAGCTTAATGTCCTAGTGATCATGGCGATAGTCGCCAATCACTATGCGGCGAGTTCCACTCCCACTCCGAGTTTCTCTACCTGACGACTTCAAGCCAGAACGGAACCGTCGGTCGTGCAGTGCAGGGATGGGAGAGAGTCACACCAAAACTCCCAAACTTCTGTAATGCTTTCAGCTCTTATCCAAGTATACGCGGAGCAAAAATTAACTTACCACGGCCGCGAGGGTAATTCAGCGAGAAGTGTCTGAGTCAGAGGGAATAGAGTTGGTCACGCAACTCAGTAACACATGTAGAACCGCACCATTGGAGTTCCTAAATCATGTTGCTTTCTAACTTAGCGGGAGGATAGGAGGTAGGCAAACCGTATTCAAGAAACGGGCGTATCTGCGAGGTGAACAGGAGTCGGAAGAGCAGCGGGATCAGGCTGCAGAATCTTCTTCGTGAGGTATGGAATATCCGGTAAATGGTGACGACCATCTTCAAGGTGTCCTAGGTTAATCCTAGGTCAGTAGACGAGACAATGCCCAGGTCGCATGTGTGGTATTATTGAGTAAAGAACCGCAAATGTGATGAGCGGCGTATGGTCTAGGCGCGCCAAAAGGTAGAACGGAACACTCGTCACGATTAATAGGTACTCCCCATCAACCGTCACTTGTACGCAATCAAGATCCACTGTTCCTTATACCCCCGTCCTGCTCTTCAGCTCATCGGCATATATCAGAAAATGCAACTTCAGCACGGACGCCAGGTGTTTGATGAAGATGTTGAAGAACTTGAGCTAAGAACAGCTCTCTGAGGGGCGCCGCTGATCATCAGCACAGGATCAGGAAACGTTTCACTCACTTTTACTTGAATGGAGCGACCGACTAGGAAACCGAAGATCTAGGA
This sequence comes from Dicrocoelium dendriticum, assembly GCA_944474145.2. NCBI lineage: Eukaryota > Metazoa > Platyhelminthes > Trematoda > Plagiorchiida > Dicrocoeliidae > Dicrocoelium > Dicrocoelium dendriticum. The sequence goes on from OX104063.1 coordinate 84,387,909, forward strand.
GAGGAAATCCGCACTGACGCCGATGCCTCGGAGTTTAGATGCGTACCGCTAATTCGTGGCCTTGTCAAAAGCTTTGCTAAATCAACAAACACGACATCCAATCGATTCCAGACATGCAATGATTGTACCCACATCTCCTTGGAAGCAAGTAAGTTAGTGACGCATGAGCGAGCCCTTTAAAAACAGGGCCGGGCACAAGCGATAAGATCCAGCTTCTCGGAGGGCACGTGATGAACCTGTTTCAGAATCCCTTCATGACTCTGCATAATACTGATGTAAACAAATAGGACGGTAACCAACTAAACTCTTTCGACTCCCTCCTTTGTATATGCGCTTGACAATATCCACTTTCCAGACACTCGGGTGATGTCAGGTCTCAAGGGAGCCACAAAAGACCCGACAGACAGGCGCCGAAATGTGCGCAGTCACAGTTTTGAAGAACAGAAGGTATAGGGTATCAAGACCAGGAAAGGAAAACGGATACAAATGCAGCAGAAGCTTTAAGATAACGTAACTGTTAATATCCACGTGTTTCGACATGGAGAGCAGAGAGTGAACAACGTGGACTGGGTGCAACATTACATTCGAGTAGACAGAAGAATACTACTGTGCTAGGAGAAGGACATTTTGGCGCCTTCTTAGACTAGAGTTGCGGGATCACAGGGACCCGAAACAGGGATGCCACTGCCCGCTCTGGTATTGCATTTGAGCTGTGAGAAGAGCGACTTGGGGTTCGTTCGAGAGAGTGCAACGAGTGTCAGTTCGTGTTGTTGGCGCATTTCACATTTCATTAGAGTACAGACTTTCCTGACGTTTTTGTTTGGCGAGTAATCAAGCTCCGCCCGCATAAGTTCGAACTGGTCCTCCAAGTTGCGTCTTCTGTTCATTGTGTATCTCAGTTCCCGATCAATCCAAGGTGGAACTACAGATAAGTTTTCTTTTGGAGATGGGCACGACCTGTTCAATAATCGACGTCTGTTGGAGTACAGATGATTTCACACATCGTCTACACTGCGATGTCCAGGAATATCTCAGTCGACAACGCTTGCGACCGTTTTGAGACGAAATGTTTCGGCACGCCAGGAATTCGAATGGGACTCACATTGGTTGTAGACGGCGAGGAGACGTGTCCATTAGAACGAGATAGCAAAGTGATCGCTTCTGCCAACCGTCTGCGGAACTGTTAGATTCCTCACATCTGATTGAGCTGGGCAGAGCAGCTCAGCTGAGCAGGCGTACGGAATACGCGGCGTCTGGTCTGCGGTCATCCGGGTTGGCGTGTTGACATGCTGCAAGAAATTACACTCGAGGGGTGGTCTCGAGTAAAGTGGCAACGAAAGAGTAAGGTGGACGACTACAAAGAAGTAAGTCCCAGTCGATATAAGGCGTATAACAAGTCCATCACGACAAGACCGTCCTTTCCTGCACCGTGTTTCTTGCTCGAATCTGAGCAGCTGAGCCCCGGAGTCCAACGGGGCTCTGTAGCAGACACTAATCACGAAAGATCTGTGTCTGTCACTAACACGGCACCAGAGTGTATCAAAATCACTATCATCATCACTAGTAGCTTTAGCCAGATGGGACTTGAGACTTGCCTTACAGTTGAGAATGACGTCGCCACCGAGTCTCCATCCAAGTCGATCAGCTCGAGTGAGTCTGTATCCACGAATTGACGCCTCTGAATCTAAGCTATCTGCAAATAGCCAAGTTTCCGTGAAGGTCATCAGGTCTGGACGTGTATCTGGAGCAAGCATAAGCATCTTATCAATTTTATTTCTCACACTGCGTACACTGGCGAATAACACACGCAGTCTGTTCTGACACCCTACTGCCCTAGGTTGACGAGAATTGACCTGCAACAGGTTCTTGGGGTTTTTCGAATTGGACAAAAATTCAGGGTGTGCAGATCTGTCTCAGCATTCACTCACTGGGATCGGAGCTCCTCAACGGTTTTTTCGTTTTAATCCGATCCTCGGGAGTAAGCTCCGTCAGGAAGTAAAAAGGGCTCACCTTTAATACGCGGGATTCGTCGAAGGATGCTTCGGCGTTTTTCTTCGCTATGGCACACAATCTTGTGGGAGCTTACTTTGGAAGAATCCGCTTGCTTCCTGTCTAGGTGGAAGGCAGTGACAACGTTTATTCCCTGTTCACCTTCATCGAATAACATGGAGATCATCCATTCAAGGAACCCTTGGCCATCCAGCATACTTTCCACAGAGGTGTTTTTGGTGGATTCTGGAGGATTCACAATGATAACGGACACAAAAGGGCAGTAGTGCGAGCCAACAGATCTACGGTTGAAATACAGACGAGCTATTTTTGATCGACTTCTCCAACTTGTTACTTTTGTCGAGAACGGATTTCATCTGGGACTCGGAGGACGTAGACTTGGGTTTAAACTTAGACATTGCCTGGAGATTACACGTTGTTACGCTCCGACTACCTGGAGCGGTGACATTTGTCATCACCACAGCTGCGTATGTCTCATTCGTGAGCTCAGTGGACAGGATGTGTGTCGAAGGCTCTGACTGAGAACCAGATGAAACTCGGCTTCGCTTACGTGTGGGGTAGCTGAGCCGGAATTAGGTATGGACACACTGATGTTCAAAGCGTCCGAAAGCTTGTCCTAGGCGTGTTGTGTTCATTTGTGGGAACACTTGCAGTTAACACATCACCAATGTAAGCGAAGACAAAATCAAGACCACAAGGAACTTGGTCTACGCAGTGTTGGAATGACTGCGCGACATTCCGGAGACCTAAATGCTTACAGAGAAACGCATACAAGCTAAAGGGCGTTGTCACTGCCGTATTTACTGTCTTCTGAGGTCATTGGAAATCGCTGGTACACGCTGACAAGAACAATCTCGGAAAAGATCGACTTTCAAGCAAAGCTCAATGAAAAACCATGAATATGTGAGATCGGATATCTGTCAGCAACCCTGGCGGTTCAGTGCTCGACAACGAAAACAAAATCTTGGAGACCACCGCAAGCAAACTGATGAAAGATCCATCTTTGTCCATGGTGTCCCCGAAACACAGGCACCGGAAGAGTCGCAGGTCAAAGCTCATGACTTGGAAGAGTGGCGGTATATCCGCGAAGCAATATCTCTCCACGACGTAATTGCCAGCTCAACATCGAGGTTACCCATATCGCCAAACTACAAAGGAAGTGGTCCACGAATGCTTAAAGTCTTGGTTTACTCCAAACAAATGGTTGAAACGGTGCTCGGGAATTGGCACAAGTTCCGCACCAAATTGCCATCAGAAATACGTCTGAAGGCGGTTGGAACCAGGCCACCAATGGATAAGGGAACACGAAACCAGCAAGAAGTAGTCGCGATCCCCGCTGTCTGCATTTCTGTACCGGAACACAATGAGACGCCCCAGCCGTTCGATGAAGAAGGAAAAGACAGTCTGCTGCAGATCGACTCAGGGCGCTGTAGGCTTCCCACCGTAACGGCCCCGGGAAGTTTGCCAGAGACACATCAAAAAAACGTCCCTCAGCCGACCCAACAAGGGTCGGCGTAAATTCTCGGAAAACCAACGTATGTTCAAACACGCTTCTAACATCCGTTGTTCTCAATTGCCTTTATACAAACGCCCAAGGGCTTCTAAGCAAATTGGCAGAACTTCGATCTCGTCATAGCTCAATGTGTTGGGACCTCATCATGATAACTGAGACGTGGCTGAATGACATGATTAGTGACGCTGAGATCGAACTACCTGGCATGTCACTACTGCGTAACGATCGACCCACCAAGGGCGGCGGTGTAATTCTCTACTACCGTTCAGACCTTCTCATCGAGCTCATGAACGACCCTGGGATTCAAACCGTAGACTCCTTATGGTGCTGCCTACACCTAAAGCACGGCGATAAATGCTTATTGGCCATCGTATATCGTCCACCAATGTCCACTTTAGAAATGGACAAGGCCCTGTCTTCTGCTTTGAAGAATTTACTGGAACGGTCATACAGTCATGTTTTGCTGGTAGGGGACTTCAATCTGCACGGCCTAGAAACCTCAGCCACCATGAGTGAACCATTCAAAGCCGATCTACAAGAGCTAATTGCAGGATCACCGCTGTACAACCATGTCACATCCCCAACGCGATTCAGGACAGGAAACAAACCGGCCATCTTGGACCTCGTTTTCACCAATGAGGAACTGATGATTGACGTAGTAACCACATCCACTCCCTTGGGCCGCAGCGATCATGAGACACCATTGTTCCAATACTTGTGTTATGCAGATTATCCTAATGAAAGCAACGTGGAATCTTACGTCGTAACCAACTACGATAAACTGACAGAACGCACTAGTGCTACGAGCTGGTCCTTCTTAACTGAGTGGTCCCCAGAAGTGGCATGCGGGAAGTTTGTCAACAAATTCAACACGCTCGTAGCATTGGCATCTAAAACCAAAATCCCCCGACCCGACAAGGCGAAGTCGTTTCTCAGAAGCAGGACCCGGAAATGCATGGGATTGAGGGATCTGGCATGGCGCGCCCATATAGCATCTCCCAGCGAGGATACTTGGAACACCTATATCACACAAAGAAACCACTGTGTCACACTCGGCAGGGAGGATAAGGTAAAGAGCCAACAAGATCTTGTGTCAAAGTTCTGCGTTAACCCAAAGCTACTATACAGACACATAAATAAGCTTCGCCGCGTTAAGCGCGGAATTCCGGCTCTGCGCACAGCTTTCGGATTAGCACATACGGCACAGGATGCGGCGAACGTCCTAGGACAACACTTCGGCCGCACTTTCCAGTGTGTGCAAACATCCTGCACCATATCTAGGCAACTTATTCCGTCATCAGGCCTTAACCACATTTCCTTCACAACTGCAGCTGTATTGAAGCGGTTGATGTCGTTGCGCTAATTTAGCTCCCCGGGTGGGGACGGCATTCGGCCGAAAGCGCTGAAAGTTTCCGCCACGAGCTTAGCTGAACCTTTGGCGACACTCTTTCAGCGATGCCTTAACGAGATGCACGTCCCAACGATGTGGAAGCACGGGATCATCACTCCAATCCACAAAAATGGTAGTCGTGCAGATCCAACTAATTATCGTCCGATCACCCTTCTTCCGGTAATCTCCAAGATCATGGAGTCCATTGTAGCCGAGGCCCTCATGGAGTACCTGGAGAAAAACAACATCCTCGTTCCGGAGCAGCACGGATTTCGCCAAGGCAGGTCCTGCACAACTAATTTGCTGATTGCCCGTTCAAACTGGACAGTCTGTGGACGCCGAAGTCGGAGTGGATGTAGCCTACTTGGACTTCTCTAAGGCATTCGACCGACTGGACCATCGGATTTTACTGAACAAGCTGCAGCATTGTGGTATCGGCAATCCTATTCTAGGATGGATAGGCGAATTTCTCGTTCAACGTCACCTGAATGTGAGAGTCCGAAATACCCTGTCGGAACCAATCGAAGTTCAGTGTGGCGTACCTCAGGGCTCGGTACTCGGGCCTCGCTTGTTCATTGTTTTCATAAATGATCTTGCAGCTGCACTATCTTCCAACTTTCTGCTGTTTGCAGATGACCTGAAGATATGGCGTGCCTTAGCTTCAGGAGAGGATCACGCAGCCTTGCAGGATGATTTGGACAAAGCATACAAGTGGTCAAACGAGAACATGCTACAGTTCAACAACACAAAGTGCAAAATCTTGAGCATACGCCATCAGAGTGCGTATAACTACCGCTTAGGACCTGACATTCTACAGCGGACCTCTCATGAGTGCGATCTTGGCGTGCTTGTACAAGAAGATCTTGGGTGCTTAATGCAGACCGAAAAGGCCTCCAAGAGAGCAAACCAACACTTTGGCCTTCTGCGTAGAGCGTTTAGGAAGTTTGACGCCTCAATCTTTCCGAAAATGCTTAGCGCTTTTGTTAGACCGCACACAGAATACGCTATTCAAGCGTGGCAACCATGGCAGAAGTGCCACCTCACTGCACTCGATACTGCCCAACGCAGAGCGACAAAATACGTCAAAGGTCTTTCCAGCCTTCCCTACCTACTCAGGCTGAAAACTCTTAACTTATATAGTGGACGTTACCGTCGTTTGAGAGGCGATCTCATATTGGTGTACCGGATACTGAGAACCCCCAACCACACGTGTCATTCCCTTTTGAAACGTAGTCAAAACGCATCCCTAAGAGGTCATCAGTTTAAGTTGATCACACAGTACAGTCGACTGGAATGTCGACGCAATTTCTTCTCCCTCCGAGTGTCACAACCTTGGAACGCCCTTCCAGAACATGTAATTAACGCTCCCACCCTATCCCTTTTCAAAAAACGCCTTGATGAAACTCTGACACGATTGCACTATGTGATATAACGTGCGACCATCGGATGATGGTATTAGTGAACAACGAACGTGGACGGAATCCACTTAAAATTCCTATTGGATTACTTGTTTATGTGCATCTCCATTCCCTTGGTGAGTCATGCATTTCACACGTACTTTCATCGATACGATTTTTTACTTTTACGATGTTAATTCTCATCATCCTACGGGACCTGTCAAGCATTGCTTTTATACCCGTCATAAACCATTGTTCCATTGTTCCATTGATAGTCACCACATAGACGCCAGTCACCGGTCCTTTTAAGCACATTGTGTGGAGGAAGTGCTCAACCGCTATTTGAAGGACGAATGATTCCGAGCTTGAGCATGTGTTCTAACTCTCCTAGCTGTTTATAGTTATTTTCAAATGTAAGTCGTCGTGGTTTTGATGACATGTGTGGCCCAGTTGCAGCGATGGGATATTGCCACTCGTGCTTTTGTTCCGCCAAGTCGTTATTCACTCTGATGAGAGATGGGAACTACTACAAAATGCAGTTTATGACGTACGTTCGGGCATAATTATTCGAAGTCTGATGGCGTTCATTGCAATTTGTTTGCCGGAAGCAGTTAACGTGGTGGTACCATCTTACAACATCCCACAACGCAAATCTACTACAAGGTGGAAGTTGCTGAAAACATCTACACCGAGGATAGGAATTAGTAAGTTGGCGATCGTAAAAATGAAACGCAACATAGTCCACGACGAAGCGTGAGGAGTACTTGGCCATAACTTGGGAGCTTCATTTGTTTAGCGGCCTGCAGCTTCATTTAAGCAGCTGAAGGGAATGTTTCTCAAGGATCGGGGTCTAACACTTACCATCGCTGTAGTGTAAACCAAAAGGTGGGGTTTGGTCGTGGAATTTAATACGTACAGGATGCGACTGAAAATTAGACCCATGACAGCCGTCGACATTACTGACTGGCCTTGTTGTTGTTCGATTTGAAGTTTGCAAAGGCCTTTGGGTAAGTGGACCTTGGGCGGCAGTTCCATGCAACATCACCAAAGCGGTAGTGGAAGTAGCAGTAAGGGCGCGATGATCGTCTGCGAGAGTTACTGGGAGGCCTGCCTCTGAAAGAGGATCTGTGTTGTCGCATTCGATCACGTCTAACATAAGAAATACTGGACTCCAAACATGAGAGTCACTCGTTAATAGACTGTAGTGTATCATTCGATGAAATGCTTGCAGTAGATGTCTCAGCCGCACGGTTCATAGGACTTATAACGAAGCTTTCGTGCACCCTGTCGACCGTTTCTGCCAGCTTATTTATTGCGAGGTCATGCGCCAAAAGAGTTAATATCGCCATTGTATTTGCCGAACGATACCTACTCTAAGGTTGGCGAAGAATGGAATCATCTAAGGTCGACGAACGGACAAGTGACCACATGTTTCGAAGGAGCTGTGGTGTTGTACGATCGCCAAGCTCGACGCCTTAGAGGAGCGACCGTAGGCGTGCTTCGTCGGATGCAGCAGTGCGCTTCAAGTTGACTGCTTAAAGCTTCATATAATTTAAGCTTATCATATAGTGATTCGGTAGGCATAGGATTGAGAATATTCGTGATTACTTAAGTTACGTGTGTAGACGAATAAGCAGTAACATATGAAAACCTTGTCGACTGCAACGTAATCTTGCGAAAACAGAAAATGTAGTCAAATTGGATAAAAATATATGTGGCTTTGGTATGTCAAAGATAGGCTAGGCACATGCAACGGGAAGGTTGTTTTGTCACAATGAGGAGAAAAAGTTATTACGCTTGCGCAAAACATACTCAGAATAGCAAATTTTGTAGTGTGTCGTTATGTAAAATGCTCCAGTCCGGATGTATAATACAACCTTAATCAAAAACAGTTGCAATACGATAAAACACACTTGCGTTATTATCCCTCCTTTGGTTAACGTCAGTCAGATGCCGACCGTTGATTCAAAGCTATAGGTCCGACTGCTGGAAAGACGAGGCAATGAAGTATGCACAGTAATCACGAGACCAAGTCAGGACGCGAGTGCGTTCGAAGCTGTGTATACAAAATTTGTTAATTTAAATCAATTACACAAAATGGTCGATAACGGGTGCTGCAAATAAAGAAAAAAATATAGTATATTCACAACGGCTACATTACTGTCCAGTGGGCTTACGTGGTCCCTTCACGTTAAGGAAACATTCACTAAAGTTAAGAGACTGCCATTTTATGTTAAAAGTCACAGGTCTCTTCCGTACCCGGTTTGTTGATCCATCGTTTTGTCAGTGCAATTTTGTTGCTCTGTTTGAGCTATTACTCTTCCGTGATCTTTTCTTGTCGCCGGAGTGCGGACTAGAAAGCAGCGGCAATAACAGTGCAACAGCGCTCAATGTGTAGTGACACTTCAAGGTCAGGACTGGTCAAAATCACTTCGTCTACTCACTGCTGTAACAACTGCTGCAACAAACTTACATATAAAATAGTCACTGATTTCGGGGACACTCCTTTTACAGGGTATTGCAAGAATGCGTAAAACTTGACCGACCAGACGGAGCTAAAAACGGTACACGCCCGGACAATAGTTTCTTGCTTGTTACGCTTTTAACCGATGAAAATTTACTCATTCAGGAACTAGTTAATAAATTATTTCGGTGATTTTAGCTCTGACAACAATTTTTTGTGGTTATATATATATATATATCCTCATGTGTTATTCCATTTTCTTATTTATCCCTCTCCGTGGCGTGTGTGTTAGTGCTGGATATTCATCCTTCATTCGTTCATTAAGCACATTCTTGAGTTAAATTGTGTCGCGTCCTTGGGTAACCGTTTGATATATCGCTCTCACATAATTGTGCATCATAGTGTGTCCACCCACTCACAGTGCGCCTGTTTCAGCATGCACACCATCGGTATGCTAGCAGACCATGGTCAAGCTCACTTTATGCATAATTTGAATGGGATTCACACAGCAGTCGTCAACGAAGTGGACGGTGGAAACAAATCTTCAACAAGACGCGGTGGAATTATGTTTGGAAGCGATGAACCTGTACAAGACGGAGAGGGAGATTGCGGAATTGCTTAAGAAAGAATTCGACAGACGATACGAGGAACTGTGGCACTGCATAGTTGGAAGAAAGTTTGCTTGGTGCGTTGCGTATGTCCATAAATTTTGCTATTCTCGTAATATCAAATGTTGTAAATTTCGTTAGGAAACAAAATTCTTGATTGCCACTATTTGTATTTATTGACTGCGCCACTGTGGATCAAATGTGGTGCATGTTTGTTCAATTGGATTCGGCTGCTGTCCTCATTGTGAACGCTGTTCCAAGTGACGCCACAGAATTCGGTGTCGCTTAGTTGACGTGGAATAACATGGAAACGGTATAGGGGTCAGTCATTATCATTAAAACGGCTTACAAAGTAAAACATGCCTTTCAAACTGACTGATGCCATCACCGACAAATGGCTCCACCTATGGATACACGTTGACGGGTGTGGTCACTGTCACGCCAGCGGAGATGAGTGGGGTGAACAGTAGAGCACGTAGAGCGAGTGGTGGCAATTCAAGTAATAAGCAGATTTTCCAATCCCGCTTTCAGTAGCGTAGTCTATGTCGTTTTACTGTAACATCAGCGGGCTGGTGCTGACGACCGAGGCGGGGGACCTAAAGTTTTCTCATCTATGCACATGGTAGTGGTCACACTATCGGCGTCTTACTTTACGGGCAGAATTAGTGTGGGTCAATGGTGTTACCTAACATGGGTAATTAAAACCGAATGACGAGTAAATTCACACTCACGCGGAACTTGTCATCCATAGACTGCATCCAAAAATGAGCTACCACGGTCAATTTAGGTCATGCTAGGCCCCTCCTTCAAGTGTCAAGCCAAAAACGCGAACCTAAAGCGTGATCCCATTCACGATCGGCAGACAAGTAACCAGCTGATATACAGACAATTGGGTAAACTTTAGTAACAAGCATATTCGCTGTGCACACATGAATGAGATAGGTTTAGCCCTCTAATTTCTACCCTCAAAAAGGTGGCTCCATGAGCTTATGCGATCTGAGACGATGGTTTCGCACTTCAGGGTTTGCATATCAGAACCGCATCAATTTCAGTTACCCCAAAATCGCAGTAGCATAATGTGGCTGTTTTGTCAACAAATTGCCTTTTCCTCATTTGATTATTTATCATACTTTATTTTGGTCTTTAATTCTTTGGAAAGAAAAGTTGATGCAGGAAAAAGGATTTTTAAGTTTTTGAGACGAATAATTTTAAACATGCCGGTTTTCCTGTTGTCATGACAAAAGGTTATTAGGCACTTATTTCTCATCTATTACCCAACCAGTACCCGATCATTTCCAGATTCGTTCTCATGTCCGTTGACTGTAAGTCATTTTGCTTTTGCACGTGAAAAGAGCTTTGCAAACTACGGCTAGCATTGACTGCGCCCATAAGCCATATAGAACCGAATGCAAAGGAATTCAGCACCACGAATGATATTTCTACGACTATCGCACACTAACGGCTTTTCTCTAAATATGCAATGACCCTAATGCAGCACAATGGTAATCGAGTTTAGTGCCGTCCCCACTGCGTTTTATCTTACGATACCTACGATTTGGGTCACTTGTAGCGAACCATGGAACCTTTGCATTGGTCTCCCTAAGCCATTTAGCGTTGTTGTGACACTGCTGTACGATGACTGGTGCACGCTGTATCTAACCAGCTGGCGCACTTCAAATATTCGACGTCGCAAACTCTCAGTGTACTGAAAAGAACCAATAATTGTGCTCAAGCAACTAATTGAAAACACGTGAATTATGCCCATTCAGAAATAAGAAAAATAATTGCGAAGAGGTATCTCTTTACGATAATTCTCTTGCGACGTTTAAATTTAAGAAGAAGATTAAGCAACCGGGGAAGCTAACTAGATCTCGAGTGGTAGTGGTTACATGGCACTTGAAATAGGCTCAGTGAAGCCAATCGATAGTTGTGTCAATGAACTCAGGTGGTCGAAGTTACGACACCTCGTCTCGCGCGCACACATAGACAAACAGCAAAAGTAAGAACGCATTGGCTGATGAGGAAAAAACACAGTTTGGCCGCGGGTTCTGTCAGATACGGATAGAATCTTTGTCACGGCCAGGGCAAACTGTGAGCTTGTATTAGCGTCCTTTACTTGCATAACTCAGGTTGTAATAGCCTAATTGACATTGCTTTGGCAATGGCCAGCAGGCGTTTCCTGAGTCCTTTGGGAACGCGTCTCGAAACAGTGTAGACCACCTTGAATCCGTCTTCTGTCAGAATCTGATGCCCATTAGTAATCAGATGCTCGAGGATAGCGCTGTGAACATTCTTAACCATACCATGTTGTAGAGAGGCAGGACAGTGTTCCGTTATCCTCTTAGATAGACGCCTGGTCATGTGCCCGAGGTACCTTGCACCACAGGTGCAGGTGAATGGATATAACATAAATGATTCGGAACGAACCCGGATTCTGTCTTTGAGACTTTCGGTGATGAGCGGAACTGTCTCGACAAGTATGGGTACTCTAGCAGCCGGTTACGTTTGGCTATTTGCGGTCGACAGTCTTCTGTTCATTAACTTGTAGGGGATATCCCCTTTGAAAGGAACCGACAGGAAAACCTCCTTTTTCTTCACAGGTGGTATTGTTTCACGGTGATCACAAATGGCAGAATGTCTTGTTAAATGAAGCGGGATACCCCTTGGCTTGTAGGGTCGCGTGAACGAAATTCTTCTCAGCACCTAATGTTTCCGGGCTGCAGATTCATGCGGCGTGATAATAAAAACAGCGCACGAGATTTCGTTGGTATTTCATTGGCACATAACTAAGAAAATGCGTATATTGGCTAACCCATGTCCTCTTTTGAAAGACCCTGTTCTCAAGCGACCCATCAGCTCGCCGCCGTAACGACACATCCAAAAACGGGGTTTTCCCATCTTTTCACCTTCGCGAGGGAATTTTAACTGTGAATGCTCGTTGGTAAACTTGTCAAGTATCTGCAGGTGGTTATTTTGGGAGTCGCATATGAGGAATGTATCCTCCATATACCGCCAATAGGAATGAAAGGATGAGATAACGTTCCGGAGTAGGCCACGTTCAGTTTTCGCAAGAAAGAAATTGTCGAGGAGTGCTCCTAAAGGGACCCCATTGCAACTCCAGGTTATTGCCGGTAATACTTTCTAACAAACGAGAATTGTTTGTTAAATGTGCAGCGCAGAAGTAGTTCTTTAACCCCTTGGATAGGAATACAAATAGCAGTCTTGATATCGGCTACGCACTCGCAAATGAATTTAATAGTCTCCAGCAAAGGAACCTTCGCAAAAGTGCCTCCGCGCCAAGTAAGAGCAACAGTGTATTCCTCACATTCAGGTTTTCCATTTGTTTTACAAAATCAAACGTATTAATTACAGTTTGGACTGTTATCTCTTTGCGTACTGGTTAGAGTTATTCAACAAGCCACTTAGCAACGGTACGTTGGGCTTATGCACTTTTGGTAGTCCGTACAGGCGAGGTGCATGCGAACCACACGTTAGATGTTTGAGTAAACGGTCATCAATATACTTTTGTGGTTTCAATTTCTTCAGTATTTTGATGTTCAATTTCACGGTTCGTGCTGGTATCCTTCTGTGTTTCATCAAGCATGAATTTGGTCGTGCCCTGAACAATAGCGTGCATCATTAGCAGGTATTCTTTGATCATCAGTACCCAACCCGATCCTTTATCTGGTCGGGAGAGAATAACGTCAGGATTAGATGTCATTTCCTTTACAGGATTGCAGTTTTCGAGTCAAATAATGCTGAGAAAGGTGCACCAAATTACTTTTGCAAGTGTCCTTGGAGAGGGGAGAGGTAGGGATTAAATTAGTCAGTTGTTACATTAAAGTTTCGAATTGTGTTTATACATGCATCGGCCCGTTCCTTGGACATGAGGAACAGAAATTTGGCCCCAGCGTCAGAGCTTCCAAGTGCCACTTGTTCAACTGTATGTCGGCAAGATTGTGTACTTATCGCTCTGGGAATAGTGGAAATTTCGATTCAGGTGTGTTTGGTTCCCCACTTTTAAGCAGTATTGTGTACTCCCTATCCGCGGCTTTCCTATCTACCTCTTGCAGGTAACCTTCAAACAAAGTAGCATCAGCTGCGTTGAGCTCATCCAGGGATAATTGATGGTGCGAACAAAGTCGTTCTAACTCAGGACCTCGAGAATGCGCAACTTCCAGAATCTTTGTAGCATCTCGTTTCAGATTTTATGGTTGGACGCACGTGACAACTTCTCAGAGCGTTCCAGTACGTTCTGGGATATTGATTGCATTGAATACACTCCTCTATGAATCGTATCTCAGTCATCGCATTTGCAAGCCTAGCGCTAAACTTTAACCACTTGCTGAAGTTGGAAAACGCGGCGAGCTGCTTGCGTTTCTTTAACTCGTGTATTATGTCTACTTAGATATAAGAAGGAGAGTTGCGAAGAGATATCTCTTTACGATAATTCTCTTGCGACGTTTAAATTTAAGAAGAAGATTAAGCAACCGGGGAAGCTAACTAGATCTCGAGTGGTAGTGGTTACATGGCACTTGAAATAGGCTCAGTGAAGCCAATCGATAGTTGTGTCAATGAACTCAGGTGGTCGAAGTTACGACACCTCGTCTCGCGCGCACACATAGACAAACAGCAAAAGTAAGAACGCATTGGCTGATGAGGAAAAAACACAGTTTGGCCGCGGGTTCTGTCAGATACGGAGAGAACCTTGGTCACGGCCAGGGCAAACTGAGAGATTGTATTAGCTTCCATGGCTTGCATAACTTAGGTAGTAATAGCCTAATCGTCATTGCTTCGGCAGTTACCAGCAGACGTTTTCTGCGTCCTTGGGGAACGCGTCTCGACACAGTGTAGACCACCTTGAATCCGTCTTCTGTCAGCATCTGATGCCCAGTAGTAATCGGATGCTCGAGGATAGCGCTGTGGACATTTGGAATTTTAATCCTTCAAATCTTTATTTGCTGCTTCGCAATATTTTCTCAATGGCCGCTTTTCGGTCTGCTGTCAGATATTCTTAGTCTATCGCGATGCATTGGGGTTTATTCTGCTTCATTTGTATCTGATAATGTTGGTGAAAACTTTTACTTGTCATACTTATGTGTTCTGTTTGACAAGTAACGCGGTTCATATTGGTTACCCCTATCTGTGACGGCGACTTTGAATATTTCACTATTTGGAGATTTCAGTTGCACCATCCCTTGAGATGCACTTATAAATTGTTATAAAGCAGGCGTTTAAGTAGATAGCCACTGGTATCTGTTCTGTGAGTATTTTTGACCAGTTCGTTGTAATGTAGTGCTGCTGTGTTCCAAAATTATCAAATAAAAGTCAAACGTATGTAGCGGTATTGTGGATTCTGAACAACTTCTTCTATGCTCAGTCAGTGAACACTGCTACAAGATGGAAAAGGACCCAATTGTATCCTACGTAATTCTGGAAGGGATATATCATATTCAAAATTCATGAATTCATATATTTGCTCGGTGTGTTCCAGCGCAGTCACAGCTGCATACTAAATATCTATGGAAGAACCCAAAGGCAACACGCGGGTTACTACCTTGATATGCGGCCTTCAATCCCAACAGGTGTGTCTTCAACCGTAGTGAACAGACTCAACTGTAACAACGTTGTGTTGGGTGTTGTTGTTCCCACTTCTTGAAGATACTTGCACATGTAAGGAGATGAGAAGATAACGGGGATGAATGATGTAGAATTATGCCATCAACATAACAGGGTTCTAAGCTTAGGTTCTGTTCATGAAATGAACTGTTTCCATAATTGACACTTTGATGTTGTCTGGCAACTCCCGCATGTAAGTACTCTAGTTAGCTTCGCGTATGTATATTCTTTCGTTTTCCTTGGCTTTTCTACCAATGATAGCTACATTTCGCACGAAGAACACTTTCTTGTGCAGTTCTACGTCCGTGGAACAGCTGTCGTCCTGTTCAAAGCTGGTAAGTTAAACTTTTGCTTGCAAGTAGGATGATGCTCCGTTGCATTGATGAACAAATGTTGCCTGAAGAATTTCACTCCGCTATTAAGTGAAACTTGTTCTTGTTGAGTTCAGTAAAAGCAAGCGATGGGTAGGAGTTTGCGAATCTTCACTAGTCCTTAGGACCAGTTCAAGCGTCATGCCCAGGATTCGATAAATACCATCCAGTGAAAATATTTCGAGTAAACATTAAGTTGAACATGCGTACAAACAATCAAAATGTCCCTATGTGCAGATTTAAAAACTGTCAGTTGGGTTAAGGAACTGGAAGCGAAATGGAGATAATGTGGTGCGTTTCTGGTCAAGGGTCCGATGGAATGCGCACTGCTGATGATTCCCGAAAGGATGAAACGCGCGTACAGTGCTTTTCCGGGAGTGTGGCTGCTGCCTGAGCGAGTCTAGATGTGACGAATTTCTACCTATACCATTCAACTCCCCCTACTACTCTTCTGTAATAAATGAAGTATATACACTCTGTTTACGGATGACAAATTAGCTTGTGATGATACAACAGACCAATGAACACCTGTCCAATAATGCCCCAGCTATTAACGACGACGGCTACGAATCGGAAATCACAGTGAAATTGCTTTCATCTAGGAAAATAAATCTCTACTCACCGCTGCATCATTGTAGATTTTTAGCTAGACGCAGGACATCATGAGGAGAAATTACGTGAGACATGTAGATAGCTTGCAGCTTTTCTTTGCCGCTCAGCCGGCGAGCAAAGTTCTCACGTTGCTGCAGCTGACGGAGAAGCATCTGCCGGATAACTAATAGATTTGAAAGTTGTAACCCTGGATTTCGTGGCATAGAGATAGCTAAGTGTTCAGTGGTTGGTACGCAAGCCAGCATTATTATGTGTATTTCAATGATGTCGAGCATTCGGTCCTGCAAACAACCAATCAAGCAGCACTAGTTAACTGAGGTTGAATGGAGATTTGGATGATTCTATGTAGGGGGATGAAATAGCTTAATGTTAGACATCCTTTTTGGCTGCAATAGCTTACCAGCTTAGGGAGTTGACGAGGTCAGCCACCAACAGAATCTTCTGGAAATAGGATGTAAAATTTATCACTATCTGTGCAACACCATCTGCGGGACCATATCGAGCAGGGTGCACGCGACAACGGAATTACCTTACGTCTTAGGGTATAAGAAAAAGGTATCCTTCGACTAATGGACGTTTAAATGTTGCTGTGAGAACGGTTCTTCAAATACAGCAGACAGAATATGTGATGACGTCCAACTTCTAAGCACAATCAGCTGTGACAGGACGAAAATTGTGAATAAGCAGTCCTATAGTTAAAATAGCAGAGCCAAAGCCGATTAGCGTAGTGCAAGATTTATGTGCAGCGTAGCGCGAAACTTGGTAATGTCTTTAACCACTGGTCTGCGAAATACGGATAAATTGGGAAAGCATACATACAGTAATTACTGAGAAGCGATAGATCGCAAAGAAACTTATGTTGAAGATGAATGGGCTTAGTTTGCAACAGTTTCATGCAGATTCAAGTAGAGCAGTGAGGTTGAAACAATAATCGTTAGTGCGACTTTTCTGTCTTTTGCCGCTGCATATAGGAAATATGTTCTGTATAACAGTGCGGAGATAAGCTGCCCGTTATAGATGTACCGAATACTACGTTCTCACACCGACTACAAAAATCCAGATGACATCTCAAAGCGGGATTGCAATCTACCTATGGAGACCCTTTCTTATTGTACAGTCATTGCTACCATGCACTACGAAATGTCACAGAACTTTTGTACTAGTTCACTTGACCTGACGAAACGATGCGTTTCTCAGCAGCTGCGTCGACTGTTGCTTTCGAAACCTCCCTGAAAGTCACGACCACTTGATTGGCGTAATAAATACTTCAAGTATTAAATTACTGCTCACTAATCCTCAATAATGTGCACCACGTACAGCAGCGCAGGCAGATTTAGACGATGAACTCATTGATACGAGCCATGTATTCACCCTGTATGCGCACGCCCCACTGACTATCTTATTAACTGTCTTCCATCTACTAGTTCAACTGCTGCACAATCCAGTAATTCCACGCGCTCTGTGGTCAAGTGCAGATGGGTAGGCAGGTGATGTCGTTCATCTGATCATTAGCGGGCTCACCTGACTAGCCATTCTCCCATTCAACCTCACGGCTAGCATGTGGAGAGAGTAGAGCTCAAAAGCTTGTGGTTAGTAAGCGTGACCAATCGTTGCACTGGAAACAGCATCACCGGACTGAAAACCCATTCGGTCAATAGAACCGAGAAACCCCATATCGTCGGCAATCTTTTAGGGTCTGGTTGGTGTGCTGGTCCTATGATTTGCTTCATCTTACCCAACAGATATTGGTTTGTAGTAGAACGGAAATCCGACTCGATGCCGTTTTGTGCTAGGTCTCAATACTCAAAGGAGGACAGGAAATCTCATTGAACACGGCCCCGGAGATAACACATTATGTTGTTGCTGATGCGTTACAGTTCCCATGCGTGCAAATTTCCCTGCTGTGTATCTAAGAAATACAGAGCGCAAAACGCTTTGACGATATTTCCTTTATTGGATGGATCAGGGCATAACGTATCTACCCGGGTACGATAATCATCGATGATGTAGCACACTGGTTTTGTATTGCATAGGTTTTTGGCTTGCACCTTAAAAGTAGCACAGGGAATCGGTCAGAAATAGATAGGAATTGAAATGTGAATGCGCACTGAATAGGATTTGGAATTGCCACGCAACTGCCATCGAAGTGAGTGAAGGGCAGTTATGCAGAATACGAAAGTTGCCAAAATTAACCAGTCGCGAATGGAATGCGTAGATCAATGACTTGGGATGTATAGCGGGTAATCAGGCGCTGCCTGTTTTCAACCCCACTTGGTAAATTTGAGTATGTAGTAAAGAGATGGTGACATCCCCTTTACGGTTTAGACCATCTCTCTAACAGAACACTAAAACACCAGTCCCAGGTTACCTAAATCCAAATCTAGAATAATTACCCAACTGTGAATCAACATTCAAATGTACTGTGGGCATTAATGGACACAACACTGTTTTGGCAAATGAAGTATGTACTTCTTTGCTCCCAGTTATGAATTCAGCTATAGCCTGATCTGCCATTATCTAAGGAATCCATTCAGCTGTGCTTTTAATAAAAGTATTACCTGAACGGCCTGACGCTCAAACGGTCTCCTCGAACTGGAAGCGTATTTTTCATTTAAGGTTGTCAGTAAACGCACTGCACCAAACGGAACTGTGCTTACGTCGACCGCACTGTACAAAACTGATGTTGATCGCTATGTCATTCGTACAATTAGAGCCGTAACAGTAGTATGTAATTATCACCAAGACGGTTGTCCATATCCGAAAGCTACCCCTAAATACGGCACATAAATTTTCCAATATATACAAAATCCGTCTATCTTGCATGTGGTATAGTATCAACTTCATGCCTTTGTAATACTGCTATAACAATACTTCCGTTTTAGCTAGGAAAACTGTATTCATACCTTTCTTCCAGGTTCACCCTGACGGTAACACGCCATCAAAACGGGCTGCACGTTGGATGCTCCTTTCGATGCGAATATTGTCTCCTAAATACAATACAAAACAGTCAACTATTTTTCTTTCAAAGCCGACCTGTTTTATCCGCAGTTTGAATGCTGTGTACTGGCTGAAGCTTCGAAATAAAATACTCTGTTTTCCTCCATAAACCTAGAGAAATTTAGCTTGAAACCAAAGACCCGCTTTCTTCTCTTTTAGAAAGAATGTCCTTCTTGATAGTATTTGTTCTGAAGCATACAGTGAAAAGTAGGGCCATCCTTCTGTCAGACTATCACCCCAGCTGAACTTCACGAAGCCTTAAGCTGTAGCAACTGTCTATTTCTAGCTAAAAGCTGTTGGAATCAGAAGCACAAAGGTGCTTTTGACCAATTACGCCACCCAGTACCTTTGGCTAGGTGATATTCTAAATTATCAGCTGACTCATCTTCCTCGTTCTAACGCACTCCAGACATAGTCGGTCATCTGGGCTTGGCACAAACTTTCAGGGATCCCGTCAAACTGGGCCTGAGAAAGCATCTGATCGCATCGATGCTTCGTGTGATCGACACCACTGATTTTTCAATTCAACCATGTCTGATATGCTCTGTAATGCCCTTACTAGCTTATTGCTGGCTCCTATTCATGATGACGACATGCAGACAGAACCGTTCGTTCCATGATGCGTTATATTTAATTAGTCGAACAATCGAGGACATCATTCAGCCAGGCGTACATGTAGCGTCAGTGGTGTTGTAGGTGACCGAAGAAACACACAAATTACATGACCAGGTGCAAGTGGACGATTCAGTCTCTAAACATTGTCCACTGGGCCCGAGGGCAAGGTCAAACTACCGTGCATCTGTAGTATGCTATCGGAGCTCCAACCAGGTATTCGTAATTCTACTTACTTTCGGTGCAACGTAGGTACACGAGCATTGTGGTCACATCGATCATACCGCAAGTTGTACAACACATCATCGACTGACAGACTAATATCACAATCTCATTATACGAACCCAGTGGCTGCACATGTTAACTGTCATGATGAGGTGACCACCGAAGATGCCACTGCTAAAAGGTTTAACGGATGGAACCGCTAATTCCAATAATTATTTTATAATGACGAGTACCAATTGACCAAGTCCTGTATTGGAACCAGAAATCCCTTACCGAGTGCGTAGTCCTCCCATATTCGGCAGTGATTGCGAATTGGTTTAGGCTGATTCCAAGCGAGTTCTATGGTTCGACTTCTCTAAACGGATCTATGTGTAGCTAATTTAGGCAGTTCCCGTGTTGTAAAATATGCAGAAAGAGAAGTGAAGAGTTAACATAGTCCGAATACATGTTAATTGTTTAATGCATACTTTCTCCACACCCACATTAACTCACCGCAGTCTTTGTATTAAGAATGGGAAACAGTGGTTACCGTGGATTCTACTAGGCTACCTGACACCAGAAACAAACACGTGCGGCTAGAGTAAAAACGATCATCAAGCCACAGAAGACGACCTTTGTAAACCGTGCATATGTACTAAGCTGGTCAAACACCTGTTGACGCGTTAGTTTGAAGCTTACGGGTTAGTTTTACTGGAACAAAAGATAACTGATGTCAGTTGAATCGAATATGTTGGAATATTGAACGCCACCGAAATCGATGACTGTTAACAGCTTGGATATGATGACGAAATCTTTGATGCCTCTCTACTTCTACGACATCCTGGATACCTCAGTATTGCCCATGTATTATCACATCTTCTTCACCAACTACTTACATGAGCGACCGACTGACAACTTGACAACAAAAGAGTGCTCAGACCAGTCAGCAGTAACTACCGTCGACAGAGTGTGATCTTTGGGCTTGGTTGCCTTGTTCTGCTCTAACAACGTTACATCGTACCAGCTGTAATTGAGGTTGAACTACAAACTGAGTAATGGTGTTTCAGTTAAGGATGTCAATCTAATGTGTCGTTTAGATTATCCCGCAATATGTGCCATTTGACATCCTCCTCGGCGGATCTGTGAATGGGTCCCAGTTTTCTTTCTCTCTCTGACATCTGCACTCGCTGAGGTAACTTTAAACCACATGTTTTAGAGCGGTTGAAACGTATTACGGAAGCCCTAAGTGTCACTGACCATAGCCACCTCAAAACGTTTACTGTCTGTTGAATCTGTTAAAACGCCAAGTGTGTTCTACTCACATGCCGCTTCATGAACCTGAGGAGGTTGCAGTAGGCTTACTAATGTAGCTATCCCTCTATTGTGATCAGAAGAGTAAATTCAGTGCAAATGTATTTAAGTGGCAGTCGGAAAGCACTTTAGTAGAGATTCCAAACTTGCACTGATGCGCCATTTGGAGCTGATGGGAATACTGTCCGTCAAGAATCACGGAATTTTTACACTTCTTTGGTGTCATATAACTTGATATGTACGTTTGTGATGGAAGGCCACACAGACGACGTAGCAATGATTAACTCACAATTGTATCAGCAACACGATTAACACAGACTTCGAAGCGACTTCTCAAGAAGGTTACACCGCCAGCAAGAGGCAATATATGAGGACTATTTTCTCCAGGGAGGCTTGGAAGGCTGTATTTATTATCAAGCCAAATAAGCTTGCACAGAAGCCCAAAGATGGTGAGCTGTGTGATGAATTCTAAGCTAACTAACCAAACACTTATTTTTACGTGAATAAATGGTATACGAGTATTGAGGAAGCAGTAAGTAAATCATGGTATATTGCAGGGCTGAACCCACCGTCACCAGTGGACCTAGCAGACAAAGAGCGAGCGAAAGGTGAAGTAATCAAAGTGGAACATATTTCCGAGTGTAAGACTTGATTTGGACACACTGACAGCCAAATACACAAGGTTGGCATTTGTCTCCTACTACTAACTATGTTGCTTAACTATATGCACTAGCGTGCCATGAGGGAAGACAAGAGAGAAAATTAGAAGACGCTTCCTAACTGCACACTCCGAGAACATTACACGTGACGGTTCCCGCGGCCAGCTCTTAACATATTCTCTTGAATCCGAGGGGAGTGAAAGCTGAGGACTGCGTCTACATTCCGATGACAGGCGACGAGTTCCCGCACTGATTCTTCCCTTCGGGTTTGTCAACCCTGGAACGCACTCTCAAACTCAGTTGTATCCTCCCCTACCTTGGACGTTTTCAAAAAACGATTAGAGCTTACACTTAGCTCCCAGCACTTTGTTACCTAGACTCTTCTATTGTGGATTACGCTAAGTTTGCTTTTCTACAGGATTTATATATCAAATGGACCAAAATGAGCGACCATATTTTACTTTTCCCACGCCTTACATCAACCATCACTGCACCCTAGTGTACTTCCGAACGTTTACGCTCGATTGTTTAATTTTACGTTTATGTTATTTATCAAACTATTCATCTCTGCAGACGTTTGGTAGATGACCCACATATATTTTGATTTCATCGTATTCACCCCAACCATCCTACGGGAAGTGTCAAGCACATGCTTTTATCCCGTGATAAATCATTGTTCCTTGTTCTGTCTACTGGGGCACTGTTGCGCATCGGCTGAGCTTTACTTATTCCCCCTGTACGCATATCGCACACCTGTGCACAGACGCTTCTTTGCGTAATCAAATCAGGTTATAACAAAATAAGTTTTATGAACCCGGATGGGTTTATTTTCAGCATATACACGATCACGGTGATAATATCCAAATACATTAAAACCTCCGCAAGTTAACCACTCAAGGGACTGAACGAAAGTAGTCAACATGCAGAAGTCTGGTTCCATATGGTTTCCATGGTGAACGTTCAATCATTGAAAAAACTGTTAATTGTCAAGCTATAGTGGTAGTCAACTTCGAAGGTTTTACTGTAATATGTGTAGATGAGAGGAAAATGAAACACATGCACATCTGTCAATACGACAACGGTTTGCGTAGCATTGAAGGGAGGCGGAAGGCAGTGAGTGCGTGGAGGACAGAAAAACCATGAGAAAGGGGGCGGACAAAACGGGAAGGAACGTTATGTGGGAGGGCAGACGGAGCCACGCTGGTTTGACGGAACGAGACGAGAACGGGTCACGAGCGGCGTACGGCAGTGAGTCTGAGCCAGGCAGTACGGAGAGAGTATTCGTCGGGAAGGCAATAAATCAGACAAAAGCGTCGTTATTGCAGCCTCACGGACCGGGCCCAAGCAGATTGATACATCCAGGATCAGTCAAATCACGAGCTATCGAACGATTCCGGGCCGATCGGGATGGAACGCGTAGAAGCGGAGATATGAGATGAAATGGGCAGGGAATACTCCATCACGTGGCCCCAAAGTGCATCGATGTATAACGAGCGGAAATCAAGAGAGGTGGTGCGACGGGGTTAGGAAACGTGACTCATTGACTTAAGTCTGCGTGAATGGTGATATAGCTTGTGTTTGGGCGAATAAAGATTGTGCTTTAATACCGCGTCGTACTTGTTAAAGCGTGTTCTTGACTTTCTTTAGGTCAACCATCAAAAGTGATAGATAAGGTACAATGCTATTAAGATACGATGAAGTGCGCCATCATAGGATTTTAACTTTTGAACGCGCAGTAGGCTGTCCCACGGTAAGGATGTCGGTTTTGTGGAACTTTGAATCTTTCAGTGATTCGGCCTCAGCTGATTGACGTGCCTGACCAATTTTTCATTTGCTACCATTAGCTCGTAAATGACTTGACCCTTTCTGCGGATCACTCTTCCTGTCGACCACCTCCTCAGTCCTCGAAACTCTCGCGAGTACACTATGTCACCTATTCCGAAATGACGACGCCTGTCTGTCAGATTTTCCTCCACATGACAACTGCAACGCTTTTCTTTTCTGCTTGGCACAAGATTATCGAACAATGCCCGGATCTTCCGTGCAAACAAAATTTCGGCATTAGCTTTTCCATCTGGGGCGTTTCGGTTTGGCACATTCAGATACATGCACAAGAAAGACTGGATCGCCTCCTTCGGGACCTTGTTTTGTCCCGCTTTACAAAGAGCACGTTTAACGGTATCCGCGAACCGTTCCGCTTGTCCGTTTGATTGTGGGTGTTAGGATGGTGAGAACATTTGCTGGATCCCTTTCTCCTTGTGCAACTCGCGAAAGGAAGTTGAAGTGAATTGTGTTCCGTTGTCTGTCACTATTATCTCTGGCAGGCCGAAATACTGGAATAGCTTAGCCATCTTCTTGATCGTATGCTGGGCAATCGGACTTTTCATCGGAATCACATCGGGAAACTTGAAGAAAGAGTTCACGAAAACAAGAGAGGATTAACCGGCGATTAGTCCTGTATAGTCTAAGTGGATTCGCTAACATGGCTTCTCTGCTTTGTGCCAAGGCTGCCAGGGGCAATTGTGAGGGTACGTCCCTGCCAGTTGATGAGAAGAACATTTCTGGCAGAATTTTTCAATTTCTGTATCCATTCCGGGCCAATAAACAAAACTACGTGCCAAGGCTTTCATACGGTTGGTACTTGGATGTTAGGCATAAAACTATTGTAAGACTTGCCTGTTCAGTATTTTGGCACTACATCAAAAATTTGTCCACCACGGACAGTGACCTATGTCGGTAGACGAAAGGCCGCAAGTCTGCAAGGATACCACCTTGTGACCAATCTGTTTGCACGTAATGCATCACCTTCTCTAGGATTCTGTCTCCGGAAGTCTTCACATGAATAATGTCAGCGGTCATTGGTAATCTTCTTACATTATCCACCAGGATTCGCTGGACTTCTGGCGAGAACTTACTGGCTGCAATCACGCAATCATCGTTCTCCTTTGGGTGCAAATTGATGAGGCGAGACAGGGCATCCGCTTGGCCGGTTTGTTGCTTAGGTCGATATTGTATACTGAACTCGTACGCCAACAGTATACTCGCCCATCTTTGTAACCGGTTCGCGGTAAAGACGAGAATTCCTTTCTTTGAACCGAAAATCGACAGCAATGGCTTATGATTAGTCAGGAGGGTGAAATACCTGCCATAGAGCATATTGTGGAACGGCTTCATGGTGAACACGATTGCAACTGCTTCTTTTCCAATCTGACTCTAGTTCGTCTCAGCTGACGTTGGGGACCGCACGGCGTGTTCAATAGTCTTCTTTTGTCAGCTCGGAAATAGGTGGGAAATAACGGTGCTGATACCGTAATTGAAAGTCTCCCAGGCAACCATGATTTCCAAGTTCGGATTGAAATTAGTTATTAGTAGCTCAGAAGTGAGTGCTGCTTTGACTACGTTAAAGTACTGCTGGCATTCCATCTTCCATTGCTAAACATTATCTTTCGTCAGTAACTGGTCCAGCGGACCTCTAGTTTGGCGGAAGCTTGGTAGGAAAACACTGTAATGGCTCACACGACCCAGGAATGGGCGAAGCTCTGCGACGTCTTTCAGTTGCTCCATTTGCTTGATGGCTTCGTTATTGACGAGATCTTGGCGCCGACGATATTATTCTATGGTAAACCGGAGAAATGCAGCATTATCTAACATGAACTCACATTTCTCAGCCCGTAATCGAAATCCAGCTTCTTCCAAACTTGACAGCACTCTGTCCACTATGTGCATCAAGTCTTTCGAGTTTGCGCCTGTAATCATTGCATCATCCATACAGACCGCGATATTGGGTATATCGTTCAGCAGGGTGTCCATACTTTGCCGGAAAATGGCCGGTGCGGTTTTTACCCCAAATGGCAGCCGGTTGTTCTGGAAAAGCCCGAGGTGCGTATTAACCGTTAGTACCGTTTTGCACTTCTCGTCAACTGTAACTTCTAAGTAAGCGTCAGCTAGGTCAAGTTTTGCGAAACATTTGCCACCGTTGAGCTTGAAGAACAAGCCTTCTGGTACAGGTAATGGATGCTGATGTGTCTCCAGCGTAGAATTCAGCCCCGTTAAAAAGCGGACCTTACCGTTTGCTTCTTTACCACCACAACCTGTATGGCCCTTTCTGAAAAGTTGACCCGTTCGGTTATACCTTCGGATTACAAATGATTTAGCTAGGCTTCCACTAGAGATTGAGTTGCGTACGCACCGGGCGTCTTGGTCTGAAGACTTGTCTGGCATCTGATTTGAGGTTCAGTTCCACCCCGGCTACGCGACAGCATCCCAGACCGGATTTTTACAACGTTTCACTACCCCGTTTCAGATCTGCAATTTGGTTGTGCAATTCAAGGTGCATCGTTTGCATCGGCATAGTTTGGTTGAGTTGCATTTGCTGGCATGTACTGTTTACCGACTGGTCGAGCAAGTTCAACTCGTCCATCCAATCGAGTCCCAGAAAATCTAACCCCGGTTGGTCTGTACCATGTTGTATGGATTTGTTGGCCTCGGAAATTGACTTAACAGTTCAATCCACCAAGCAATTTTAACATACAACCTGAAACATTTCGTGCCGTATGAATTGTTGGTACAAGTGTTTGCTCCCCAACCTGCGCCATGTGTCGATAGAGATCATAGTGACATCTGAAGCCGTATAAAGTTGTAACTTGACTTAACTGCCATTGACTTCCACCATGTTGTACTTACGCCTGTTGACGCCATCAACCTTGAAAGTTACACTGATCGTTTTGATCCCATCGGGCCGTCTGAACGGCTTGGCACTGTTGCGCTTCCTTCTGGACAGCGGAGGATCAGGTGCAAACTAACTCGATTCTTTATGACCTCTCCTGCCGCATCGGTTGCAAATGTGATTCTTAAATGGACAGTGTCGAGCAAAATGCCATTCTCTACAAAACCAACAAGCAGATGGAGGTTTGGGGTGTGATGGACTCACGTGAGTTGTTGCTTTTTGGTGAGCCCGGTAGACTGCACAAAAGAAGTCATGCTCGTTCGTATTGAATGACTGCTGAATCATTGGTGTATCACGCTTCAGGTTCGTCGTTCTCTGGCACCCATCGGTCACTTGCTGTAATGTGACGTCCGGATTCTGTTCAATCTTGTTCAATAGTATTGTTCGTATGCCTGCATCTTTGGTTTCTTGTAGACCGCAAACCTAAATGAGACACTTGTACTGGTCGCCGCTCATTTTGTGAAACTGTGAACGTCCGCACTCGCGATTTACAGGAATCGAGTATGTCACCTAATCTACTTCTTATTTCTTGGCCATTATAAGACATTTGTACCGGATGTTAAAGAAGGATGTCTGCTGATCAAAAATTCGTAACAAGACTGAGATAAATTCGTCAAAGGATAGGTCAGTGCTCTTCATTGGCAAGATGAAATTTCTAAACTTTTCATGTTCAGCAGCACCCAGCTTCCGGAGCCTCGGACGAATTTTCTTCTCTTCTGGTACATATGTGAAATTAACGCGGAACATGTATTCATACTTGTGAAACCAGGAAGCGTATGTTACGTCAGCATCCACATCATAATGGAATTCACTGATCTACTGAGTCAAGGTTCCTGGAAGGTGGACGCTTTCTCTTGACCCTAAACCTGGGCTTGACTGCACCAACAGCTACTACGTCAACCTTCCAGTGAGCTTGGCCTGCTGATGCAAAAGTGGCTTCAATTGTTCGGAGCTGGCTGCCATTTCCATGTTTGATTGAAACTCGCGTCGCCACTGTTGTAACGATGTTTTCCCTCTGCTCTCTGCCGCGTCAACCCAGCCAGGGACAAAACAGAACATCGATACCCGCTAGACCGAAGTATATTAGACACAGATCATGCTTTATTTTATAGGTCACAATCTATCATCTCCCGTAGCAAACTGCTTCATGCTGAAGGTCTGAGTTCATCAGCTTCCCACGTGACTTCGCCTTAGTACCGCAGGTCTGGTAATAACCCGTGTCCCGATGTTAGGTGTCGTGAAACCGTGTCACGTTCTTATGCTGCAGCCTCCGATTATAAAGTGAGCTGCTGAATTAAGACAAGAGGTATGCACTTGGAGATGCGGAGGTAAACCCGGAATTTAGCTTGTACACGTTCGATTCACTATTCTGGTTGTAGGCGACCATACTAGCCAGCTGTCTCAAAAGCCTTCATGGGTAATGACAATTATGATTGCTTAGACCGCCTCGATGCATAGAGTGTTTCGCCTCTTTGTCCCATTGTTAATGGTTGAAGTCTGGCTCTTGACATGCGTAAACATCTTACATTTATAAATTCGTTGTTTCATCATTTTGAGTTGCTTCAGCAGTAGTAATAAGAATCTATCCACCCTTAGGTTGATCGTTCCCACAGGACAAAGCAGGTCCGAAGGGGAATTTGCAACATGGAAGTATTACATACAGAAATTGGTAACATGTGCTCTAGGGTACACCTTACTGTTGGTACTGACCCAATCTAACAGACATGCATCATCCACCGCTCCTCCTCTTGGGCGAGAGAAAAAAGCAGACGGCGTAGCTAAACCAACTGGCACTCCACGTCATCATGCCGCATCATGTGCGTCGAAGACTAGCGCGGGATTGAGCAAGAGTACTATGACCAAAAGAAAACGAGTTTGTGCAATTTATCGATCCGAAGGGTGACGTTTGGCCAATGACGAAGTAATCAGTCGGTTATGTGCAACCATCGTGTGTTTTCGCTTACTCGGTTGGGAGACTAAGCACACAACAGCCTGCAACACAGGTCCACTAGAGACACAAAATAATGAGACAAAAATGCATGCGAATGGAATCACGACTTTTTCGGGACAGGCTGGCACTCAAACAAAACGCGTTGCACTCGTGTGCTTGTGTAAACCTGTGACGTCAAGCCCAGATAAATTCAATCTCGAGTAGATATATGTCCAACCAATATCAGGACAAAATATACATTAGTGTAAACACACATAAATAAAGAACCTGTTAACATGCCTAGGCAACGTTCAGCAGATATGGGTTGATCATGAAGTACAGGTTTGTTTAGCAACAATAACAGCAGTATATTGCTAACCTATTCCCAAGTACAGCAACGCTTCTGCGAGCGAAATCCGCCGACATGCGTCAATCGTCGCGTCAAAACTTCGGATTGAATCGCAATGTATCAAGCGGTGAGTGTGGATGGAACAATGTGCCAAACATAAAAAAGGAGGTATCGAAATTAAGTATCAACGAAGCGCATGAAACGAAAAACTTTAGTCAGGATAGACGTACGCATATAATGAACCTTGATTCACAAAATTAAAGGGAGAAACGGTAAATCGGAACTGCTGATTAAACAATGATGTACTCATGGCTCATGGTAAAGCGGAAGCGCAGTCGTGATTGCAAGATGGACTTATAAGGGGAAGGGGAGATCCGTGATGTTCAGTCATTCAATATACCAGTATTTGTACCGGCCAGCGAGCGTCACAAAGTGAATGCTAAGGTGGACGAAAGAAACACTTTGCTATTGTGGCTACAACCCAGTTCACCTTGCGTTCTTCATTTTCCAATTGGTATTATACAAGGGGTGTTGATACGTTTCTGGCGTTGATCATAAAGAAGAACGCTAGAGGCATGAAATGCCACTTTTATTCAATATCTTTACCCTGAGACGGTATAATGGTTTGTAGGTTTTCTAGACCTGTCTGCTAAAGTCATTTGCTTGTGCTTCACACCAGCTGTCATCAGCACATTTGACTTCGGAAATATCTTCAAAACGTCGCTTCTTCAGATATTTTTTCCAGTTCGGGAAGAGATAATATTCTCAGAGCCAGATCAGGTGAATAGGCGGATGGTAGATTAATTAGAAACCCAGGGTGCTAAATTTGGCAGCCGCAGCATTGAACATGCGTGTAGTAGTGTTGTATTGCATGAAAAGAACACCTTTGGTTAGATTACCATAGAGCTTACTCTTAACCGCCTCGCACAGCCGATCCAGGAGATAAGCAGAATAATGTCTGGAGAGAGTGGAACCTTGAGGAAGGTAGTCCACCAACGGTAAACCATCTTGGTCACAGAAAACGGACGCCATGACGTGTTGGCCGATCAATGGGTGCGGAACCTCTTCGGAAGTGGAGACCAATTGTGGCTATGCCCCCTTTGACTGTTCCTTGATCTCAGAATCGCAAGTATAAAGCCGCGTATTATCCTCAGTTACTAACCTAGTCAAAGAGTCCTGTGCAACGCCAAAATAGGCCAACGAGTTTTTGGATGATTTAACTTGTTGCTGTCAACAATTTTGACATCAACTTTATTGAAAGCTTACGCATATCCAGGATAGCAAAGATACCAAACCCAACACGTTAACGTGAGATGCCCAATGTCTGGGCAATCTTTTAGCGGATATTCGCCGGTCCTCCATACTCAATTCAGGGAAAGCCTCGCAGGTTTCTGGGTTTCTTGTAGTTTCGGGCCGTCCACTGTGGGGGTCAACTCGAATGTTGTAATGACTGGTCTTAAAACGAGATATCCAGGTTTTTCTAGTGCTGTTGGGAGGACACATATTCCCCATTGTTTTTACTGTCACATTGTGAATTCCTTTCTCGAACTTTTCATGATGAAACCAAGTATTTAGGACCGCCCATAACTCAAACGATGTGAAGTTTGCCTCCGTCATCACAGATTCTACCTAAAAAATCCAACTGTTAGAACCAGAAACAACTGCCATTTTCAGAGATAGTTACAAAGATGTTACACTCTTATATACTTTATTTGCTTTTATGTTACTATATTTGTCTACAAGGGAGCAAAGCCAGGAATGTATCAGCACCTCCTCATATACTGTTCAGCGCTTCCAAATAGACTCTTGTTCTGACAAGGTTACTCTTGATAGCACAAGTTCTTTAGCTACCGCAAACATTTTATTGGTTAGACCACTGTACACATGCATAAGTGCGTCGGATATAGATACAGAAAGTCGGTTCCAGAGGCGGGCAATGTTGTTCAAGTAGATAAGCACAGGTATTTTAATCTGCATCTTGTATACTGGCAGGGTGAATTCCCTAGTTAGTTAATGTAGCGAAAATGTGTTGTGATTAAGAAAATATAATGGTGAGGGAAAACGTATCG
This sequence comes from Dicrocoelium dendriticum, assembly GCA_944474145.2. Lineage (NCBI taxonomy): Eukaryota > Metazoa > Platyhelminthes > Trematoda > Plagiorchiida > Dicrocoeliidae > Dicrocoelium > Dicrocoelium dendriticum. The sequence continues at coordinate 84,418,750 of OX104063.1, forward strand.
AAAAAGCAGTACAAAGTTAAGTTAGAGCACGCTGTTCCAACTCCGATCAAGTTCTAGCATTTCGCAGTACTCCGGGGGATCAGTCTTTGACTAGAACCTAGAACCAATCTGGTAAATGCGTCATCCTATCACGTTGTCATTCAGTGCAGTGCACCATGTGCTGTACATGCATTGTTATACGCGTGACTCTTGTTGAGTCGAACAACTAAAGGAAAAGCTTAGTTATGTGACACTGACAGTACATGGGTCGCGAAATTCAAACTATCTGAATGATAGTCTTAGATCAGCAAGTTACTTGCAACAAAATATGGCTTAACAACGGTGATTGATAGGTCAAATTACTATCATAACGCTATGAAATGACATTTCATATCTCAACTGAAAGGTCATTTGGAGAGAGAACACTACAATTTAACGGTATCTAAGGCAGCTTCTTTGCTGCGAACGGCTGACTTCTGGTAAGCAGGTTTGAACGTGTGCCAAACTTGAACATCGTCAAGGTAACTATGAATGAGCACGTTGGTGACATCAGCAATCTACGTGAGGAATGGCAAATAGCAGAGAACATTGCCTCAGATTAAACCAGTTTTACTTTAAAAAGGCGGGAAATGGGTTGTCAACCTTGACTGATTGGATTCTACCTTTGGGGTAAGATCAGAGAGAGCTCAGAGCGTATGCGGTTGGTTATCTCAAGCGATTTCAAGCTTATCAGAAACATGTCATGAGGCATCTGGTAACGTGACTGGTAGGAACGATGCGCACTGAAACCATACTGCTCAGTACTAATAAGGTTCGTTTCAAACGGTAATAATAAGTTTGTATGTCCCCTTAGCTGCTTCGGTATTTGAAGCTATACTAAAAAAATTCAAGAACCTGAAGTACAGGGACAATACAGCTATCTTTGGGCTGGGTTTAACCGCTATGCAAGCGTTACTGAGTGTGCTGGCTCGAAATGCCACGCAAACTGGCATGCGTTTACCGCCCTGAAATGTCAAGGTGTGTTTGCAGAATTGAGCCGACACATCTCTAATAATCAAGGAACCACTACTGGAAATAGCAGAATGACTAAGTTAATTTGGTGGCTATGTTAAGTGATGGTCAACTTCTTGGGTAAGATACTTCATGAATCAACAAAGCCCTTGTGGCTTTTCAGGGACCCAAAACACCTATGGGAACGATAGGTACAAGCCCATCAGTCAAAGATTAGATGTATAGCTTGACTCAAAATACTTGGCGGCTTTTCAATGAAAACATCAAAAGATTGCCATTGTCTGGACATGGGTGCTTGCGGAGTATTACTCGAATGTGCTAAGAATCCTGGGGAAGCCAATGTCCCTTCCTTGGTGTTTGGAAAAGAACTCACTAGTATCTCAATGAAGCGCCCTTTAAAGTTGAACCGTTTAGTTAATTAGGTCATGTTCACCACAAGCCGGCGTACCTACTTTCTCGGCATGTATCTTGCGCCGTCGCTGCACCAAGTTGAGCGCAACCTCAATGTGACCAGTCGATAATTTATCATGAAGAGATGAAGAAATCGACGGGCTTGGTCAGACCGGTATACGTTTTCCTCTCGATTGGGGTTTACGGGATAGCCTATATCCATGGTTGGAGACCCTATGGGAGGCAGCGCAACCATGCCGGTAATGGTGCTCCTAGGTTCAGTTTCTTTGCAGCTAGCTGCTGACAATCTGTGCGGATTAAGGTTATTCTCCTTTTGCCCTAACTCCTATCTCTTCGCAGTCCGTTGACCTTCTGCTTTTTATCCTGTTTTCATTTCTCATTATCCTAGTGTTAGGAGTCGTGACAACGGTATCCATTGCACCTCTGTGCCTGGACCATACTGGTCTAACTAAACTAACAGTTAGGATAAAGGTGTACATTGAATGAGGGCTCGCGCATTTCCGAAATAGAATCAGCAACTATTTTCCTGAGGTGCAATTAAATAGGAACTACCACAGCCTCCCAACTGCCCTGCAGACAGAAGCCGTGAATCTAGACAAAAAATTGGCTATCTTTCTTCAACTTTACCTGGAAGTGCAACAGTTCGTTACGAGGTGGCAAAGATGAATGGTCATTCCCAGTTACAGTTGATTTGGTTGTACCGAGCGTACAACTTACCACGCAATGGGACTGTAGTCGGGTTTTTCGATACCATAGATTCGTTCGTCTAGGAAGCATTGGTGAAATGCCTAGTAAACCACTATACCACCACACCCGAGTACTAAGGCATACGCCAACCTCAACCATGTGACATCATTTCGCCGAGATCAAGCAACACCTCGACGTACCGTTGGCGTTAACATGAAAGTAAGCGTCATTCGCTTGGATTTATCGAAGGCGCTTGTTAAATCTATATGACTTAATGGGGGTAAGCACTTCAGCTTTTCTACCCATTTGTAAGCAAATTTAGGTTTGGTAAGCTACCAAGTGTTAGGATAAGCCTGAGGCGTTCAAATGAGAATTCGACTAATCGCCTACTTCGCCAGCCCACAATGGGCTACTGTTTTACAGGATTGGTTGCAGAGTCGCTCAATCTCATTCAGTATGTCAGGCTGCAAGTGCTAGAAGTACTAGTGGGTTTTCACTCATTTGTAAATCATTGCTTACCTATCCATTCACTTTAATTATACCATTAAAGCAAGGAGGACTTGACCAAATTGTAGGCCACAAAAATAAGCTACCGAAGTGTCAAAGAACTATGACACTCAATGCCATTGGTAGCTGGATGTGTTGCGGGTATTAAGTGGAAGTCACTAGTTGCTACGCCGTGAATTCACAATGATGTGCCAGCCACTGAGTGATCCTAGTCAGGTATGTCACCACTTAAAGAAGCTCAGCGACAGTTGAAACCTAAAGTGCAATCAAAAACACATAGGCAGTGAGGCAACTTGGAATGATTTCAGTTCCACCAACTATAAAATGCTCTACGAAATTCGGTTTTCCTTACTCCAAACTGGCAAAGGTGGTTGACTTAGCTGCACGGCAATATAAGAAGCAACGCAAGCAGGAAGCATTTTTATCTTTCTTGCAAGGAATAATAAGTACAACGACCTCTGGCGCTGTTCCGCAAGCAGCGATTCAAATTGCAACCCTATCCTCTAGCGAGAGAGGCAAGTCACCGTCTTACGGACGTGCGGCACACACTGGCTTTATTGTTCTAGTGACATCCATTCAATGTGTATTAGCAAACTACCCAAGGTGTCGGAGTGCAGTATCTTTCGTTGCAATATGTGTTTGCGGCTGCTGTGGATAACGTCACCCTGCTGCACTCTGTCCCATCGACGGCTACCACAGTTACTAAAATTGAGAGACTCAAGTTTGCATAACATTTATCTCGCTACCGTTTCCAATGCTTCAGCCTTTGATAAACACATGAATATTTCTCAGATCAGTTATGGCTGTAGCTCCGTCAACCCTGTGCCCCCGGAACCCGTAAGTTGGTCAACTGGCTTCCGATGCTCAGCACTAGAAAGGGTAGCAATCAGAATACTCTAATAAGGCGCAAAGCTATGGTCTACACAGTAAATTTATGCTGAATTACCACCATTGTACATTCTTACTGCACCAACCTTGTTACCATCCATAATCAACAGTTCACTCACACTGACAAAAATCCGGTCACTGATGATCCGTGCCAGGGAGAATTCCTTTATTTTCAGTTGAATAGCATTGCAAAACTTTACACCTATTCGAATCACTGTTAACTTTTCTATCTGACTCGTGCAGTCGTAGTCCGCCAAAAGCCTGACACGCACAATGGTTTTACCTGAATAAAGCGCGCTCCTTCGGCTTCAAGCGCTTCATTTCGCCTGGCATGGTGGATGTCATCGCTGTCGCATTCCCTCTATTCGGCGAACACACCTTTATGTGTGCGCATATATATATATATATATATATATATATATTCGGTGGCTTCTGTTTCAGGAGTAACCTGGCACTGAAATTGCGAACAGCCACAGGACGCTTGCGCCCGCTGAGGGTCTATGAACGGCTTGCGCTGCACCACCAACAGCTCCATCCCCCCTTTTCATTTGCAGTGTAAACCCAGAGAAATAACCCTGGGAAGCACGTAAATGGGAGCTAATATTGCTTCGGCGTTGGCCTGTGCACCTGTAACATGCGCATCATTCACTTGATCCGGGGGACAAACATGAATACCAGACATACACAGGGCAATCGTTTGGCCTTAGTCCGTTCCACATTGGATGGGACCACAAATTGTGTCTAGCACCACCACGAAAACTGCGCACCTCGTCTCTCCCAGTAAGACTTAACCGTCTGGTGGCGGCTGTAATCAAGGTGGACCTTTTCGGTAAGTAGGCCCAATATCAACCTTTGCATCAATCCGGAAAATGCGTCAGGTATTTGACAGTTACATTTCAACTTCAGTGGGTATGCAGCCAGCCAGTCGTGTCATATCTGTCACCTTAATAGCCTTGGTAATTAAGTGGGATCATGTACTGAAGCTTGCCCACGAATATCACCCGGCCACAAGATAGTCGGCCAGGTCCAAGACCACCTATCTATGCCAGGCGTTGACAATATTTCCTCGAAAACCCTATAGGTGGCTGCTGCAAAAACAGGCGATCCAGCAATCGGATTCTTTCACAGATGCTTGGATGAACAGCAGGATGCTACCATGTAGAAGCAGGATATCATCACTTCAATTTTTAGGGTGGGAGCGGTTCGAAACTATATGCCAGTAATTCTCCTCCCACTGCTCTTAAAGTCATTTGAAGCGATAATCGCTGAGGCACTGATACGATAATTCGAAAGATTTAACATCATAACACCGGAGCAGCACGGGTTACATCAACATTGGTCATGTGCTACCAAACTACCGATTGCATTTGTCAGTTGGACCGAAACATCTGGCAGTGAGGAAGGAACCCATGTCAGCTACCTCTATTATCTAATGTCTTCGACCGCTTAGATCACCGCATCTTTATTCGAAAGCTACTAACTTATGGAATTGGGTACCCTATCCTTTTATGCATCGGAAACCTTCTCTTGCAGTGGCTGCTACATATGCGGGTTCGGAGCTGATTGTCGGAAACATTTGAGGCGGAGTGCGTGATTCCCCAAGGGACGGGGTTGGAGCCACGCTTATTCTTGGTCATCATCATTGACCACACCTGTGTTCTCGAGTTGTATTTCCTGCTTTTTGTAGAAGACATAAGAAATGGTGGGCGATCGGAAATCATGGATATCACGACTAGCTCTAACGAGAGCTGCACCGTACTTCGGAATGGTCGATTACAAATTAAGGTACCTTTAACGCAGACGAGCGTAAAATAGTACGAATATAACACTAGTCACATAATAGACATAGGCATAGGTCACATCTTGAAGATCTCCTCACAACAGCGCGACCATGCGGTGGTAATGCGAGATAAACTCGGCTATCCAGCGCCGTTCTTGAAGACGTCCAAAACCGCGAACCAATATGTTAGTTTCTTATGGTAGGCGTTCGGGCGGTTTGACCCTTTCATCTCCTTCAAATACTCGACGCGTATGTGCGGCACCATGTGAAGCACGAATTTCAGGCCTGTAACGCCGGCTAAAACGCGATCTGGCTGCACTCAATTCCTCACAGCAAATGGCAGCCATAAGCGTCAAGGACGTTTTCCATCTACCATACCAACTGCTACTGAAAGCCATAAGAATGACGACGGAACTTATCGCTGACTACGGAGTGAGCTTATCCTGATGTAACTGATTTTGAAAATCCCCGGTCACGTTTTCCGCACACCTCCAGAAACTTAGTTGCAACATACTAAGGAAGCAACAGCTGAAATTGACCTACCAATACAACAGGTTATAATGTCAAGGGAGTTTCCTGCCTCCGGATTGTTTAGTCATGAGACGCACTTCTGACTTATGCCATATCGGCGCCCATGTTACTCATTTAAATAACGAGTAGATGATGAAGTACACCACTCGCATTATCTGACATGACTCCGGTCCATCGGCTGACTACAAGATGCAGACGAACATCGTGCTCACCCATCTCCATGAAATTGGAATAGACGGATGTATATGTGTGTTAACGGGGATATTATAGGCAGTCCACAATTGTACTGTTTACGTTGCTGTCAAAATTTTTAATTTTATGCCTTTCACACAGTTCCTCCCGCGGGACTTGTCAAGACAGGTTTCTTATCCGGTCTAGTTTCCTATTGTTTCTTTCACCAAACTTGTATCCTACAAGAATTCTTCTTTTATATGCCAACACACAAGGCTTTTTCAGCAAACTGTTAGAGCTCCGGCTGCGTCAGGGCTCAGTGTCCTGGGACCACATCAGGATAACCGAGACATGGTTGTGAGAAGTGATCACTGAGGCCGAAATAGTACTACCTGGGATGTCTATTCTGCAAATTAATCGAGCAGAGTCGCCAGTACGCCGTAACGTCGTGTCGCTGCGGCGCGACCAACACCAGTCCCGCGTAAGCTGTGTACCGCGAGGACGTCCACCCCTACGCGAATTCGAACCGGTAACTTCATGGTTGCAAAGTAGGCGCGCAGACCACTCGGCCAACGGCCGACATTGACCGGAATAGAGTAGAGTAGTTGTTTCTGTAATACCGCAGGAAGCGGCTCCTTGATCTTATCGACAGCACGGTGGTTCAGGTTGTCGAGGCATTCTGGTATAGTACTCATCCAAGACTTGGCGACACATTTTCAAGGGTGCCGTGTACTGCAGTGGTTGTCTACCTCAGATATGAACAATCGCCTAGTCCCTACTCTGAAGTCTATTTTTGCACAGTCATACAATCATGTTCTCCTGGTTGCTGTTTTTATTCTCGACGTACGAGAAACCTCAGTCTATCACCATCATGACTTCAAAATGAAATTACAGAAGCTAATTATCAGATTAGTACTCTACAACCACATTATTTCCCCACTGACTTCAGGTCGAGTAACAAACCAGATATCCTAAATCTTGTGTTCACCAACTCGGAGTTCAGTATCGAAACGGTATCCATGTATAGTCTTTCAGATCGAAGTGATCATAAACACCACTGGTTAGTTGCATGTGTTCGGCGGGTATTCTGCGGAAAACGCCGGCAGTTCTCAGTTCATAATAGATTACGATGTTCTGACTGCATTCATTAATAGAACCAACTGGCTATTTATAGCTGAACACCATCCCGATATCACCTGGTGGGATTCTGTTTATCAACGCAACAGACTAGTAACAGGTGATTCGAGGAACAGGAAGCCACGTTTGATGAAAGTAAAGCCCTTCATAGGTACCAGGACGCGGAAAAGTATGGTTACAAACAGCTTCACTCTGACGAAAACATGTAGAGTAACCGTGCACTAAAACATGGGAAGCCTACACTGTCCAAAAGAATCACTGAGTGAACTTGGTACGCAATGATAAATCATTTACAGCATCTAACCATGCAATTCTGCCCAAAACGCAAGCTACTTCACTAGCACGCCAACAACCTCGGTAAGGCGCAGTGACAGATTCCTGTCCTAAACACGTTATACTGCAGGGAAATGGCACACATGTATTGCACGTAAGATAGGTAGACCATGAAAATGGGAATGTGTGGAATCAAGAACATGCAGCACATTCGCCAGACGTTTCTATCAGCAGGCAAGTCTTCATTTGACGAATCAAATTACCAACCTGGACATGTGATACCTACACATTCTCGGAAATTTCCGGATGCTCGCCTACTTGTTCTGGCTGGTAGCAAACACAATGAGACTCGTAAAGTTCTCAGGGCAACACTGCGTAGTAGCCTAAAAAGAGACCGCGAAGCCTGGTGGCCTCATCGTGGGTCGGAAATAGAAACATCTACTGCGGTTGATAACCATCAAAACTTATTTCGTTTGATACGGTGAACAGGCAGCTGGAGAACTGATGCTTGCAAGACTATATGCGACGCAAGTGGACAGCCAATCCACATCTTGTCAAAGCGCTTAAAGCCCTGAGCCAAACAACTTGAAAAGAGTTTAATCAACCTGTGTCATCGTGTTTCTTTCGGGCACTGATTGCCTTTCTCCTTGTCTCTTCTGCTAGGATCCGCACTTAAGCGCAGAAGTCGAACGTGAGATCACATTCTTGCAATTGGATAAGGCCACAGGATCAGATAGATTTCAGCTAGCCTTTTCAGTTCGGGGGACCAGCTCTCATGGATGATCTACACAGCTTACTAGTGAAGCTTTGGGAGCAGGACGCGGTCCCAACAGACCGTAGCCGCTCTGTCATGATCTCATTTTTCAATGAACAGCAATCAACACTGCTCTACAAGTCCCATTGGGTGTTCTGGCGGTTAACAAAAAACTTAATAAAAACAATTAGCATTTCAAGTATTAAAATCCAACCACACAGCCTGTACTCCAAATCCAGCTTTGAACTGCTTACCGCTGTGCCAAGCCTTGCTCACGGATCTTAGAGCCATAGTGACCAAGACGTCAGGCTTAGACCACTAGGCCCCGAGTTCCCCTCCATCTCAGGCTATCTCCATCTGATGAGTCCCAACGAGGAGGAAACCGGTTACGGGTGTCAATTCCAAATCAAAAGAAACTTATCGTTGGTCATGTTGTAGCCCTGTATTTCGCGTGATTTCTCTGAACCAATAATTGACAGCTAATAAGTCCAATATATATCCGATGGTTAGAAGAGTTATAATAGTGTCAAAATGGTAAGTGGATGAGTGTGGCATTCAGCAGTCTTTACATATAGCTAGTGTCGGCACTGAAACGAGCGATTCAGGGACAGAAATTGACGGGTGACAAACGCGGTTAGGAAAATTTTCCGGGGCACTCCAGCCGGCTGTACTACTCTGCTAGCTTCCTATATTAACGTTTTAGATGTTTATTACTGCTGAATTGTAATAAGTAGTAGCACACATGTTGTGGACCTTGCAAAATCAACCGGGCCATTATCAGGCCGTCTCTTAATCGCCCATAGCTTCCGCTAAATATTCCTAAACGTTTCAGTCTCTGTTCACCTGGTAGTGTAAACACTCTAATGTCCTGCTTGGATGCTCGACGTCGGGGCAGCTTCAGTGCACTAAGATCCTATTTCATCCATGGATGCCATATTTGAATTTGCGTTTTGGACATGAGAACGAACTGAGCATTTGTCAAAAAATAGATATGTCCATAAATCTGAAGGCCCGTATCAACAGCCCGACGTGTTTATTACCAGTTTTCGATGCCTTATCGGATGGCCTGGAACAACATAATTCACCTTAAACTAACAAGTCCAAGGCACATTCGAATGAAGATCGCTGCAGTACTTGCACTCCAAGCCCGTATACGTAGTTGCTCTAGTGTCGTATGAAAAGTGCATTTAATTTACAAACGTTTATTTGCAGTATATTTCGGACTGCTAACTGATGTATGTGTCTAGGTCACGCTGATGCAGTTATATTGGTCGGCATTCTCTTAAAGTCTGTGCCAAATGTTGATGTTGTCGGCAAACAGTAGGAAGTTTGAAACGATTGCCTGTGCAAGACCATTAACAATTAAAAAACAATCGTACGCCTATACCTGAACCTTGAAGATCACCACACTGGACTGGCATGAGTTCGGATAAAGAGCTCTGAAGTCTGACATCCAATTGCTGTTGAAGGGAAAAGATGGCGATACAGTTCATAAGCTTATCGAGCAAGCGAAACTGGAGTATGGAAATGAGGATCCGGCTGCCCCGATGATCGAATGACTTCGAAAAATCCAGGTAAATTACATCAACCTCCTGCGCAGCGTCAGCTAATTTGGTCTAACTACGACGCGACTAGGGAATTTGTTGTGCATTATCGTTGTCGATAAATATCGTTTTTCTCGGGAGCAATAATATTTCAGTTTTTCAAATAGCGCAACAGTATATCGGTGATGATTAATTCCATGAACTTGAACAGTACAAGGGGAAGAGGTACAGGGCGGTAGTTTGCAAGCTCTGTCCTGCTTCCGTCTTTGTGAAGTAGAGTTATTATTTCAAACTTCCACATGGCATGAGTCTGCTTCTAGTCTAAGCAGCGCTGCAAGAAATGAAGTACCGTTTCAGCTAGTTGTCGTACTACTTATCCAAGTGCCTCTGGACAAATTGAATCCACATTTAGGGAGCTGTGTTTGCGCAGAGACGTCAGCTTATGCAATAGTGGTTTAACGCAAAAAGTGACGTAGCTGGGTCCCAGCGGCGGAGCAACGGAACTTGGAACATCGCTTGATGCTAAGAGTTACTGACATATGGGAATACATTTAATCCGTAATATGTTTGCCGCTTCTCTAGCTCTTCTTGTTTGATCATCATCCGTCCAACGCGGAAGAAATTCATACCTCACCTTACGAAAACCATTGATTTGTTTGCAAAACCGTTTGTGGTTGTGCAGAATGTGTTTGCGCTGTGCCTCTAAGTTGCGGTTTTTTCTCTGAGCACTTGAGTGCTGCGGTTACATTGGGCTACGTAGTTGTTCCAAATTTCTGGGTTTGCAGCTGGACTTGCTGCGTTGCGTGCGGCCATTCATTTCCGAGTTCCGATCCTTACGAAACTGATTTAGATAAATTGCAAAATCATATCTCTGAATCATCTGTAGTCAGTCGGTTGAATTCATCAACGAATTCAAGCCAAGTGATTTCCAGCGAGCAACGACGTGATTGTGACGCTGAGGAGCTGCACTAATCGATCGCATAACAGATGAAGTTGGAACCAATGACCTCTTGATCACCGCGGCCCAAAGGATAGTCCCTAGCCCACACATAAACCATCTGTTCCTCGTTGGTAAGCAAAAGATATGGCCTAGATTTCCTGTTACCTGTTCCGAATCGAGTGGGCAAAGTGACGTGAAGGTAAAGTGGAACATTTGTTACGACCTCCTGCAGATCGGCTTTGAATTATTCTCCGATCGTGGCAGGGGTTTATAATCAAGGTAAATTGAAAGCACCCGTGATATGGAGGTGAGTGTATTTCTGTTTTAGAGTGCATCTTAGAGTGATCGAGAGATGACAGTCCATTTCTCGTAATGCTTTTGGGTGGGGTACACTAAAGAGATAAGGCAGTTGTCTCTTTTGTTTTAGCTGTAAGCGGAACTAAAGTGAATCCAGAAGGCGTTGGTTAGCATCTTCAATTAGTTCAAACTGCAGAGTGCTTTAACAATACAGAATTACCCCTACTTCTTTAATGAGCCTGTGGTTTCGAATGAGCGACCTGCCCTATTGTGAACTATCAGCATCCGCCATGCTGGCTTGCAACTACTTCTCCGTGATACCGATACTATCGCATGACTTAGCAACGTGGCGATCTTTCAGTTCGTCCAGCTTAGTAATAAGTCCTTGAGCATTAGTATAAATGCAGGATAGTTTTTCAGTCTCTAGGCGTCCACAGGAGACTAAAGGAGTCAAGTATGGGTGAATGCCGACCGATGTGAAGTCGACCGTTATTCCTCTTTAATGGGATAATGATATATCATCCGCAGCTTGATTTGGCCAAGGTAGATCCCGTTTCTTTTCCGGACCAACTGCGGAATCGTATAAACCAGCGGTAAATTGTAGCTACTGTTCCAACCACGATAATTTTGTTTTTTTCTGATCAGCTCATACCTGTTCTTAGCAAGGCTTCGCACCTGTTAACCGAAGATCAGATGAAAGGCATTTCCGAATTTTCCGCCGACAATCTGAAACATCCGTGGCTGTTTGTTCTAACTGAACCGTGCATTTCAGGATTCTTGGGCCGCATTTTTCTATAACTTGTGAGAGAGGGAGCCACTTCAGCTATTGCAACACAACATTATCTAAGGAAAGTTTTTCTCAAGGGTACCGCCAATATTCCACTTCACGCTTTCTGGCCTATCGACTATTGTGTGAAGGAAGCTTAGGTTTAGACGAGCTTGCTTGTTGTGTTCTTCCGATATGTATTTTTTCGATTGTCGTACGCTCCAAAATACCTTAGGATAGATGCGTATCCCACAGCATCCGTTTTGGAACGTAATTGTAAAGAGTAAAGCGTTTTCTAAATTAATGGTGAATCTAATGTCACAGTGACAAGTCGCGTTTCGGCGTAGTGTGCAGAGTTAGAGTAACGCATAACCCGTGCTAGGTTTGTGGGTTTAGCTTCGATGCTCATTAAAGTACACTACGCGTTTCATCGGTCTTGGTCGCCAGACAACTCACCCTACAATGTGATGGTAGCAACTTCTGGGACATTTTCGCAGACAATCGCCAGGGCATTATAGTTGGAGCTATTTTCGTTGGGGTGCAAGGTAGTGTGGTGGTTGGTCCTGGCTTTGCCAAATTTGTGATTATCTAAAGTATGTCCCTCTATTCGCGTTAACGGTGTTTGTAACAGAACAGACAGTTATGGTGTCATACTGGGTGACCTGTACAACAATATCTGCACATCTGACTGACTCCCATGACAGCTTAGGCTGGGCAAGGGATCTTTAAACTGTAAATTCAGAGAGCTGCTGTTCTGCTGCCACATCCGTTTTAATGATAAAAGTCGTTATGAGTGGCAGAATTCTCTCGGTAAAACATTTCTGGCTATGACTGATTTTCGTCATCCCGAGTACCACTTGAGTAACAGAGTATGGTGTATATTTGCATGACGTTCTATTAACACCAAGGAAAATAACAGCAATGGAGACCTTAATGCTGGTAGTTCAGGAAAAGAAACATGTTTCCCACCGTTTTGCCAAGTGGCCACGGCACTTCCGTGGAGCATACACGCCTTCAAAGAAGTAATCTTAGCGTTCATCAGCTGTTCGGCTTCTACTGCTAATCGATCGTACTGTTGAATTAGGGTGAGCATACACTTAACTAATGGGATAATCGTACATGCAGCACAACCCCAATGGACTGGTAAAGCTTCTGCTTCTACATTTCACGTTTGGAAATGTTTACCACACTTTAGCTGATACAATTTAGTGCTGTACAAGCAGGCTAATCCTAATTTGTCTACTCGTTTACGTTTCCCTCACCCCAAGCCCCCATCCGCCAGGGACCCTGCTGGATAAGAATTTGCTTGGTTTCTGCCACTCAGAGCGGTGTCGTTACATGATATAGTGAGCAGCTTGATAATCAGCAATTTTACGACTTTGTCATCGCGCATATTGGTCAAGCAAGCTTTGTGGCTATATAGGTCAACTGAGCAAGGATCAGTTGCTGCGCTGTCCGTGTGATGGGTAACATAGACATGCCAGCTGACAAGACCACAAAGGGTGGCGAGTGACTCAATCCTGCTTTGTCTACCACTCTTACTATTCGATCCAACAGGAATGAAACGCCGCTTTCGTGACCGTATGTATGATTGCTCAATGATGCTTTGTTTTATAATAAATCCGCCGTGTTGGTGTGGAAATGCTGAAAATGCAACCGTACGGGTGAATAAGGCTTACGTTGACTTGACTTGCCTTGCCCGAGACAGATATTGTGCTCACAAGTGCTGGAAGCACGGGACATCCCGGCATTTAGATAAATAGTAAACCGCCTAGGATTTAGGACACTATTGCCACAAACCAGAGAAAACATCAAAGTCATCGGGTTTATCTAAACAAATACACCCTCAGGTGCCCACCAATGCGAAGGTATTCAATAAGATAACTATATCTCACAGATATATAAATTTTCCCACCAGCCACTGTGCCTCGTGATTCACCATGTTAAATGTCATAGTGAAGCCAATGAACGTCAGGTAGAACTGTTGGTTTTACTCACGGCAATCCTCCTACGATCAATGGGCCGCGAAACCAGAAATCGGTCGTGCTGCGGTCTAGTCGAAAGCTACACTGCTGCTCAACAACGTTTAACCCGATGTCCAGAGTGACGAGGCGGTTAAGCAGGATTCGAGTAATCAGCTTCCCAACACAATTTAACAATTCGACATCGCGATAATCGTTGGCCTATTGCCTGCTTGCCACACCTGCAAGATGTCTGCGTGCAGAAAGCACCCGAAGTAAAGTGCACCAGCGTTCTACAAGTATGCAATTGCGTAGTCATATACAAGACAATAAAAAAGACTTTGAACTACTCGTAACTGTGGAAAATTGGTATCTGTCCTACGAATGCGTACAGCAGCTATAAAAATGAAGCATAACAGTAAAATCATGCCTGTTGTCTTTTACTATACCTTTACAACTTCTTTAGAATTTGTAAGACACCATTTTAGTATCGCAACCCTAAGGAAAATACACACATTGTTTCTACCACAACCGGTTCCGCATCATTGCTTCAAGTGTTGCAGGCTTAAATTTAGGCCTAAAGTTGTTCACGCGACACAGTGAATTTACACAGGTTGCCATATAATTGTATCCATGAAGGAGATACAAACCGTTTGATTGCTGTCTGAGCAATGCCTCTTCTATCGCTTTAGTATCATGAATTTCGTTCAACTGATTCACAATCACAAATCGGCACCATTGTGCTGTGTCAAGATTACATATCGGTGCGGAACTATGTTTAGATCAAACAGGGGAGGATGGCAAATACGACGAATACACTACGAAACTCATCAGTAACTCCGGTCTTTTGCTTCCTTCGGAATGAGGAATTGACAGTCAGAATCAAGGGGCCGGAGCCGTAGCATCACTGAAATTGCGACGTTTCTGATAGCTGAACTTTCTATTGTTGGAGCAACTAGAACCTGCAATATATGCAGCTACAACGGAAGACGAAACACACCAAAAAGAAATACAGATCGCCCTAATTCAATGCATGTTGTAGCGTGGTAAGGTGAAAAATGTCTGGCAAACAGTGACATGGAACTCAAAGACATATTATGTTATGATCCCTGGATAATCGCTCTCAGGATTAATATGATACGTAAAATGTAAAACTAATGGTACTTTAGACTGTTGCACTGAGTTAAACCTCACTACATGCTGTTGCAGATTGTTCTACAGGTTGATCACTGGCCATTCGGAGAACAAGTGATCGGCAACTCGCTTCATTTCCTGCACCACAATCTTGTGCTGGTGTCCGCTTGTACCGGTTCTCTGCTGTGTATAGTAATGTATGATTTCAAAATTCCGTCTTACGAATTCTGCCGGACAACTTTTCGTTACTTTTGCACCACTTTTCCAAGTTGCCGGAGAAATCAACTTGTGGCTCCTGTTCGAAGGTTGTTAGGCACACGACATATACTCTTACTTGCTTTGATTACTACACTGGCTTTCATATTTATTCTGCTGGATTGCCTGTCGACACATAGCAACTTTTGCTTTCCATTCACCCTGATTTCCTTCAAATTTTGTGCAACGATTATCCCAGTCTAAAGCAGCCAGATAAAGCATAGCCTCTACCGATGTCGCTTGCAGCGAAGAATGTGTAATTGGGATTAGTTCTAGACCTGCTGTCAAGCAATCTGCCCTTGATTCCATCCAAGCTTAGACTTGACATTTCCCTGTTCTCCATCCTTTGGTAACTCATTACATCATAATAGATTTTCCAGAAACACGGCACCAACTGGGGATAGCAGCCCACTGACTTTGCGATTTGCAAGCCCTGAAGACCAGATGCATGTCTAATGGTTGAGGAGCCGTGGAAAGCTCCACGACGGAAGAAGACGAGAAACGCTGGGAAGCTTCCCGCTGCTGATCACCAAGAAGTCAAATCAAGCATAGCTCGAGATCACTCTCCTGCCAAGGGAGACTTTTCGAACGAAAGGACGCCATCAAGCCTGATGCTTTTTCAAGCACCTGAGTCAAGTGATCCAGTCCTCAGGCACTCTATGATCCTGACGTTGAGTTATCAGAGTCTGGTTCTTAAGCTTCTTGACGTGGATGGGTACGGAGTGTAGGTGCAGCAACTCTTCCGCCTCGACAAATACACTGCTGTAAAGCACCGACCTAGGCAGGTAAAGTTTACCTACAAGGCTAGCCGAAAGTTAACAATGTCTGCTGAGCAGACTAAGAGTCAAAAGAGTGTATAGGCGTCCGGATATAGAGCCAACTGACCGGGAGTGCTTCGATAAGTTGTAACGCTTTGATGCTTTCTTGTAAAGGCACTCGCAGTGATTTGCTTGAACAATGCTGTACTCAAACAGGAAGTTAATATTAGTGGCTTCTCGTGCTTATGCTGTGAAAAGCTGGCTAGTCGAACAACCTCCTCGTGTGCCAGTTGGGTGAGTCGGGATTAACTCGTTCCAGCAAATAGTTCGGCAGCAGTGTTCCAGGCCGTGGTAGGTTTTCTCCTGGCAAGGGTTCACTATATAAAAAGCCACAAATATCAGCTTATCAACACCTTGACATGCGGATGTGACTCGCCATTAATTAGTCACCGTCCCATAGCTATACAGATAGTGCTATCCAAGTCACGGACAACAATGGTTTATTTTCACATTCCTGAGGAACGCAAACAGTCAATAATGCAGTAGCATATATACTATCAAAAACTACACCGCTACACACCTAGAAAATGCGTTGGCGGCATCCGGTTTAGGATTTGCTGGTCACTGTGACCAGCCACAGGATGCCCACGCCTACAGAGGGACCATGGGTGGCTTACGCTGCACCACCCACAGCTCCAACCACACACCCCATATCCAGTGTAAACCCGAAAGAATAAGACCGGGAGGCATGTGGATGGCAGCCACGTTTCATCAACGGAGGTGGCCTGCACTCCTTCACAGGCAAACACAAACACGCTGTATTTGGGAATCAAGCGCACACACAAGGCGGTGGCTGAACCGTAGTCCGCTCCACACTGAGTGTATGGAACCACTCTTCGAGCCTAGCAGGACCAAAAGTAACGTGCACCACGTACCTTCAATCAACGACCAACTGTCTATTGGAGCCAGTATGGACGAGTTAGTGGGTAATAAAAAGGTAGGCACCTTGTCAACATGCACATCAAGCGCAGCCACACCGGGGTGATCAAGCAACAGCCAATCACTTGAAACGACAAGATGAAATAAAATAAATCGGATAATGCATTAAGATACGACGATTTAACTCTCTACTAAATGGGCATATATAAACATTGATTACGAACGAATCCGCCATAAGCTCAAGAGGTCAGAAAGCATATTTTAAGAAAATACCACAAACGCGAACAAGTTATCGATATTAAATACAATTAGCTTCGGCGACGTGTGCCAGTTTATAGAAGATAATGCAGGTAGACTTTAATGTGAGAAAGATAAGCATTAGGACAAAATTGCAAACCCACCACCTGAAAGAAAACGACTTAGTATACTAGCACGCGGCTAGTAAATCGAATGCAGCGTACATACAAACGCTGCTACGGTTCTGCCTACGTTCTCTGCGGGACACGTCGTCCCTTCGGTGGTGGTCTCGAGTGGCTTCGCTCATGGCTCATTAGGCCTGCCTGACTCAGGCACTCGCGACCGCATGGGCTACAGCACCATGCGGTCGATGTCGAAAGAGTACAGCCCATCGTGCTTTCCGCTTCCGCACTTGCCGCTTCTTCTCTTCATGCATAAGGTCTTCCTACCGCCCTTCGGCAACTGCCTTCGTGATCAGATCGCACCATGCACGCCGATCAATCGCTTTCGATTCCCAAGACCTGAAATCAGGATTAGAAAGTGAGAGGCTCATCGGATCATGTCCCGGTAAGGCAACTTTGGTTTCTCCAAATGCTGCTTTCTAATACTCAGCTGACCATATAATAGTTGTTTCGGTATCCGCGTCGAATCCATACGGCTCACATGACCGAGGCATCTCAGGTGTCTCAGCAAAAGTATACAGTCCATTGCATACTTTGCACTTCGGCGCAACAATTGCGCATCCGCTACTCTGCCGCCCCAGCCGATGTGCAGAATCAATTGCGAGCACTTTTGATGGAACTGCTCGAGATGTCGCACATCCCGCCGGTACATCGTCTACGTATCACTGCCGCATAGAAGAACGGACAGCACCATGGATTTGTACACCATCAGTCTTGTGCCAATGATAAGCTGATGGTCGTTCCACACTCGGTACTCTAGCTTCTCGAATGCCGCCGCTGCCTTCGACACGCGGATTCGAAGTTCACTGTGAAGCTGCTGATCAGTCGACATCACACTTCCAAGGTAGCAGAAGCGGGAGGTGGTTTCCAATACTTCAGCACCAATGTTGGTTCGCAGCAATATTGAAGATTGCACCTCCGGCGAAGGTTGCAAGAGACAGACAGTTTTGCTTGTGTTGATGGTGAGCCCAAATTTTGCTGCTGTCGAAGCCAGAGCACTAGTCATGTGCTGCCGCAACTCATCCGCGCTGTGTGCAAACAACGCACGATCTCCAGCAAACAGTAACATACGGATAATTGTCTCGCACCGAAACGACGGATGTTCAGCAACGCACCATCAATACAGTGCTCCACACGAACACCGTAATCACAAGCGGCATCAAAAGCACACGATATCATTGCATGAACATATATATTAAATTGGGCGGAAGCTAAGACATAGCCTCGCTTTACACCAAAGACAACTGCAAAGTCATCCGAGGTCACTCCACTCAGCTGTACCCTGGTCCGTATACCATTGTGCAGACATTTAATCAAACTTATAAACTTACGCGGGCAATGAAACTTACCCAACACCGGCCACAATGCCTTGCGGTTCGCCGTATCAAATGCCTTGGTGAAACCAACAAACAACGAGTACAATGGCTGGTGTCGTTCTCTGTAATTCTCTTGCAACTGACGAACCGCACACACCATGTCTATAGTGCTGCGGCCTGAGTGGAATCCACACTGCTCCTCCGCCACTTTAGGTTCCACAACCTGATTGACGAGGTGGTTGAGCAGGATTCGAGCAATTAACTTACCACCACCACTCAGCAAATTGACGCCACAATAATACGTGCAACCTTGCTTTCTCCCTTTGCTCTTGTACATTGGTAGCACAAGGACATCCTTCAGCTCAGAAGGCACCTCCTCTTCAATCCATACGCCTTGCTCCAAGTGGTTCAGCGCAGTCACCGACGCGGACCCGCCGCGTTTCAATACTTCAGACGGAATCCCGTCGCAACCGGCACTCTTGCTATTTCGTAGCTGAGCAAGTGCTGTCTGCGTCTCATCCAGTGTCCGCGTGTCCGCCAAACTCGCTTTCACACAGTACTGCTTCAGGTCGTACAATGTAGGCCAGTCGATCTCTGAACGGTTATTCAAGAGACAATCAAGGTGTTCCCTCCAGATCTGCATTATGTCTGCAACCTGTTTGCAGGTATTGCCAGAACTTCCATTAATCAATGCCCTCAGCGGCTCCAACCTCGGTCCATACACTGCCTTCAAGGAGTCAACGAATTCCTTGTGTTGGCAGCATTCGGCGTAGCGTTTGATCTGCTTCGACTTCTCCGTCCACCATGCATTTTGTATGCGACGGAGCTCTCAGGTCATTTGCCTTCGAAGTTTGCGAAACTGACTATTGTTCCCTAAGTCACTGGGGTATGCCACATGTGCAGCAAATGCTGCCTCCTTCTCCGACACCAATGCACCAGTCGTCGAATTTTTCCCATCAAACCAATCAGGCCGCTTACAGTTTGCGAGCCCGATGGTCTCATTAGCAGCGGCTGTCACCTGGTCGGGAATGTGGTGCCACAGGTCGCCCACTGTGGCTATGCAGCCCCCCCATATATATGTGTATATATATATATATATATATATATATATATATATATATATATGCATCATAACCTGTGTACTGATATTGTACCATGGGAACCATGGCGATTGAGGAATATGGGGCTAGAATAAAAGTAGAAAGAAAACATTGGTTTGTCAATTTTTCCATTCACAGTTTCTGAGTATCTTTGCTGCTTTTTATTTGGGGGGAAGGAGTCTCGGTGACAAGCAGCGATGCACGCTTGCCACTGAATTTGGTTTCGAGCTATGTGTTCCACACTTTCTAACCAACTGCAGTCAGCTTCTTTGGGACTCCATCCATGGATTCGAGAGAAACTAACCTTGGCCGGCTGTTTTGTCAGTTTGTACATCCCGGTTTTCCAAGTTGTAGGCACTCCACCACACCTCATCCTCCAACTCCTTCCAGCGACGGCGAACAAGGTACGACGCTGAACGGGCATACGCAGTACATGTCCGAGCCAGCTGTTTGGCGCAGCAAGACAAGCGCCTCGAGGGATTAGTTGACTCCACCCAGTACGCTCTGTCTGACTTCAGATTTGCGTCCCTGGTTCAGCCACCACACAAGGGCGATGAACCGCAGGCTACGGTTCTTGAAGACAGACAGTCGATGTAGGTTATCAGTACGAGCAGGCCAAGTCTCGCAGCCGTACAACAGTACAGTGCGGACAGTAGCACTACAAACCCGTCCTTTGATGGAGAGACGAATGTCGTGACAGGGCAATAAATGGCTTATCCTAGAGAAGGCGAGACGAGCTCCTGAGATACGCATCCAAATCTTATTTCCAATAGCCCTACCAGCAGTTATGCAGCTTATCAGGTAGACAACACTCTGTACCATTTCTACCGCTTTCCCATCGTTGGTGAGTGCAGCTAGGTGTGTGTATCAGTCTTGAAAAAGCACGTTGCACTTGGATGGTAATAAGTGCATACCATACTTCGGCGCTTCAATCGCCAGGCGGTTAAGGGCAAGTTGAACGGCGTGAAGACCACCACCCAACACGACGATTTCATCTGCGTAATGCAAATCGACCACTTGACTCCCTAGCAGGAGATCAACTTTAGCGCTCAGCAAGTCTCCTCGAGCATTTTGGAGGACATCCTTGATGGCAACATCGAAGATGAATGGAATGATGGGGACTCCTTTTCGAACCTCACTGGTGATAACAAAGGAAGGCGAACGCATGCCATAAGCACTAACTCTACCCGAGATCAGACTATCCAGAGCACCCAGAATGGAAACAAACTTCCCGGGAATAACATTCCTTAACAAACAGTGCCACAATGCAGCTCTGTCGACAGAATTGAATGCAGTACGGATATCCAAGAACACAGCAATTATTTCTTTTGCTACACATGGCGGCGCTCGAGAATCTGGCGGAGTGTGAAAATCTGATCCATGCAACCGTGACCAGGGCAGAACGCAGTCTGTCCTTCTCGCTGTAGTGATTCACGCATTGGGGATAGCCTGCGAAATTATGATGGACACCAGAATTTTGCAAGCAACGGGAACCAAACTAATGTCCTTGTAATTGAAGCAGTTTGTGCACAGACCCTTTTAGTAGACAGGGACGAGTATCGACTCACTCCAGAATGATGGAACCTCCTCTTTTGCCTAAACTTCTGAGAACAAAGCGGCCAACTAGCCCACATCTTTCAATAGCTCAGGATGTAGACCACCAGGGCAGAGTGCCTTATGAAGCTTCAGGCAGCAGAGTTCTTGCCAGATTTCCTGGTGAGGGGGAGCATCAGTTAGAATAGCCTACTCAGTACCAGTATGCGCCCCTGGGGAACAGTTAGAGCTTGCGGCCAGGAAAACTGCGAGCAAAAATGTTCGGCCCATCGCTCCAACCGTCGTTGAAGATTAGTGATTTGGGAGCTATCATCTTTGCAGATTGTTTCGTGTACTCCTTATCGGAAGCCTTCGGTGACTCGGGTGAGCGGGAACAGTTTTCGGGTATTAATAGGGAGAGTTGCAAGTTCAAGCTCTCTAGCATGTTCACACCACCAATTCTCACGGTCCTACTGTAAGCTCCTGCGAACCCCTCTACCCAGGGATCGGCGTTCTTCACTACAGCTGGTGTAGGCTGGGATCAAGCGGCATCTTTCCGCAGTAGTGGTCCAGCTTTTCGGCGGAGGATAAGCAATTCCACAACGGACAGTACTGGCAGAAAGTAACGCCACTTGGATATACATCCACTGCGAATTGAGACCGTCGTCAGAGGATAAAGCAAGTATTACTAACAGATAATCCTGGCGAACGTCGCAGGATGTTGCAGCTTTTCGACATTCGGTCAGCAGTGCGTACGTCTGGATGGTCCTCCGAAACTCATCCAAAGTTTGACGCAAACCAGTGTATGGTTGCAGCCGAGACTAGTTGACCAGTACGATCGGCAGTCTGTTACGCTTCCGCGCCATCGGTAGCTTATAGCTATGTGGTCTAGCTGGAACCATCCTTATGTTTGAGGCAGTCGCCAGGTAACAGTCTGTCTTTTCGAATGAGGTAAACTTGCACTCAAAGAAATAAGCGATGAGCAGAACAAAGGGTCAGTAGCCTGTCTCCATTGTCTGACCGGCTGCTACCAAGGTCAAAACTACCTCCAAAATGGTGCTCACTTGGTGGCAGGCGGCCAACTCGTGCTTTAAAATCTCTGGCATGACTGACAATGTCAGACTTAGCGGAACGCAGAAGCTCATGTAGCTGTTGGTAACAGCAATCCTTGACTGCATCCGGGCTGCAGTCTGCAGGTGCGTAGGCGGTGATGAGAAACAAGGCACGCGTAACATCTCGACGTTTACTTGTCTTACATGAACCTCGCAGTCTGACTGCACATGGCCGACTTTTGACTGGGATCCAATCAAACAAAGCGACCTCAGCCCTGTCACTCAGTGCAACCATTACGCGAGCTTGGCTAGAAATGGCGGACACTGGGTCTCCGGAAAGGCGCAAGTGGTATTTGACGTCAGGGTTTGCCGGAGATGTCATTCTGATGATGATACTGGCGTCTTGCATCCTGGTTTCGGAATGGTCATAGATGTCCACCGAGAAAGTCTTAAGGGTGCTGGCCAGACATGTTTGTCGTCCGAACTGCACCAGAGTTTGCACACTGAACCATGCAAGGCCGAATGCAGAACCGGGACGAATGAAAGCTTGGGCTTCGGTTGCGTGTGATGAGGTTGTGGCAACCGGGGAACGAACATCAAAAGTTTGGCTCAGAACTTTGTCAGATTCGATCAGTGGGCTGTTGTTGACGGTGACCAGGGAAGACATTGGTGCATTTGAGGAACGGGAAGTAGGACGATCTATGAGCAGATATTGAGCAGCAGAGACAGTAAAGCCAGTAGACATAGCGAAAGGGAAAGCTGTAGTGTAATCCAGCCACCGTTCGTCAGTGGGCGTGATACTACCCAGTTGCCAAGGCCGAAGTAGAGGCTTGGCTTAGGTGGATCCACATCGAGCGTTTGATCCAGGATCTAACCTACAAGTGGCAAGGCGATTTGAGGGTATCGCAACCCGTTGAAAGTCGGTTATCAAACAAGTAGTTCATACGCCTTTAGGACCGCATAGGACCAGGGGACCCACACACCCTTGAATTCCAATGCCGCTAGGAGAGAGGCAAGGTGCAGTGACTTTATTTAGTGGCGAGTCAAATCCGCCACGTCACAGTGTTGTTAAAGAGACACATGTGGCTTTTTAGAAGGCGAACACTTGTCAGGCGAAAATCCACCATTTCCTGGAACACTGCCACCGAACTATTCGTTGGAACGGGCGAATCCCGAACCATCCAGCTGGCACTACTAGGAGGTTGTTCGGTAAGCTAGCCAATAATTAAGCGCCGGCTGTACGCCATAACGGCGCTTCGCTGCCACGGGACTACCACCTGTCGCCTGGGCTGAGTATATCGCGAGGACGCCCATCCCTGTGCGGATTCTAACCAGGGATCTTATGGTTGCAAACCAGGTGCGCAGAACACTCGGCCAACGGCCGGCCTTAGATACTGCACAAAGTTCTGCTGTCGTGGTTGTCCGCACATTCTGGATCTGTTGTGACGTGTCGCTAGGACAGATGTCAATACACTGATTTAAGGACAGGTTTCTCTGCCTCAGAAAAGGTAGAGTAAGGTGGTCATTTTAGATGCCGATTCCGATGCGGTTGTGTACAAGAGATTCCCGCATACAGTTACAGAATTTGCACGTTCCCGACAGAGCGTTTAGTTCAGTCATACAAGTCTCGATTGACTCAGCTGTTAGGCGATTGCGACCAAAAATACACATCTCTGGTAGGTTTCATTTGCTTGACCTTTGCAATATTCATCAACTCTCTTGATTGCCTCCGAGATGTGCGGCACCTGCTCATCCGCATCACTTTGATACAAAGTTTTAAAGACTCTTCTGGCTTCGTGGTCAATGGCTTGTCTGAAATTAGCAAGTTGGTAAGGAATCGAATAGGAATCCTATTGAGTCAGTGTGACGAACTCCTTCCACTTCGCCTTCCACATCTGCCGGTTGACAGATAGCCTGCTTTCCGTCATCTGTAGAGCAGTCGGTAGTCGGATCGACGGTTGTCCACCAAAAGGGAGCAGGGGCCGGCGCGTCAGATTCTTCTCTTCTGTCACCATGTTACGTGCCTGGATCTCCTAAGCGCGTCAAGAGAAAGACGATAAACCGACTCAGCACACAAAAATGCCCCCCAGATGCTGTCTGGGAAACATTTACCAGGACGTTTAGCAAACGTAGCGCAAGCATCAGAACAGAAGTCCTTCCAAACCCAAAACAAGCGTAAGTCATTTATGAGAAGCAGAACCCGTAAAGGTCTGTCTCAGAGGAATTTGGCATGGCGAAATCACCAGGACTGCCCTAATGCCGAAACCTAGACTGCATACATGACACATCGTAACTTCTGTGTGAAACTGGTCCGCGAAGACATGGTCACTTATCAGCAGGAGTTAATGAAACGATTCTGCACTAACCGCAAACTCCTGTACAGGCACATTAACGGCCTTCGAAAGGTAAAACGAGGGGGTTCCAGCGCTAGTCACGGCTGATGGATGCACACGATCAGCAATGGAAGCAGCTGATCTCCTACGGCTTCATTACTCCCAAACCTTCCAGGAGATAACGAGCATAAACATTCTCCTCATTTCTAATACTCCTCCATCTGGTTTAGAAAACATCACCTTCACTGCGGAACCTGTGTTGAAGAAGTTGTTATGCTTGCGTATCCACAGTTCTCCCGGAGCTGATAACATCCGACCAAAGGCTACAGGCTGTAGCTAGTGATCTAGCAGAACTACTGGCTGTTTTCTATCAGCGATGTCTAGAGGAAAACCGTATTCCACCAGGATGGAAGCAAGGGGTCAGCACTCCTATCCATAAAGGAGGTAGCCGCACTGATCCTACCAACTACTGTCGAATAACACTACTTCCCGTACTGTCCAAAGTGATGGAATCAACCATCGCAGACGCGCTGAGGCAATACCTCGAAAGCCACAATTTAGTAGCTCCAGAGCAACATGGTTTTTGTCAAAAGCATTCGTGTAATACTAACCTATCAATTGCACGTAATAGCTGGACTGAAGCTGTTGATGATGGAGTGGGAGTCGATGTCCTCTACCTGGACTTTTCAAAAGCGTTTGATCGTTTAGACCATCGCATTCGCCTTCAGAAGCTTCGGAACTACGGCATTGGCGATCCAATCCTGAGTTGGATTAGCAATTTTTTACAGGAACGACGACTAGTGGTGAGAGTCCGAGAATCATTTTCTCCTGCAATCGATGTGACGTGTGGAATACCACAAGGCTCGGTTCTTGGACCTCGTCTATTCTTGGTGTTCATTAAGGATTTGGCGAGATCAATTACTTCCGATTTCCTATTCTTCGCTGATGATATCAAGATATGGCGAAGGATCAGAGGACCGAACGACCATGAACGGCTCCAGCACCATCTTAACACAGTGTCGAACTGGTCAGTTCAAAACGCCCTGCCGTTCAATGTAGACAAATGTCGCGTTGTACAATTACGCCATAGACATAACCACACCTATATACTTGGGACAAACGGATTGCAGAATAGCTCTCAGGAACGTGACCTGGGTGTGATCGTACAGAGCGACCTCAATTGTTCAAAACAGGCTGAGGTAGCGGCGGAAAGAGGCAACCAGCACGTCGGCATGCTGCGAAGGGCATTCGGGAGATTTGACCCATCAATCTTCCCAATGATGCACAATTCCTACGTGCGCCCGCATGTTGAATACGCTATCCAAGCTTGGCAACCTTGGTTGAAGCGCGACCTAGAAGCGATAGAGGCACCACAACGAAGAGCAACAAAGAATGTAAAGGGCCTGCGTTACCACTCTTACCACCGAAGGCTGAAGTTGCTGGGAATTTTCAGCGGACGCTATCGAAGGCTGCGCGGCGATCTCATATTAGCGTATCAGATACTGAGTGATCCCAACCACGTATGCCGCCATTTGCTGAAACTTAGCCACAACACGCAGCTCCGAGGTAACTGCTTAAAGTTGAAGGAACAATATAGTCGTCTAGAGTGTCGACGTAATTACTTTTCCCTTCGGGTTTGCCAACCCTGGAACGCACTCCCAGACTCAGTTGTATCCTCTCCTACCTTGGATGTTTTCAAAAAACGACTAGATGTTGCTCTTAGCTCCCAACATTTTGTTACCTAAGCTCCTCTATTGTGGATTACGTCAAGCACGTTTTCAACAGGATTTATGTAACAAATGGACCTAAGTGAGCGACCATATTTTATTTTCTCACTCCTTACCTCAACAATCACTGCACCCCAGTTTCTTTCTGAACGTTTACGCGCGATAATTTTTTCATTTTACACTGATGTTAATTATCAAAGTATTCATCGCGGCTAACGTTCTACAGATGAACCAGACATATTTTACTTGCATCAAATTCACCGCAACCATCCTACGGGACTTGTCAAGCCCTTGCTTTTATCCCGTGATAAATCATTGTTCATTGTTCATTGCTGCTTATGTACACTTAGCAATGTTTTAAAAACTCAATCGCCCACTCGATTGTTCGCCTGATTGAACGCACTGGCAGATGATTCCATTCATCCTAGGTCCCAGCTACCATAACATCTGCTACGGACCTAGTTGATCCGCAGGTGGTTGCTAGCCGCAGCCGTTTCAATCCAGTTTTAAGATGATGCTCCTCTATGAGCTGCGTCAAAAATATGTCACTCTAGCGGTCTTTTACATTATAGTAGACTGTTGTGGTTAATTGCCATGTGTAAGAAACATACGAAACCTCTTTCCTTAAGGTAGATCAGTATAAAGTTTATTAAACTTCCATCTTTTTCTATGGCCACGACAAATGCTAGCTCATCGCATCCATCATCCCATATCCTTCCCCTATTACAAGTTTCAGGCACAGTATTCCAGCATAATCCAGTCCTAACTAACCAGCAGTGGCAAAACAATTTCGTTTCTGATTTCAGGAACCTACTCATTCGTTTTGCTAGTTGTGCACGTGTGAATCACTTGCACTTAGTAATGACACTTACAGCTACTAAATGGTAAGTCCTACATGACGGCTGGGGAAGCCTTAGATTTATAAGCTATCCTCGTCCTCTGCAACGTTCGTAAACTACACGACAGTTAACGATGAGTCACATCTCAGTAAATTTGTAGATCGGCGTGGTTCTCAGCCGTTACCTTTGGCCTCGTAGCAGAACTTTTTGCTATTGGTGCAAGAGGCTAGTGCTGGTAGATCAATGGCTTGGTTACTGATGGAGCCGGTGAGTGCGCATTATCAACGAGTCGTTATACGACGAAACGATCATTTCACGCTTTTTCGGAGTGGTGGCAGGTTAACTGACTTGGAAGTTGATGCGATAGACCAACAATAAAACCGCATGCAAATACACTGCTTGTGGGGAAAATTGACTCCTTATCATGATACAGTATTGCTTGCCTTGAACGAAGTGCTGTTATCAGTTTATGGCAAAAACTATCCCACTGCGGCTGTATAGCACACGTCGCACAAACAGCCCGTCAATGGTAACTATCGATAGTAGCAGTAACTGAAAACAAACATTTTAACACTAGAAACAACTGTGATCAACTTTTCTCTGTTTGTGGTCTCATTCCGCCGTGTTTGCGCAAAATGAAGCGGAAAGTGTGGAATATAAAATTTCTGAGTATAATTCGCTCGAGTCTTTGCAAGAAAATTTCGCTTTCAGTAAACATCTCGGTAGATAGAAGAAAAGAATGCTTAACTAATCATGATCACCTACCTTGTCTTACGTTTTATCATCTGCTCAGCGCTTCAAAGCTGCACACTCACGTCACTGCTCTCATACTTAGCGGCCTGACACACCTAAATTAGCCTACAATTGCGACCATGGTATTCCTCCGTAGCAGTGCAGTAGAGAGGTTCATCACTATGCACTTAGAACCTCCCGCAGCGAGACTTAGGCAACTTGATGTTTAAACTGAAATATCTTCAGCTGGAAGCCTGCGTGACAAAATCATGCAACCTTCGTTTCGGGATCATCTGCCGAGATAGGTATGCTAGTGTTATCTGAATGGACCGTTTTAATTTCTTCCGAAGCGTCATAACTTGTTGGAAACAAGCTGAGTTTCTATCACTTATAGTATCGAGTGCATCATTTCGGGCGTTATAAGATGTAACTCATTGTGTTTAGCTGGACCTTAAAATACAAAGCAGCCCCATCATAACGGGACTAATTCTATGTGATGTCGCGCCTAGATTGCAGAGGGCGGTGATGTAGGAACTTGTGGTTTACATAAATAAACCTATTAACGAGACGAGCGGGTACTTGGACTTTAAGTTATCACTCAGGAGTTGGGAAAGCTGTACCCACAGATAAAATAGATGAGCCACCGCTCGTAAGTAACAGATAGTGAGACCACTTAAAGGCGTTGACATCTGAGCTTCCGTTTTGCCACCTCTTCACCCCAGGGTTGCCTCATTTAACCTCCGAAGTGCTTGTGACCATACTACTCAGAGATGACCTCGGACAGATTGAAAACCTGGTGCTCACCTTGTACACTACACACCAAAGTAGACTTTGTTTTTGTCAAATGTTCATTCAGACCAGGATAAATCGATGGTACGTGTGCATTCATGTCACTTTTTTGTGTTGGTGGATTTGTTTGCAGTACCTCACTCTCTTGCTTCGGCAAAGTAAAGCGCACCCGGGCACGTATGAGACTCACTCCAACTACAGTGTGGATTGGTTCGACACTCTACAAGCCCAGTGACTTTTGAGGTCATACTGTTGTCAGGCGTCCGGTTGAATATCTATTAAAACCCATTCTAAACTACCGTACTTATCTATTTGGTGAACGAAACAGGTAACGGTCATGCCTGACAACAACGCTCTCGTCAAGAATGCCGACATGAGTGAGGAGATGCAACAAGACGCTGTTGAATTGTGCCATGAGGCGATGAAGAAATACTCGATGGAGAAGGATATTGCAGCATACATCAAGAAGGGGTTTGATAGAATGCATAAGCCTACTTGGCACTGTATAGTAGGAAAACATTTTGGCAGGTTAGTTGCAAAACAGCTTTTCGTTCTATTTCTGTGTCATGCGTCGTGTGATTTCCCATGCCTTACATTGTATAATAGTGAGGCTTTATCAAGTGGTGTAACCTTGAAACACCTAAACTTTATCTCCGTAATGTAGTTTTTCATAGATTAAGAATACCAGTGCTCAGTGTATCTGGTGCATAAAACCGTGTTCATTCTAACGATGAATGATATACTAGCTGACAATTTAAAGGGACTTCTTACAGCCATTGCTTGATCCGGGGGGTTCGAAGTGCACGGACTGGTAAAACGCATTCCATGCTTTTCTCACAACTCTCCTGCTTTCCCATACCGCAGAAATGAATGGGTTGTACGGGGGGTCTACTAAAATTTGTTAACGTACCTTTGTCCTAGCATTGGTCAAATGCTATGCCGGGAATCTACCGATTAATTAAATGAACAATAGAATGATAAAATATGAAAGCGGTTTCTATCAAGCAGTAACGATTTTATTCTTCTCCGTATACACATACTAGTCATTTTCGTTGGGGCAACTTTTACTTGCCTTGCATTCAGTTGTCTGAGCCTGAACCACAGACGACGTTCTATTAGCCTCGCTAATCTTTTTTAATTCAGCTGTTCATTACTGAGAAAAATCGCAAAGCCAAAGGTACCTTCCTTTTCCATTTCAGTTACGTAACACACGAAACAAGTCACTTCATATATTTCTACATGAATAACTATGCCATCCAGCTCTTCAAAGCCGGTTAGACTTGTGCATTGTTCCAACTTACATTTATAAATACAATCTTTACGTACCATGAATCACTGCTCAAAGTAAAAGGGAAATAAACGGAGTTTTACAGAACTGCTAGTCATGAGACTATGAACTGGGAATTCTGCGACTTTTAGCCTAATTTTCTTACAAATATGAGTTATAAAAGCAAACCGTATGGAAACCACGATCATCTTAAATACACACTTAAATACGAGTTGGATTCTTGTACATACGCTAGATACCTCTGGTCAATTTCGATGTTGCAACTGTGGATAGGTGTCAGGAAAATGAACCAAGGACCAGCATTCACTACTGCAAAAGTCAACGTTTCCAAGCTGGCAAGCAGCAGCAGAGAACACCGTGATTTCGAACTTGAGTAAGGTTAATAAAAAGATTCCGCATTCAATATTTTGTTAATAATATATCGTCACTTGCATACTCAAATTTAACAGGCTGTGATACAAAAGTTGTTTGGTACGGTTGCGATACTCAAAGAAACCTATCATCGGAATGGAAATATTTTCAACTTCGTGATGTCCTGATTAGCTCGAAGGAAGTGGAAGACCAAAAATACACCAGTCCTTCATCAGTTTCTGCTCCGGTCGGTGGATGAGAGTAAAAAGGAAGTGTCTAAAATCATATGACCCGATTGATAGCGTCGGGATGTGGGGGAGTCGACTTCCAGATGCTCGACTCTATGAACGATCCCAACCACTCGTTGATAGCAATCAGACTGAATCAGGCGACTTTGCATAGTTTATAAAGAGTTGAGTGGATGTTTCGCCTTATTAAAGCTAGTAAGTAGAGCGCATCTGCCGGATCGCGCTATATCCAAGACCACGACCACTTTCTCGTGGGCTGGCGAGTTGAGCCAATGGGTGAAGCAAGAGGACCGTTATGATTGACTTCTAACTACAACATAGCGTACATAGTCCTCCGCTTTCATGCTGTTTCTTCCTGTGATGGTACTCCGCCAAAATTCAAGACTGCGTTTTCCTAATACTTGATGACTGAGACGAACTGCTCATCATAAACAAAAGTCCACCACCTTTCGAATGACGAAATGGGGACTGGAACTTCGACATCTCTATGGAAACAAAAAACCAAAGGCTTACTGAATGCCGAATCTAGAGAGCTGGATATACCCCTGTGTTACTCCGTCAAATGATTGTCAAACACACACGGAAAAAGACCAAATATTACTGCACATTTTCAATACAGTTTATTTGCGCAACAGACAGTGGACGGTGCCATAACCCCACTCAAGAATGAGTCCCTCCAAACTCCTTGCACACAATTTAATAAAGGCTGCAACTGTAGAAACTGGATTTCTGTATCCCGTCGACCCGAGATAGCTGCACATGAGTTAGCGTTGTTCTCGCTATTTTTTTGCCCACAAATTACGTAATCAATAACCACCCCCCGTATTGCTTTGTGTGCGCACATTCTAATTTCAAACTCCCTTTATACGGTGGTGCAGTTAACTCTGTAATCACCCGAATCGACGATTCCATTATCACTTGATCTACCTTTTCTCACTCTAACCACCCTACGGAACATGTCAAGTACCTGCATTTTTACCCGTTATAAATCATTGTTCATTGTTCATTCTATCCCTTTTCGGTGTTTCTTTTTGATCATCGCGTGCTCCAACGAACACCATGATTGATGCGTGTCCCACAGGAACCGCGTTAGCGCGTGCTTGAGGAGAATAAAACGTTTTCTACATCAGGGCAGGATTCGAGTGTTACTCGAATAGGTCTGGGCTCTCCGCAGCGTGCAAAGTTCGGATGACGAGTATTTTGTAAAAATTTATGGGCTTGGCTTTGACACTCATCTGCACGTACAAAGAGTTCCATTGATCTTAGTCTTCCGACAATATACCACGCAATCTGACGGTGGTAG
The DNA here is from genome assembly GCA_944474145.2 of Dicrocoelium dendriticum. Taxonomy (NCBI): domain Eukaryota; kingdom Metazoa; phylum Platyhelminthes; class Trematoda; order Plagiorchiida; family Dicrocoeliidae; genus Dicrocoelium; species Dicrocoelium dendriticum. The sequence goes on from OX104063.1 coordinate 84,450,503, forward strand.
ATTAGGGAAATTTGAGCACACAACAGGCAGGGCACTATTGTTGGATCACTTTTTCGTTACTTTACAAGGCACGGTACTCGTTTCTCCCAACCTGCTGACAGGTGTCAATTTGTGCGATGTCCTATTCAGCTGGGATGCGCTCCCGAAATAATTACCCTGCAAACAGGCTCTCTAGGAGTACCTTGAATTCCGACACCGATTTCGCATCGAATTTTGTCTAGGGAAAATTGTTTCTATATTATACTTTACACTTAAAACACAGAGTAACCAATCCGCATTAAATTCCATACTCCAGACTTATGGCGGTGCCCACGAGTGATACTTATCAGGCCCACCTAAAATAGCGGCTTTAGTACGAGAAAGTCACCTAGATTTAGCATTCGATACCTCATTGTGTGGTCACCTGGAAACTGAACTTACGACGGACTGTACAGCCCCATTCTCCTGCATCGTTGTTCGTACGACTTACACCCTACACAGGAGATGAGCTAGATAGCTACGTGCTGAAATGGTGCCAGTTTCTGAACCTCGCCACGGATGATCGGACAGTAGAGAGGTGAGCCATTTTTGAGAACTAGTCTTATCATGGAATAGAAGAAGTGAGTGACAATTTGTAAGATCAAGGATAAAGTGACGTTCTAGCACCTGAAACAAGTTCAGTCACCTTCAGTATAGCCTCTCCGTATTGTCCGTGGATTCATATCACTGCGTAAGGACGTAAATACTTCTTTTAAAGAATGTGTGGGATGTAGCTTTTGGCCGACCAGAGTGTACATACCGGCAGGTCGAGGTCATGCTGAAGTACCTTGAAGTCCAAGAAAGCATCGATTGTATGCTAAAGAGTGACTGATGGGGCTGAATTACTGCGTGGTGATAGAGCAGGAAGAAATGGGGCCCCGGTAGTTTGCCTTAGAGTACCCCACCGGTGGACGGATACTAGAAAGTTAGATAAGAATGCACCTGTGCCCCCTAGCTTCGCCAAATAAGGAAGTCTCTGGTATATTGATGCAGTTAGTCACCAACGTTCGCATCCACCACTTGTGAAGAAGAATCTCATGGCTCATCCCGTCGACCTCTTCAGTGAAAGCAATGTAGATAATCTCGACAGACTTCCCTCAGGTCAACACTTGTAACCACTGAAGCCTCGTCATCAGCAGGTTAGTGATACATGATCGGTCTTTAAAGAAATCGATCTGTGCCTGTGTCACGAGGTTTCTCGACTCCAGAAGTTGCAGTAGACTAGTCTTCTTCACCATCTAGAGCACAATGGCCAAAACCGAGGGCAGACAAATTGGTCAGTAATTGTCCATCTTTTCATCGACCTTTGGAATCGACTGCACTACTGATCATTTCCAGTCGTTCGGTAATGCACTATCAAACAACGGCCTGCTGAGTAGATCAGTAAAGAAAGGCGAGCTGATAGCGGATAGGGACATTGGAAGTAGTGAGCAGGACCCGTTAGGACCGGAAGACTACGTGCTGTCAATACTGGCTAGTAGGTAGGGTACATCTTCCACACCTCAATTCATGCTGTCAATTTGCACTATAGTTGCACAAATTAAATTCGGTACAGAGAGAAGGCCAGTTGAAAATACGAATAAACTGCGCCTCCAATGCGAACACACCCTGCGTATTGCAAGTTAGGGACTGTCCACCAGGATCACATAACATCGCTATGTCAACTGCAAGCCAGTAACCCCTCCTTTCTCGACGCTGCAAACTTCCCTGTGAGCTGCCGACCTTTCCGCGCTTACACTCGGTTGCCTAAGTTCCGCTGCCCATTGTACGTCTCCTAATCGTCAGCGTAGGCAGACTGCAGAGATTTATTTCATAGTAGGCGTCACTGTCGAATCAGATATCCATACTTGATTCTTAGCCAGTGTGAATTACTTAGCCCGACTTCTCAACAATTGATGCATTCGAATCGAAGGCACAAAAGGTTTACACCTTCACTTATAATAGACCGACAGACTTTGAAAGATTCCTACTGCTGCAGTGACTACTCCAATTAACTAGCGACCTGATTGGGACCAGCGAACTAGATTTTACAGTAGTTTTCAATGGCTCCTGTGGAGAGGAGTAAGTCGGCGGCAGCACTAGACTTGCTATGACTCATGTGTGATCATTCGCTCTTAGTGGCTTCAGGATCTGAACATCATAAACTTGCTGTTATCCGTGTGATACGTGTTGGCTGTCAGATGTGTTCGGTTGTCCAAGTCTCAAATATCATCTCACCAAACTTGGATTCCACTTCAAGCTGTCTAGGGTGAAGATGAATCTCAGGCCAGCGTATTTGGGGTAAGTAGCATTACTCGTCATCATTAAGTGTGGATGGCAACTAGTGTTTCGAATATGAGGGAACAATTGGAAACACCTTATTCGCAGACGATGATTGGCCAAACCAAAGAAAAGTTCACCGTGTCCCAAGTGATTCGAGCACCACAGTTGCTTGCATAGGCCAACTTCGATTCAGTAGGGATTTACCAGTCTCCTGTACAAGGAAGACTAGACGTATAGCAGCAAGCTACTTCGGTCTTTTAGTATTCAGCTGCACCGGATGCACGAGTAGTCATTGAGCTGGATTTCTCTGGCAATTACCACAAAAGTCAGCTCTGTTAGGCTAGCTCTAGTATGTCAAATCCCAAAGAACCAACAAAGTATCATACTTCAAAACATTTTTCATTAAATGGCAAACATTAGTTAAGACTACTTGTAGAGCGCTTTGGGAACAATCTGGAGCGTGTGAATCGTCATCGACCTGCTTATACCCATTCGGCAAACCCGAGGAAATTCCCGAAAATTTACAATGTACAGATTGGTTTCTCTCACAGTAGTACGCCACTTTAGCTGTTTTGCTGATTTATATCTTGGGGAATACGCATCTTTAAAGCTTTTAGATTATCATGGCAGTATAGAAGCGACCACGCCTAACATTAGTGGCTCGCATAGGTTGAATACTTTTCTTACTCCTCTTTACAAGATGGGTGATTTGTTTGACCAGACAATTGTGTACCCACGGTGAGGAATCTGGCAGTCGAACTATGCGAAATATATAGGTCGGTTTTATAGTGAGAACTGAGAACTGAGAACTGGTGCGAAGCAGCGAGTAGAGGTTGCTCTGTGTAGCTGCATCGTTCATCGTTTTCGGACATGAACTTTTTATTTATCGTTTCGCTCTCTGTACTTTGCCTCTGCAAATTGTTGGTCTAGTAGCATCTTGAATTTAGACACCGTGTTCGCTTCTACTATATGCTGAGGCAGGTCGTTCCAGACATTCACCACTCTGCGTTCGAAACAGAGTTGATGGGCGACCCGCTTCAAATCCGGGACGATAAGTTTATACCGGTGTCCTCGCGTGCAGCTTGGTGTGCGCAGATGAAGTAATTGTCTCAACATGGGGTAATCACCCAGATGTAGTATCCGGTGCGTCATGATGAGGTCAACTCTCAGCCGACGATAAGATAGGGTGTATAACCCTAGTTTCTTACATCGGTCTTCGTATGACATACCTCGTAAGTTGGGAAGAATTGCAGTAGTTGACTGAGGCACACAAAATATCATCAATTTGAACCATCTTTGTTTGCTAGAAGTTGTTCACCCTTCAATTTTGCGCTTTCCACTGGCATCTATCGGATGTTGGTGTCCGTAGGGCGCAATAAAGACACAGTAGCTGAACCTTTAGTAACAGAAAGACATAATAATAATACGTATATTTCTCTTGATGAGCGAAATGGTGTCTACAACGGTACAGATCAATTTGCACAGGAGAATTCATGCTCTTGCATGGGTGACATGCATAGGTGGAGTATATGGATATGCATTTCATGCATTAACATTCTGGCGGATGGTTGAGACCAAAGCTTTGTTATGAAATGTTTGGTGTTCATATGTTTTTGGACCCCTCTTGGAATAGCTCGTCGAGGGACTTCCCCATGTGTATATAGAGCTTAGGGTAGTTATATCAAGGTAACTGGCGTGTCTGCTAGTAAATGTTGCCACATTGTCACATGACCTGAGTGTTATTGGTAGTTTATTCCACACATAGCTATATCTGACCAGGAAGAAATTGCAGCCGATGTTCGTTCTAGCCTTCGGTAAATTCAGTGTAAAATCTTTGTTGCGAATCGCTCGAGTTGAGAAATGTTGTAAATTGAGTGTAGTCAGGTTGGAATAGGTCGTTTTGTGTAAATTATTGAAAAGCAACAACACGTTGTGTTTCAGTTGTTGAATCCAATGTTGTTCGAGATGAAGTTCATTGCAAGTTTCCCCATAGCTTATAGCAGAATGTTTACCAATCAGATGTTTAGTAAATGACCTCTGCAAGTGCACCGCAGCAATTCTGTCATTCTTTTTCATAGTACCGTATATTACGCCACAGTATTCGAGGATGGGGCGAGTAAGTAGCATGAAAAGCTCAACGCCAGCACGAGTTATGTGTAATTTGTTTAGTATATTGAACATGGACTGTCTGGCACGTGCTACTTGGTATTGGACCTGTTCAGAGCAACTAAAAGGTAGGCGAGTACCTACTTCCAAGATCTCGTGTGGACAACTGTGTAAGGACCCGTTCACTGTTTAGGGTAATAGATCCTTCGGGGAAGCAGCATCCGTAAGACATGATGCTTGATTTCTTAGCCGAGACGTTCATCACTCAAATTCAGCACTATTACTCAAGGGAATGTAAATCATCTTGAGTGAGCAGTAATGTCCCTTGAAGCTCGTCACGCCGAAGCTTATAGACAATTTTGATTTCGTCAATAAAAATGATGTACCACATTTTACTGATGTGGTGATGTAATTGATGTAGAGCAAAAAGAGTAAGGGACCGAGCACGCTCATTTGAATGACCCCACTGGTGATTGAGCGTGGGGAAGAGCGATAGTCACCTAAGGTGATTACCTGATGACGACCACTCAGGTATGACGATAGCCAACATAGAAATGGGTCCCGGATCACAAAGTTCTCCAACTTTTGTAGCAGTCGCTTGTGGGGAACTCGATCGAACGTTTGGTGTATGTCAAGAAACAAGATTACTACTGCATAACCGGAATCGGTTGTTTCTGAAATGTGATTAAGGTAATGTAGTTGACAGGTGGTGCACGATCGCTTACTGAGAAAACTATTCCGCAAATTATTGGGCAGGCGAAAAGAATCAACAAAGTTCACCATCTCCATTCTGACCAGCTTTTCAAATAGCCGAGCGAATATCGGAATGTGGTAGATTGGTGGGTAGTTATCGATCGTTTGTTTGGGACCTCCTTTATGCCGAGGCATAATAAGTGACGTTTTCCATTGTTCTGGAAAGTGGCCAGATTCCAGCAATAGAGTGAACATGCTCACCAGGAGCAATGGTATATCAGGCTCTCCTAGTTTAATGATGGTTGGTGAAATACCAACAGATCCCAGCTTGGAGGATGGCCTGATTGATTTGATAACTTGATGGATAGCTTCGGTCGACTCTGCTTAAGAGGTTTGTTAATGTAAGCTCTGTGCACACAGGCACCGGGTCGGATTGCGACTCATGGTAGAGGCGAAAAGTCACTGAATGTTTCACAGATTTCAGCTGGGTCGTGGAGTAAGTGACACTCACCATCAACAATTTTGGTACTCAGAGGAGAGCGGTCACTGGTTCGATGATGCATTATTTTGACAAGCTCCCTAACTTTGTAGCTTGTCCGTATGGCTGTATGTTTTTAATTTTTTCGTCGTCTTAAGTGCGCGTGTTTGAATCTGGTGGTAAATTCATGCATTTGTAAGACGAGTGAAAAGTCATGGGTTTTTCAGTATCTTGCAACTAACTTTCTGGTTTTCTTGCTGATTAACTGCTCAACGGAATCTTTGGAGACATGAAGGGTATGAATACATTGAGGAGTAAGGAGGGTTATAGCGTGATGGATTTGTTTATGGAACTGCTCCACCGCGGTGTACACACTGGTAGAGAGGAAGATACATCCCAGTCGGAGAAACTAACGAACTGCTGAAAGCATTGCCAGTTTATCTTATGGGTTGCAACTAGCGTTGTAGAGGCGAGTTTAGTGACCATTTTAAGTTGGAAACTGAGTGGGATCATTTTATGGTCGCTGCCAGGGAGATTGTTTAAGATTCCGGTCTGTGGATTAGGTATCTCCAATGGGAATATTAGGTCCAGTACATTGGCGGACCTGGTTGGACTGGTAATCCATTGTGTTCAGCCCCCGGCTCTGATGGAAGAAAGAAAGTGGCATGCAAGGTAGACATTGGGTGGGATGACCAGCGTATTTCCGGTAGGTTGAAATCACCGGCGATAATCTTCTAGTTGTGTGGCAATTCTGATGCGAAGTTAAATGCAGTAGCGATGTTGGTGATACTTACCTTAGACGCATTCGGTGGGTTTTTAGATACATGCGAGCAGTGTGTACGATGAGACACCCGCAACTGACAGCCAAATATATTCAGGGATATTTTCCAATTGTGACTGGTCTATAGGTTTGGTTGTAAATGTTTTACGTAAGTATATAACACACCCTTCCTCTTTTCTGTTGTAGCGATTTTTTCGAAATTGATGGTAGTTTGGAATCACCAGTGTAGAGTCAAGTGTATCTGAAGAACACCATGTTTCAGTAAGAAGGATCGCTTGTGGGTCATTGAACTGTTCAAGAGTGTTTATAAAATGAAGTTTGTGGATTATGGATCTGGCATTAATCAGAACCACTGAAAAAGTACTAAGTATTGGGGAATGATCGCTGTCCGTTGTGTGAGCGTCTGAATCTTTGCGTTCGAGCATGGTGCACATGGTAGGTAAGTTCGAGAATGGTGGGTCCGAGTTAGCCATTTGGACGTTTGTTGATAGGGGCAACATGTCAAGTGTGGATATCGAGACAGCTGGGGGCACGGCGGGAACCGATGCATCATGTTTAGTTTGCCGTTGGTTTGACAATGGACTAGCTCTATCGCCTGAATAAATTGGAGGAAGAGTGGGATCAAGGAGTTGATCTCCAGCGGATGTATCTGAGATGGGAATGGGTGCGAGTCCATTCCCGTCGCCGATAAAATGTTTGTTGGAAGAATCCGCTTGAGAGATTGAAGGAACTTGGAAAAGTGTGGGTGGTAACATAGTCCTACTGGTCGATGTCTTTCAATTATCTGTGCACTTGCAGTGATTGTTGTGGAGTGTAGGATGATAATTAGGCGTATCCAAGAAACAGTTGTTATTGGTCTTATTCGACATGGAAGGTTGTTTGCCCTGGCGGATGTAGGAGGTTGGTAGATACGAAATTTTGTATGCCACCGAACATTTAGTAACCGTACCTTTTTTCAAGACACAGCTCCATGGAATGGAGAAGTTGTCCTTGTGCAACAGTGGACTATGAATTACGTCTTGATCGACACGAGCAAGAGAAATACATATAATGAAGTACTTGACCTTGGAATTCTGTCTTAAAGTTGTTGATTCAGGGTCGGCACTGAGTGGAAGCTTAGTCGTAGGCTTGCTGTATAGTACGTTTGTGTGAGTGCGGCAGAAAGCCTTCTAGACGTTGATTCAGCTATCCCGTCCCCTTGAACTGTAACGATAAGTAGATCGGTTTCTTTCCTACTGAAACCACTTTTGCCTTCGCTTCTCGAAACTCCATGTTCCTCCGAACGAACCTCTCAGAATGGCAATTTCTATCGAATAGGCTTCGTACAAAGTTTAGCTCTTCCGAAAGCATGTCAACGCTACATAGCCTTCTTGCTCGATCGGTTAGGCACCGAACAAGTTTCCTTTTCTGGCTGAGCGGGATGAAGCTGGCGAAGTGATTATACTGCCCATTCTACGTTGTCTTTCTATGGAAACTGCGCTGGACCGACCCGTCAGATCTTCGGCTAATCTGAACGTCTAAGTACGACATTGAGTTGTTGTACCCAGATTCGAGGGTGAATTTTATGTTTGCGTGGGCTGTTAAGTTGCCTCACTAATTCATCCGTGCATAAATGACTATCTGAGATGCAGAATACATCGTCCACATACCGTCCGTAGTCGTATTGTTCTAATCAAACCAATCAGGTGCTTAAAATTTGCAGGTACGATGTTCGCCTCGACAGCTGTTCTTACCTGATCGCGACTGTGGTGCCACAGATCGTCCACTGCGGCGATGCATTCAACATCACATAGGCATGCAGCCATCGCCTTCTCCAGCTTCGTATGTGTCTCCACAGAACCAAGGGAGAGAATATTAACTTTACACCGGTTCCAAGGTGCAGCGTAATATATAGCTTTACGAAAATATAGGTACAGTTTGGTCCGCACAAAGTTGTGATCAGTGCTACACTCAGCTCCACACAGTACACGCGTCAGACGCACTTCACCCATAACACGCTGACGTACGATGACACAGTTGAGCAGGTGAACGTGACCACTCCGTGGGTGCGTCCAAACTGCTATATCACTCGCGCACAGTGCTAACCGAGTGTTCGTGATCGTCAGACCGTGAGTGGCACACAGTGCGAGCAGCCTGTCACCGTTCGCATTAGCTGGACCAGTGTCATGCGCACCGATGACATCTGTCCACACCGATGCATCACGCCCAACCCACACGTTGAAATCACCCAGCGGAAATGGTCGGTCGCTCATCGGCACAGACCGCATCACGGAGGATAGCTGAGTGTAAAATTGATCACGTTTGGCATCAAGACAACTCCTGCTCAAACCGTACGAGTTTAGTAAAGTGGCTAACCTACCCCTTCCGAACCGTAGGCGAGCAGTCATTTGTCGCACGCTGATGCCAGTTGGTTAACACACCAGGTGGCCATTTAGGCGATCGGATACAGCAAATCCGACCCAATGTTCACGTGGTGCTGAAGTGGTGTTGCCCACCCAGTAGAAAGTGCAGATAGCACCAGATTCATGCAACATACCTTGTTCAACGAGCCAGATCTCACTGAGTGCCGTAATCTCGAGGTTGTAACGCGCCAATTCTATCGCGACAAGCCCAGTGAGTCGCTCGGGGCGTTCACTCGAGTTTCGGTCCAGTGGTGTGCGCAGGCTCCAGCACCCGATGTTGAGCGCTTTCCCCACAGGTATTTGAATGCATTAGTATGCAATCGCATGCGTGGTTCTGGTTGTGATTCGGAGGTTTGCTTGAGGTAATCCGCCTGGAGCATTTGGTGCAATAGCCTGACCCACAAGGCAGTGCGTGATCTACAGTTTTTCTTGAGGGACACCGCCCGGAGCCTTTGACTCAACAGACTGACCCACAAGGCAGTGGGGAGCAGATGCAGCTCGGGATTGTGATCGGAGTGACAGATTGGCATCTGCTTTAGGCCCGTCACACACAGCCGTAGTAGTACTGGAACAATTCATATGTGCTTTTCGACCGTAGTAAGATATGCATCTGTGATTACCGCCAGACGCAGGAGGGCTTTAGCGCGTTTGCACCAATTTGACCAGGGGTTGCCTGGCTTGAGTCTGGCAGCTGAAAACCATTGAACACCAGGAGGTGCCCTCCCACCATCAGAGACAATACGTGGCGCTCGTTCTGTACGCCAATCCAGCACTGAGTTTCTAACCCGTGGGCCTTTTGTCTCCCATCGCTAGGTTTTACGGGAAAAGGACAATCGACCAATTCCCAACCTCTGAGTAGGTGGACTACGATATTGGCAGGGCGCCCACATCTGACAAGAGAACGACTAGGGTCCTCGGCTAAAGCCTTCGATTAAATGTATACCTGAGGGGCAACGGGTCTAGCACATGATCAGTTCAGTGAGTCATGCGGATTGGTGTCCTGGATCTTAGCAGGGAGAAGATCGTGCCCCAACTCCCACCCAGCGGTCGCCACTAGGAGGAGTTCAGCCCATGAGCCCATGGCTCAACAATAGCAGCGGTGGGTAGTCCATCTGTCAGCATCTAGCCACCACCAGCCTCAGCGCACCATAGACTCGCCAGCCGATATATATATATATATATATATATATATATATATATATATATATATATATATATATATATATACTGCAGCAGTTGGCCCTTACATGTGTAGCAGCCACTAGTTTGCGTCTTATCACCTCAAAGGGTACTGAGTATTCTCCCGCTTGTAAACGGTTTGAGGGGGTGACAAGGCGACTAGTACCAACTAAATGGGTACTAATCAGGAGTTAATGCCTTGAATATTTCACCTTGGATTCGGCTAATCTATTGCAGTTAATATGCATCGGTATTATGTTCTCTCTGCCATAATAGACGTTGTTCACTTTTAGCAAAAGTACACACTCACCTAACTTGTTGCTGAATAAGTGCTACCTTAACAGCCACTGTGTATGTTAGGCTGATTAATAGTCTCACCCCACTAGGTGGTCACTTTAATTGGAGGGCGAGTCAATGTGCTGCCAACTTTGACCGTAGCAACACATACGAACTTCTGGGTAGTGTAGGTATCAATTGTTTGAGCAACGCAGGACCAGTAACTACATGAGAGCACTGCATGTTTTTATGCTTCCTGAAATAACCATACCCTTCTACTTGGCGTTACTTGACTTTTTCACCAGGGGGTGCTTGGTCGTGTTAAGGCAGGTTGTTACGAATGCTGATAAACAAACTTCCTATTTTACCATCGATTCGGTAAACGGCTGATCACAACCAGTTTATTCGCACATACCTTTGTTGTAGCCTGTTACCTTATACTTTCTGATCGATATGTTTGCTGTACATTTGAGTAACCTGATCGATGCTCTGTATGCTTGGCAAAGAATGCGTGTTTCACAAAAACAAACCGGTGAATGCTAGGTCGCAGTGCCCTCGAGGAACACATATGATCCATGCGTAATGGAATGGCTAGAGCTGGAATAATTCTGCTAGCCGGTTAGCAACTTATCCTTTGTAACCATCTGTTGCCATTCTTAGTGCACTGTTTGTGAGAACCTAAGGATTGTGAATGAAACAGCTATAAAACTCGGTATAACAATTATACAGACAATGGAAGCGCGTGGCATGGTTAAATTACCGCTAAATCCATAAAGCCTTCTAAAGTTTATTGAAGGAAGTATTAATTGAAAAATACAGATACCAGCGCTTGGAAGACACAAGAAGCCTATGGTAGATTACCAGTAGCTTAATATTACGCGGAATTTGTTGGGTGCTTAAGATCAGCACCTGCATGGTGAAAGGATATGAGCCACGTTAACTTCGGATATAAACACTGAGGGGACTAAACAAGCAACGCTTTTACCCTCTTGCAATCAGTTTGAATGCTTTTAATACGCTCAGATCCGTGATACTTAATTATGAACTACTCAAGTTGCTGTACGTATTTGGAAACAATGTCGGCAACGGAAAGTAGAGTCATATTTAGAACACGGTATTTTATCTTGTTTAACACGTTAGAACTAAAGGTATGACCCTAGTACCGATATGGCTCGTCACGCATTAAAGAAATGCACATAATACGATTCACATGTTATTCGTTGTACTATTTGAAAAAGTAGAAAGTATTGGGATGCACACTTCTTACTGGTCAGAATTGTATGTGACATACCACTACAAACATACCTTAGTTTAAATAGGTGGTACAGGAATAGATTATGTGATGTCGCGGAGTAATCATGTTAAGATGGAAGAAGCCGTCTTCATGAACATGCCGAGCACAGAAAAGCACCTCTCGTTACAATAGGGATAGTTGCTTTAGCAAAACTGGCCATCAGTTAGCACACAGAAAGCCACGTCTCTCAGAAACTTGGCATGCTTAACTGCTAATTCCTACTGCTATGTGAATGGCATCATCCAGGTTTTATTTAACAAGTGAATTGTACTTCGGTGGACATATGCGCTAGAATTTATCCCGTCTATAGATCTGTTGCGTCGATCGTTCGCAGTACTGCTTCCTCTCTTAAGGGCTCGCACCTCGGAATTAGAGAATTCTGTGTATTCAAATCATTCAAAACATCAGACAACTTCTTGGAAACAATGTATCACTATCTCGTGTTGGCTGACAAGTGTACTTTACCAATGAAGGGAAGGCGGAACGAATAACGCTTATTAGGAAGTGCAATTAGCGGACGTTAAGGGAAGTATGACGCGATGCTAGGCACATGGTTTTTTCAACGCAAACTGTAAAGTCCCGATGAGAGAGCTTTGGTCAGATCGGACTACGTGGGAGAGAAGCTGGAAAACAGACGGGTTAACATCTACCTGCTAAGGCTAGCTTTACTTATCGGGGAGGCATTTATACTGTTCAGATCCACATCGTTGCATCCCTGAGAAATGTTTGGCCGCAGTTGAGTATTTCAGGTTAAAACTTAGCTAAATCAAGAAGCAAATCTAAGACCGTTTGCTCGCCAGACTTCAGATTCGCGACCAGGGTGTCGTGGCCGCTAGTGACCATTGGAAAGAAGGCTGAGAATACATTTTTGGCTTATATATTAGTCACTGTGCTCCAGAAGCTGCAGGCACTTGCGAGGTCTTTGATACTTTAAGTGTACTTCAACTGACCCACTTAACAATTAATTGGGATTTTGTTATATACTGTGTGGTGCTATCTGAAGGCAACCATAATTTCTCAAAAATAAAAGGAATGCTTTCAGTTGCTAGAAACCAGAGCAATGAACTTTTCCTTTGATCCTGTGTTTTATGGCATTACTTGTTACTCTAACCTATCTATAGTGGAGAACGCGCCACTTGCAGCAGTAATTTGAATCCGTGGTAGTTATTCGGAGACTTCGTGGAAGCAACACAAACTTTGGACTGAAAGCCAAACATCGGAACGCCATCTAGTATATATATATATACGTATATATAGTATATATATTCACAAATTTGTAAACAAACAAATGTGTCATCCGAACCGTGCTGATAGATAAAGGATAAGATAGTGTTCAACGAAGAATTAGAGCAAATAAACCGTTAAAAAGGCGTTTCTTGCAGTTTCATCTACGTCGTTTTGAGTTTGTGTTTGTTGTTTTCATGTTTCTTTCAATATTAAAAATTAATTGTTGCAGAGGTGTTAGAACAGTCTTGACCCCATTGGCGTGGGATGTGCTGGAAGAGTGTTTGCAGTAGTAGCATGAGGGCAAAACATCAGTAGATCGAAAAGTGTGGTTCAGTTCCATGCTTCATCAGTAGACGAGATACTACCTGGTTGACTAGCCCGAAGTAGGGGTTGTCTTAGAGAGCCGAAACCTCCAGCGTTTGGCGCAATAGCCTACCCGCAAGGCAACGAAGCGAATTTAGGGAAGCACGCCCATTGGGAGCAGGTTAAGGACTACTCGGTTCATACGACTTTGTTTGGTAAAGTGCCACACAGGGACCTAATCCTTCCACACCAAGCAGAAACCCAACCCATCCCACAAAAGGGGCCCAATCCTCCCCACAAACCCATCTAGAGATCGGCTTGGAAGTGACACTAACTTCAGTATCACTGAGCCGTGCCTAGGTGGTACTAGTTATTAGTATTAATGCCTAGTATAGGGTCAGTATTAACTATACCAAGTATAGAAATCAGGTTTGCGGGAATGGTAGACATCCACTTCGCCATCCACATTTACGTTCTATCGGATCACACAACACCAAATCAACTTGAGCATCAAAGCAAAAAGTTCAAATGCGTCAGTTCTCTAAAGTACTACCATGGTGGTAAGTCAAAGGGGTTCGAATAGAGGCCGATTAACCTAAGAAGAAGTACATCATTTACCTTCAAGATGATTCACTGAACAGAAGAACAGGTTGGATAGATTTCTGCCATGCAAAGCGTTCCTGTAAATCGTGGTCTCCTGGACAGAACAAGATTTCCCTTGTCAGTATAGCAAAAAATAATACAGTTGAATCCGTTTAATTGCTCACCTTTGGGATATTTCAAAAATAGGCAATAAAGCGGGATGGGCAAAATTTTGATATTCCGGCTTTTCCAAAAGGAATGCAACCATTAAATTATTGTACAGTATATCAGTTGAATTGTAACGTGCTAAAAAGCATAAAATAGGTACCTTTGACTAAAGCCTACCAAAGTGATTTATTCATAAGAGCGTGAGTTATAATGTAGAAAATTATGTTATAAGACATCTAACCTGGATAGCTATAGAAACTAGCGCTACTATATATTTATGCTGAGAACGCAATCCAACGTCAGTTACACATTAATTTGAACTGCTACTCCAGTTACGTTTTCCTTGATGAAGTCCAATTCGGACAAGAAACCGTTGCCCAGTAAATGCAAAAATCCGTATCTACACAAAGCATTTACAGTACTTTGCTCTTGAATGTATTAATCACTGAGGCGTCCGACACCTCATCCTTCTTTCTGTTCTAGTCGGTGCTGCAAAAGTTTACGGACGGTTACCTTTTGAACAGTCGTCAGATCATAGGTACATTTCATTTAATTGTCAATGTCGACTAACTATTCTGTAGTGATGACTAGGATGCTGCAAGCCGTGCTCTCGTCCTCAGCGGTAACGGTGTTATCAGAAAGTTCACCGGATGCCAGCAGGCTGAAGCCGAAATGTCGAAAGCGAGTTTTTATTGTTGCACCGGTAACCTGTCACCATCGTGTTCAAACGAAAAGGATTGCATCGCGCGCAGAATACTTGGCGCTGACATCCCCGTCAAGGATGGGTCAGCTAACACGTAGTTTTTGATGTGATAAAGAATTCTCTCCACAATTTCCTTAAAGGATTTTCAGATTCATAATCCCACTATGTTCCATGGGTTGAAGAATACTGGTCGTGCTTGCCGGCAAAACATCCATTCGAATCTTTTCAGGCCTTATACCTGTTCAAGTATCCAAAAGCAACATAATTTTCCGGCCACTTTGGCCTTGGTCCTTGTCCCATTTGAGGACCCACTCGATGAAACGTTTTAGCCATCTCCGCATAGTTTTATCTCTGTAGCCTGCGGGCAGTGCGTCCACGTACACTCCATTAAAAACATAGTGCTTTCTTACCTTTTTCAACCAAAACCAGTTTTCTTTTATCAGTGACTGACATATTCGCGTAGAACAGGACAGTGATCCCAGGAGCTCGTCAACAGGAAAACACAAGGAGCCTTTTAGATTTGCTCAGTAAAATTAACCTGTTTCTTCTGCATTACATACGTTGTCATCATCAAATGCATTTAAAAGGTCAGGCAGTCAATCTTTCGGTTAATTTTCACCCCTTGCTCTGTCCACAGAACTGTTTTCGCCACGCGCACTTTATACACTAGTTGATTTGTATTCTTCCATCATTGCAACCATCCTCCTTCTGTGGCAACACCGATTTTTCCAATGATTCCTCTAAGGTCTTCTACCATTTCATTCCGAAACGGGCCTGTAACTGTTTGGTTGTGTTCACCAACCGAGATCATCCAGTCTTTCAATGCAGTTTCAACTTCATCCTCTCAACATCGCTTCCCTTTCCAAGAGCTTGCAGTGCCATACGACAAATTCTGTCGGAGTTCCTTTCCGCTGACAATCAACCTGGATAGGATACGATGCGAAATGTGTGAATCACGCGACAACTTAGCCTGCGAGGTTGCTGGTGGATCATTATCGATTTGTCCAAAATGTCCAAGTTTCTTGTCAAGGACAAATCGTTTCTGTTACTGGCCAATTAGATGGTAAACAATTAACATATCTATGAGGAAAGAATTGGTACTTTGAAAAACTGGGCAATAAAACGGGGTGGGCAATAAAGCGCATTCGGCTCTATTTTGAAGCGTGGCTACCAGAGTACACATGACTTCATTGTACTAACAGGCCTTATGTTTTAAAGCAGACAATATGGTATTCGTGGTGAGTGCTCGAAGGTGTTCATGGGTTCAGTTTATTGTGGAGAGCAAAAATAATACCCTTTTCCAACGCCAGTACTTTCCGCTCACTGTAAGAATGATCCGAGTCCCATGATTGCACGACGGCTCACTACGATCTCAGTGGACGCCGTACAAACATTGCTTGTCCCAAGTGCTTACAACTCCGATTAGTTTTACCCCAGCCCGGAAATGCACCAGCCAACCGTTTCACCTTATTGAGGCGCATCAGTGGTACTCATTCCTTCTGTCCCCTGGCAAACATCAAACCCAAGACCGATAACAGAATACGCCAACTAGCCAGCGGCTTATACCATTGAATTAGAGGAACGGAAGAAGATAGTCTAAACTTGCAAACTCACTGTGATATTGCGCAACCAGTTCTCCACTGCCATGCATCTTTCTACCATTGCAAGTTCAGACCCTCTGCTTCCGTCGCTCATGGCTCAATGTCATGAACGGCTGGTTAGTTGGTGTAAGCGACCAACGGCCATGGTTTCAATCTCCAGCAATGGTCCGAGTGATGCATACCAAGGAAGAGCCCCAATATGGCGAAACGCTTGTCCGGTGTTATTAAGGATTGGGATTTGGCTAACCTGGCTTGTGAGCAGCTAGGATGGACCAGTAAAATATCCTCAAGAAACCTCCTAAGTATTAAATAGGTGTCTAACAATTGTTTGCGACCTTTCTCAGTTTGTAGATTAACGACTGATTCAAGTATACCTCTTTGGCCATTTACCACATGAGTGGAAAAAGTAATATCAAAGTGAAATCGGACTCACTTAGATTTAAACAACTTCCAACGGTGGATCCGTCTCAATTTACTTGCATAAAGCTGAAACAGCTCATTTCCTTTCTTGCCTAGAGGAATATGTAGGGTGTAAACCTGGTCACAATAAGAATACTTAAGTTTATCTGCCCAAGTATATGGGAGCACGGCTGACTGCGGACTACATAAACAGATTTGGTTCCTCACCGTTGTACGTTCTCCATCAGTACACATTCCGGTTTTGTAAGAGGAAATAGCTACCGACGACCGTAATTAAAATTCGGGTGCACATACAATGATAACTCAGAGAAGCATCAGGATCAAATTTCGATGGGAGAGTATTGAACTCGGAAATATGTCAGGCCAATATGCTGACGATGGTTCTGCTCAACATGCTCAGATGGCTCTACAAGTAAAATACCACCAGGAGCAATGAGGAACACAATACTCTGAGAATTATTAAAACCTTGTTGCTTATGTGATCTAGTAATATCAATTATGAGTGTGTTATAAACGACAGCGTTGCTAGCCACACAGTTCATGAATACCGCGTGTAAAACAAGTACATAACGAAAGTACGACGGATCAGTATGGAAGGGATTAGCCTGCAGTCCTTCCACGAGAACAGGTGTAAACAGTCGACATAATGTTAGGTTAAAGGAAACCTTTCTATAATGTATTTATCATCAAGACATGTGTATAATCGCACCAAATCAAACGAATGCAACGCGCTATGGTATGGGCCTCAGATGATGGTTACTTAGAAGGCTTTTGAATTGCCTCCACCCTCATAATAAGCCTGCACACTGAATAAGTAATGCTGTATGTAGGCTAGCAGATAATTTCATGTAAAACTACGTGCATCGATTGCTGGGCACAGCAAGTTAAAAGCATAAGTTTATCATTTTCTTATTGCCGGAGTTCTATTGCTATCGAAACCTTGCACAAACTACAGACGGATAACTGATCCAAGATTCGCATTATAGCTGCTGACTTTGTGGGAACTAGGGACATGAGAAAATCCCTAATAGAGTTGAAATTCGTCGAGCGACGACAAAGGCTCTAATTTTTAAATTCAGCATGTATTTTCATTCAAAAGTAGGAAGTAGGTGCACCAGCTATTAGTCTAGCTAATGTGGATCCGCGGCGAATTCCGAAGGAATACACACGAGCAATGCCTGACTAAGTGGAAAGAAAGTTGGGTGCGCCAGATAAGACGTTGTTTGTTATATAGAGGAATCGCAAGCTAGTCTCGAATACCGTAATTAACATCCTCCGTATACTGATTAAACCTTTCAACATGATGACGATCAAGCACCACACGAACTCCAAGTACTATTACAAATCTAACCTACTTCGGTTTGTGCTATGCTCTGTCGATGTGGTGGAAACAACGTTGCTTTCGACTGTTCGCCTCCGGAACAAAATCGGTTTGATCCACACCCTTCCGGGAGTTCCCTGGAGCGAGCGCAAGCGAGCGCAGCAGTGCTTAGAAGAGTTCCGGCTAAATGCTGCAGCCAGAAGCATTTTGGCTACAGCGTCCCCCAGTTTCACCAGCGCGATGAATGCGTAGCAAAATCACATGACCAAGAGCGGTGGCACTATGTTCGTAAGACCCTTCACTTGAATGACGTAGCTATTTTTCCATCGAGGCCTCCAAGATCAGCAAGCTACAAATTGTGCGGTCCAAGGATAATTAAGGCTGTACTATAAACTAGGCAGATGGTATTTAAATTACTGAAACGCTGGCATTCACTTGGAAACAGAGTGCCAATCATGCTCCGTTTCAAAGAGACGAACGAAACTGTCGTCCGACTTAACGCACCACCGCAGCAGGCAAACGAAGTAGTGATCTTGTCCAAAATTCACACCAGAAGCAGGTCTGCAGAAAGTGAGGATATTCCTGTGCAATCCTACAGACACTCTTCATGCATTGTGCAAACTGCGTTGTCAGAGGCGGTAAGCATGATGTCACTGAACACAACTCCAAGCGACTCGCCGATAATATCACAGGAATGGGCTAGCAGCTGATCACACAACGGTCAGAACAAATTCGCATCCTAACCACAAGTCTTTGGAATCACTGCATCCTGCATGTACACGAATGCCTAAGCCCGCTTCAGCAAAATCGACGAGCTTCGGTTGCACCACACAACAAAAGCTTTGGATCGCATCTCCATAACCGAGACTTAGTTGGACTCAGAGGTTACGGATGCCGAGATTGCAATTCAGGTAATAACATCGTTCCTACACGATCATCTCAGCGGATGTGGTAGTGCTATCTTACCTTATCATAACGACGTACAATGCGAACCACTAGATTATCAGGGGACGCGGGTCACCGATTCGCTATGGTACAGTTCGCGTCTTAGACAAAACGGCAACCGCTTAGTGGCAGTCGTATATCGCACCCATTTTCTACTCCAGAGATGGATCCAACTTAATACCATCAATAACAAAATGCCTACTCCTAACCTACAGCTATTTTCTTATTTCCGGTGACTTCAAGGTGCAGGAGTTGGAAACCTCGGCATCCCCAGCGAAACATACAAGGCCGAGCGGTTCCCCAAATTCAACTTCAAACGGCAAAAAGTTATCGCAGGTATCCTGCTCTACAATCACGTAACCTTACCTACCGGGTTGGCGGCATCCGGTTCCAGATTTGACTGTCACTGTGGCCACCACATAGACAGCCACAGGACGCCTGCGCCTACAGAAGGATCACGGGTGGCTTGCGCTGCACCATCCACAGTTCCATCTACACAACTCATAACCAGTGTAAACTAGAAAGAATAAGACCGGGACACTTGTGGATGTGAGCCACGTTTCATCAACGGAGCCGACCCAGACTCCTTCACAGGCAAAAACAAGCACGCTGTATTTGAGGATCAAGGCGGTGCCTGCACCGTAGTACGCTGCACACTAATTGCATTGAACCCTTATTTGATGTTAACACAGCCACAAAGACGATGCGTCCCATCCCCTACAGCAACGACCAAATGTCGCCTGGAGCCAGTATAGACGAGGTAGTGGGTAATAGACAGGTAGGCACTTTGTCAACATGCACATCAAGCGCAGCCACATCGGTGATGTCAAGCAACAGCCAATTTCCTGAAATGTAATGTCGAACGAAATAGGTTGAATACACAGTACGGATATGCCGTTAAATTAGCATATGAATTAAATGACTTATCAAAATAGCCATGATAGATTCAAAATGGCAGAACAGAGGATCAAGACATATGTAAGAAGAGATAACAATAAGTGAAATTGACTACCTTTAGTTTAAGCGAAATGTGGAATTTAGTAGCTTATTCTGGTATCCACTAAACTGAGGTAACAAAATAACACTGACACAAGGTAGCTAACCTACCACCTGAAATGAAAAAATTCATCACTCAAGCAGGCGGTTAGTAAATCGAATCCAACGTACCTACCAACGCTGCACCGGTTCTGCTTACGTTCTTAATAGCACTGGTCGTCGTGTTGATGCTGGACCCGAGTGGCCTCACTCGTGGCCTACGAAACCTGTCTGACTCAAGTATTCGCGACCGCACATGCTACAGGACCATGCGCTCGACGTTGATGGAGTACAGCCTATCGGCGCCTGTCGCGTTCGCACTTACCGCTTCTTATTGCATGCACGGGGGATTCATCCTGCACCTCGGCAACTGCCTTTGTGATTAGATTACGCCATACACGCCGATCAACCGCCTTCGATTACAATGACCTGCAATTTGTAATATATTCCTAGAACGGACATGCGGTGAATTTTCTAGCGAACGCTCATGTCTTGTATGGCGCATTGAGTTATTTAAGTTAATACAGAGCAATGGGGGCAAGGGCAAATGTGTTTGAAATCTGCCTGCGTGGATATACAGATTACAGTAGAAATGTTCAGGCTTGGTGAACACGCAGGCATGGAAAATTTCCGAGACATTCCTAGCGACTCTACTGCTCTACCGACTTGACCTGCTGGCCACTCAGATGGCTGTTATGCCTGAGCTCCATCAAATAGCGGAACGTGCCACTTGGGTCCATCCTAATATGCTAAGTCTTAATAAGACTTCACGCAATTCCGGGTACCGTTCATCGAAGACCCAGAACACTCCGTTTTGGTTCGCAGGACAAATGGTACAAAGCTTTAATGTTCTTGGCAACCCGGGCTTCAGGCATGTCCAAAGCAGAGAAACATCTCCTCAGCCTTGGCTCCCAGAATGGTATCTCACGTTCCACTTTTGAATGTATGTATGTATTGAGAAGCTGCTGAAAAGTCGACGGTTCAGAGCGTTCGAATGCACGCTACAGTAGGCCCAGGTTTAGAATGCCTCTTCTTGATATCTTTTCAGCCTTGTCTGAACAGCCACCGTCAGCCAGAATCTTAAGTCGAGAGTCATTTTCGTGGGACATTGTGTGAAGCATCAGGTTCCCCAATTTTTGGTAAGACACTATCTGGTGCCTTAACTGCAATACCCTAAAATTGTGCACTTTGAACCAAGTAGATTTTGGACTGACCACCAAAACCGGCTTAAAGCTGTGTAGGGTTACTCAATGCTTTGCTCTCTCGTCCTACTTTAAGGTGAGCGGTATAGTTTAGACAGTTTGGGCTTCGATATCTCTTATACTTTTTTGCAGATATCAGAATAGCCGTAGTCTCAGTATTGATCCCTGTGATACTCTGCGTTTGAATTAGATGAGAAATAATAGGGATCTACACATTTTCACTTCTAAGCCCTGTGGAAGAGAAAGCTTTCGATCAATCATAGGAGTGAACCACCGATACCGAAAGTTTGGATGCGTGAAAAGAAAAGCGCCGTAATCTAACCGATCATATGTTTTTGGGAAGTCGAAATAAACTACACCTGCCCCTGCACCAGCGTCTACTGCCTCGATGCAGCTGGATGGTGCTGGCAGAAGGTTGATAGTTCACGATCCCTTTTGTTCTTGTGCTAAGTAGGTTGACTGTTCCAACTTGTCAGTTAGCATCAGCAAAAATGGATTCCGTGACCTTTGAAAGCACCGGTAGCAGTATCACCGGGCGATAATCAGTTTTATCGGGACAACTACCTACTTTGTTTGTTGAACTTATCACTGCGTTTCCACATGTTGGGTAAAATATATTTCGCCGAAACATCGCTACAAGAATCGAGCCAAATATCCAGCTAAATTCTCTCTTACCATTACAATTGATCATGGGTGAACACCACCAATCTCGTAGGAGCTGTGTCCACGCATACACAACAATGTTTTTGGTATAGTTGCTGTCGTAAAGTATGTGTGAATGAGCTTCGGTGATCAGACGAAACTTGTTAAAGAGTTAAGCAGCCAATGCGCCGAAAAGTTGAAGCATACTGTAGTCCCAGGGAATTCATCGCATCCTTCGCAGTTGGTGTTAGTAAATCGGATATTTGAAGAGAGGGCATTATGCGCATCGTCAAACGTATGCAGTTTACATGTTGATATATCAAATTGTGATATGTGAGCAGCCGCATTGCAGATCCTGCCTGCATGACATTTTATCCTCGCGGAAAACTTGCGTACAATGGTTGAAAGTGAACGAAATAGGCCATCTAGGTTTCCCCGCTCGGAGAGGTACTATAGATATGTCCGATCTATTTCCAAACCCCAATACACTCGAGTTGCCTAGTTCCAACAAACGAGACCACTGAACTCGAGTTAAAGGCCATAGTTTCCGATACTTCCACAATCGGGCGTTAAGCTTATCGAGGAAATGTTGCCATATGTTGTCCCGTGCTCAGTCTGTCAGAAAAGCTCAATTCGTTGTCTCACCGATTCAAGCTTATATACCGTAGTGCATAATAGTTGTATTTGCTTTGTTACTTATCGCAGGACTTGCTGCATAACATAAGTACTCGAAGAATAAGGCTACATCAAATAGACGTCTTTGTCCCATAAGCGTAGACGACCGCAAATGGAATCCAACAGTGTATTTGCGAATCTTTTTGGGCTTACTTTGTAGGTCACAGCTGAGTATAGAGGCACTCCACTTATTTTACTGGGTCGGTTGTGCAGAACAATAAACATGCGTGGCAGCCCGACCTTCATTACTGTTATCTAGGGGTGTAACTAGGTCTCCGTTATAGCAATGAGATCACAAACCCTCGATCTCTGACCAAGTCGCAGTTTGGAAGTTTTTCTCAGTAGGTCATGAGTGTTAGTGCACATGCGGATGGCTTCTTGGACATTAAAGGCGCTTGAAGAGTGGTGCGTGAAATGGGTGTAAGGGTGACGACCGATGAGAGGCAAGCATCCAACGCTTTGTCGGATGGTTTTTCATTGAAAAGTGCAACACAATTGTTGATACGATTGCAATCCGTTTTGGGTCTCACCAAAGAATGCGACGTGTGGTTCAATTGTAGCCTTCAGAATATCTACCTTTTTCTGCATACACTTATTTGAATCACCATTGTGGTTACATCAAATCACGGGTGTGTTATTTTTCGAATACATCTGGTTGCTGCGCTTCTCTACTATAGGTCCTTAGTCGTACTTCCGAAAGTGTGAAATACCGCAAGTTCAAAGCCATCGGTTGGGGCATTGCCACAAGCTTCAGTGTCGTCGATTTACTGCCCTTTTATTAAGGCGACAGGAGTAGTTTGGAAATCTACTGATGTATGAAATCACCAGCACAGAGGGTTTCACGGATGTACCGCTATTGTTCAAGGTAATGCGCGTGGGCATCTTCGTCACCAGCTGCCGGTAGCTCGTACGCATAGTTAACAAAAATGCTGCTTTTGCGTATCGCACGTGTGATGCTCGTGTTAATTAGCATTCTCCTGATTACTTTTGTTCATAGAACATACAAATATTGCGTATCCCGGTGTCTTCCCTCCAGAGGCGATGTGCCGAAAAAGGCGTCGCCCCCACATAGGCTGAGAATCCCAGTATTATCCAAAAGAGTCAGAAAGCACCATAGTTTACTTCACAAGTGTGGTTCTCAAGCGATGCGCATTAAGTTAATCGGCCTGGACCTAACACTGATCAGTAGATAGATAAATGCCACTGCTACGGATTGTTTTGGGGTTTGCCAATTAAGGAGTTTGCTTTGGACTCAGGTACTTTGAAGTCTGTGAGCACGCCTGATATTCAGTCACTCCGGGGTGCATTGTGAGGCAATTTCGGTGACCCCTCTGCAGTTTGTACTTAACCCTTTACGTATGCGGCTGTAGGCATGAATGCTACAAGAGTCAAAATCATATAGACCGAGCAACAGATGTGGCATTACTACATCAGGCTTTAGAGAATTTCGGTCTCTGTCGGTCAACCAGTGTAGATGCTGCTGGTGCATCCGTTGATAATTTGGACGAGAGGATAGGAGCGGTGGAGCAGGTGTTGTTACGACCTTTTGTGATGAAGTTCATTTCGCTGCTTTCAAGGTTTCCGCTACAATCATGTTGGACGAATGCGTGGCTTATTTCTTTTTGCTTTTGAGAGAACGATCGAGAAAGATGGCTGAAGTGCAAGCCTTGAAATTGTTGCCTCTAGCTTTTAGTATTTAAAACAGCTTCAGCTTCGTTGGGTAGACTGCTGTACTTTGCGATCATCCTAGTGTACATTTTGCAAGGGAAATAGTCATGCACTGAGACAGAACCAGATGGCTTGACTTTTACTATACACTCTGGTGCATTCCATATAGTAGTAACTGGTGTAGTGCGAACACACCAGTTTTTATTTAACCACCCTGGCGTACGCTTCAAAAACCCAAGCATCTTCCTTTCGGGTCATGTTTGTTGTAGCCATTGTGGTCGAACAGATAGTTAACGGTTCGCAGGTTGTGCGTGCCTAGCCTTTGGATGATGTCCACCGGCTGCTCAGCAGGTCGAGGTCAGAGGACTGGTGTGTCGCATGTTGTTCGTTTCGTCAGTCCTTCAAATGATCGCGCGTATGCAGTGTTAGGTTCTCGTTTACAGCTTTCTATTACATTTACCTTTTTCTGAATTGTATTTCCTGTCTGACCTACATTACTATAACATTAGCACTAAGTCTAGTTAACACACGCGATCCAAACCACGGGGGTCAATGCGCAGAAGTCAAAAAAGCATTTGACCTCTACCCATGTGCACGCGGCGCGCCAAAGTGCGTGACAACCATGGGTGATCGGGAAAGCCTATTATCTCACAACTGGTCACAAAAGTGGACATCACTTATGCAGCATGAAGTCGCACCATACACAACTGGATAACCGGATAACCACCCTGCATTTCGTCATCTAGGTTCTCAGTGACAGTTGCCGCCGTCGCACACGACCAAAATGGACCCAACTTAGAGCCACACCTATAATACAAGTATACCTAACAAGTCCTTCTCTCTTATGCATCATTATTATCTGTATAATATTATCATGTATATTATTGTCGAATCGTCTGTTGTCATAACCGGTCTTGATTTAAGCGGCAGCAAAAGCAGCTAGTGTATACTGGTTGTGTAGGTGGTTGTCGTCCAGGGATAAAAGTCATTCCACTTTATTTAGTTGGTTAAAATATTTTACTCTGATGCATATGCTGTGTCCATTTTGTGTGATTGCTTTCCCTTAAATTTCTTGTTGGTTGTTTGATATGCTCAATGTGGCTGCGCTTGATTCATCCATGGTCCCTCTGTAGGCGCAGGCGTCCTGTGGCTGGCCACAGTGACAGGCAAATCCGAAACCGGATGCCACCAACCATTGACGTATGTGTGTGTGCCCCATGCTTACGCTGATGTCGCATTCATGATGCTTCTTCACCGCAGTTGGGCTAAAACAAATTAAAGTAGATCTTTTTAAGCCGAATAAATTTCATACCACTTTAATTGTTTTGTTCTGTCTATCTGAATAATCTTTCGTTAACTTGCACAAGTTGCTTAAACAAATTGCGCTTATCTTCCTTAACTTTATTACGTTTGTATCATTTTTGTGACTAAATTCTGGATATCTTGCACTTATGGTGCATTAATTGCCAACCAACTTACTTGCTGTGCCGATTTAGTGAAGAGTTACTTCGTATAGTTGTATGTTTTAACATAAATATTTTATTTGATAATGTCATTTTAAGGGATTAGCTGTTGTTTGACATCCTCAGTGTGGCTGCGCTTGATGTGTATGTTGACAAGGTGCCTAGGTGTCTTTACCCATTACGTCCTCTATACTGGCTCTAGGAGACAGTTGGTCATTGCTAGAGGGGACGGGTTGGACGATCCTTGTGTCTGTGCTACGCTCGAATAGTGATTGCAGCAGATAGTGTGGAGCGGACTACGGTTCAGCCACAGCCTTGTGTGCGCTCGATTCCCAAATACAGCGGGCTTATGTTTGCCTGTGAAGCAGTGTGGGTCGGCTCCGTTGATGAAATGTGGCTGCCATGCACATATCTCCTGGTCTTATTCTTTTTGGTTTACACTGATTATGAGGTGTGTGCTTGTAGGTGTAGGTGGTGTAACGCAAGTCTGTGGGCGCAGGCGTCCTGTGGCTGTCCTATGAAAGCCATGGCGATAGGCAACTCCGGAACCCGATGCTGCCAACCATGTCGTTCAGGGTAGATTGATGAACGCATCGACTAAAATGGACAGCGATGACATTTGATGGTCGCTTGACCAAAGGTTTTCCAGCGGAAATGGAATTTGCCCTGTAGTTATTACTCACAGTTCTGGAATCGGGTGGGTGGGAGCTTATTAAAACTCTGTGAGATTTCTATGTCATGTGACGCGGAAATCTAGGGTCGGTTTTGTAGCAGCGCGAAAGATGCTGAAATAATGTTGAAAAAGTACCGAGATTTGTAAAAAAGTAGAAGCAGACTGCACCGAATGCATCATCACAATGTAATTAGTAGAGGTAGATCACTGAACGGTGACCAAACACTGTAAATCCCTCGACGTGGTATTAGATGCTACGGAGTAAAGTCAAAATCACAGCGAGCACAGAATGCTGCGCCCGCCAGGCGGATTCCTGCAATGGTCTGGGAAACAACGTACTACACAGCAGTATGAGGAAGTGTCATATCTGGGCTACTGCGTGTACACGCTTTACGCCGGAGGATTTTGTGGTTGCTTTTCTATCTGCTGTCCTGTGGATCTGGTAAGGCCATTGCATGTTCTCTCATTATTTAGTAAGAAATTATTGATATGTAGAATGAAACGTAACAAGGACGTTAATTTTAGCATTTCGATATTTTCCAAGATTTCCAAACATGTTTTCATTTTGAACTACTTTTAAAAACAGGAAAAGTTGAATGATTTTACTCATTTTACTTCACCTGTGGGACCGTTACGCCGATTGCAGTTTTACTAATGTTCTTGAAACGGTGAGAACGTTAGAAGGAACAGTGGGTATGGCTTGTAACTGGTTCCCAAATAAGACTTAAACTTGAGTGTTTGGCTGTGTTCCATTTGCGCTACGTCCATATAATATACTGACCGATTAAATGTGGCTCCAAGTGATTAATTTACGTAAGACGAACACAAATCTTATGATGGAAGTCAACTCTTGCCTCATGCACTGCAGTAACACTTTGCCCAACTTCATGGACACAATATTCCATGGTATTATGGGTTCACTCTGTAAGATGAACAGTACTGCATTAAGCAAGAAGTTGTGCATGTTCCTAGAGGAATGATTATAAAATTCAGGTGCCTTCACTCACCAAGCGACGACATTGGCACACTGCTTATGTCCTCAGAATCTACTCTTTCTACTATATTTGGTCCACTTCGTCACTGATTGCGATATGGAAAACGACCAAGTTGATCACTGCAGCCCATTTGCTCTGTTAAGCCTACTTGGGTTAAAAGTAAAGCATTTGGTGTGCTTCTCAGCCAATTGCAGACGGCGTTGTCCGAATATGGTCTGCAGCACTTGAGCTGTGTCACTTCAAGTTATAGTGCACATGCAAGTGCCAAACGCATTGCTCTTAGCGCGGTCCGGTTTAGTCAAACTAAATTGGCTTAGGAGTACAGCCTCCGAAGAACACATCACTCATCTACCTTGGAACTCTATTGGTTGAAATATCCCTCGAACTGTCGTGAGGGCCATGAGCAGGCAACGAGACCTATGCTGTTCAGCTTCGCATGAGTACGCTCATTCATAGGGGCAGTAACAGTCTACAGTTTTCTTATCTACATGCAGCGGAGGTTGTCATCAGTGTATGTGCTATGAGACGCAAGGCGCGAAAATAGCTTTAAAAGGATGCGTAATCGCGCATAATAGAAGGGTTGATGTCTGACAGGCTAAGTTACCAATCAGAAAAGAACGGTGTAGAATAAAATGTTTGTTCGGCCTGGACGTCTGAATACTGAATACTGAGCAAATGCAGCGAGTAGAGATACATCTGTGAAGCTACATCTAATATTTTTAAAGCAAATCTACCTATTATGATGATGATTATTCACAAAACCTCAACTCGGCAAAGTACAAGTTCAGGAGTTTCTTAAACTCCAGTATCTACTTTGCTTCGACAATGGGTGAAGGCTGGTTGTTCCAAATATCCAACAAGCTTCGCTCGAAGCAGAGTTGGTAAACGACCCGCTCCAAATTCGATACGACAAGGTTGTACCGGTGTCCTCGCGTGCTGCTTGGTCTGCGCAGATGTATCAACGGCCTCAACATTGGGTAATCACCCAGATGCAATATCCGGCGAATCAAGATGAGGTCAACCCGCACTCGACAATAGACAGGGTGTACAACCCGTCTATTGTGGCGGTCTTCATATGGCACACCTCGTAAACCGGAGATAAGTCTTGTGGCCACATACTGTACCCACTCCATCCTTATCACCTCGCCCCGGCTGATCGGACGGTAGGCGGATGAGCTGTACTATAGCATTGGTCTGATGATAGAAAAAAAGAGGCGATTGACAACCTCTTCGGACCTAGTGCAGAAGCTACGTTTCAGCACCCAGAGCATGCGCAGACCGTTTTGGTAAAGCCTGTTCCTGTTTTCAACGGATTTTGCGACGTGAAAGTACGCCTAGATCTTTCACGAATGCCGATGGGGGCAACTGTTGACCGGCTGGTTTGTAGACTTGGCCGTTACCACTCTTGCCCAGGCTCATGAATACCGACTTGACCGGGTTACTTGAAATGCTGAGGTTTGTTGATCACATGGAGAAGCGGTCAAGGTCACGCTGAAGCAAGTCACAGTCGTCGGGCGCCTCATTTAACCTCCATACCTTGCGGTCACCTACAAATAGCGCGCACGGTGAACTGAGAAACAGAGGTAAGTCGTTAATGTGGATTAGGAACAAAATGAACCCAAGGACTGTGCGCTGCGGGACGCCACTGGTCGAGTGATACCACTCAATCGAGTGATTGTCCTTCTGCACCCTCTACATCCGAGCGAAAAGGGAGTCACTGAACCATTGGTGTAGTGGGCCACCAACACAACACATCTTCAGCTTCCGTAGCAGGATCTCATGGTTCACCTTGTCAAACGCTTTACTGAATTCGATGTAACTGACGTCAACCGACTTTCTTTGGTTTAGCGCTTGCAACCATTCCTGCCTCTAGAGCAGCAGGTTTTTGACGCTTGACCGACCTTTCATGAAACCGCGTTGCGCGGCCGTCAAGATACATTTTGACTCACGAGGTTGCAGAAGACCATGGTTCACGATCTTCTCGAGTTTCTTAGCCAAAACAGAGGTCACGCCTATTGGCCAGTAGTTGTCTACCTTGCTCGGACCGCCGCCTTTCGAAATCGGTTTCACCACTGAGCATTTCCAGTCGCTCGACAATGAACCGGCGGACTGCAACCTGTTGAATAACTCAGTCACCGAAGGCGAGATGATGGTCGATAGTGATTTGAGGATAAGCGGATGGATCCCATCAGGCCCGTCAAGACCGATGAGCAATTCCCGCCCATCCTTAACGTTGCATTCTAGGTTGTCTTGCTGGGTAGGGGCGATATGGGTCAAAATCGGTACGACACCTGGTTATCTGCGAATACGGACGCGCATTGCGCCGCCAATGCGAAAGCAGGCTCACCGATGGAAACTAGGGGCTGTCTGTCCAAGCCCTCCAACAGCGGCATATCCCCTGTCGGATTTAGGCGTCACTTCACGTATGAAAAGACCCCTATGGGAGCTGTTTTTGCAGCTGTTGTAAGCTGCTTTTTGAAACATTGGCTTTTGCTCGTTTTCGCGTTGTTGCAGGCAGTTTATTGCCTTTTGTACGCTTGGAAGTCTTCCGCAGTGCAAGATTGCACGAACTTATTTCAACGCCGGCTTCGCCGTCAAATCTGTTTGCCATACTCATTATCAAACCAGTGTTGCTTGACTGGTCCCCCTTTCTGATATTTGAGGGGCACAAATCTGGCGCCCAGTGATTTTACTCCTCATTTTATGATATCCCATCAAGCTTCAACTGGTCAATCCTGTGGTAGCGACCAGTCCACCAGGCTTGCGGCTCGAGTGAGGCCATTAAAGTGCGCCTTACAGCAGTTGAAGGCTGGCTGCATCGGAGCGATAAACGGCAGTGGCAGCTCTAGGATCGCCATGACCATGGAGTGTTCACTAGCTGCCAGAGGCCCTAGGACTTGCCCATCATTCACGTGTTGATAGTAGCTAATCAGTAACAGGTCCAGGCACGATGGAGTCGAGTGCACGATAATCCGCGTCAGCTGATTGATGTGCTGTGTGGCCCCATTTTCGAACATCATCTCCGCAAACTTCGTCTCGACTTCGCAGTGGCTGGGGAGAAGCTCGACCTCGAGCCGCCGTACTCGAGGAAGATTGAAATCGCTCATGAGCAGGAATCGTGGACGAGTCATGTGGTTGTGCACATGAGGCAACTATTCTAATCTGCAACTCATTGGACTACGATACATAACACCCACTGAGAGTTCGTCGAGTCTCAGTGGCTCGAACACAGCTACTCACACAGGCCATCGCCGCTTCGGTACGTGCTTATGATTCTCTTGCACAAGGAAGACGGTATGTCAAGCAGCACGTCACCGCGGTCATTTGATAGCCTATCAAAGTGAAAGCAAGAATACCTGCTGATTTCGATTTATTGGTCGGTTATCTCTGAATTTAACCAAGTTTCAGTTAGGCCCAATACGTCTGGTCACCGAGAGGCAAAGAAGTGGCGAACGTCGCCATGTTTGTCCATTAGATTACAAACATTCGTATAGGCTACACGGAGGCTGCGGTAGGAACCGTCGGCGTGCTTGTAGCATTAGCGACCTGTTCATCCGGATTCGCGGAGGAACCCGGGGGTAACCCGTTTACTGAACCGCATTGTGTTGACCTGATCCAGAATGTACTTCAGCTGGTTTGGTGCTTGTTAACTAATAGTTTCTAAACGACGCTTCTACTGGGTGATTGACCATAGGATTCCTAACGTCAGTGTTTTGTCGGTAATGGTTGGAGTTTCGTGTTATACTACTACTTTGACATGATGTATCCAATATTATTAAGAGTTTGCCATTCAAATTTAAGTTCTTCCGGTAAAGGCACTTATGCTTGGAATAGGATTCATCGTTTCTTACTTCAGGTTAAGCGAAGGTTGACATGCTAAAAGAAACTGCAGGCACCCACATTCTAAGCGAGTGTGCCAAGAGGTTGGCAATAAGAGCTAGATGTAAGTAATGAGGATACACTTGATACTATGAACTACATAAACAACAGTGAAATAGGTACCGAAGTAATGTTACCTGTCACCAGACCTAATAGTTGGGTGCTGTCTACTAGGGAACAAAACATGGTGCGAGTGAAGTACCTACATGACGTTTACTTGTGGTAAAAATGGCATGCTACAGATGTCGCTTTATTCTTTCAGCAGGCAAAGAGGTAGGCGAATAAAGTTCATACAACCATTACCCTGCAAAAATTTTAACAGAGCAAGAACAATGAACATTTCTGGGGATTTATCTGAATGAGGTATGTTTCGAGTATTCTCTTCAGCCGCTTACACACAATGGGTGAAAATTTCAAACGTTTAGGAGTAATTGGTCAATACCAGAATTCGATGGTTAGATGCGCTGGCTAGCCTGTCTTACCTCATCAAGGCAAAAAAAGATTGGCCACAGACTCAAGTTGTTTGCATATGTTAGGATTGAAACGATGGATGGCGGAAGCCTCAGTAAACCACAACTTAGGATTGCTGTCTGTTGATGGCCTTGAGTACTTCACGGGCATTCTGGCATCTCGAGCAGTCGAATAGATGCCGGGCTACGGAGCTGACAGGTAAGGTTGCGCCACTGAGAGCAACGTTCCGCGGAACATGTTCTAATATCCGAGTTGACAAACTCCTCTCTGTCCGACCAATGTACATTTTACCGCAAGTATAATTAAACTGGTACACACATGAGGCAGTGCCAATAGGGTGTGGCCTGTCCAAATTGGATTCATGTAGTGGCTTTTTGGTTCTGTGGAGCAACCCAAGCTCATCTGCATAGTAACATTTCTTTATGACATGACGTAAGCGATAGCAGAACTGTCTGTCATTTTCTTCCCCTTTGTAAGGCATCGCGATGAATATCGTCTGCTTTGAAGCTTCAGTTCGCTCTTCGTTCGGCCTGGGTTTCTCCCCACACCTTGCAATGAACTTGTCAGGGTACCCATTTTCATGTAAAGTGGATGCAATAACCTGTAATTCTTCCTCAATCGTTTCCTCTGCTCAGATACGGCGAACTCTCAAAAAAGATGTACGAACCAGGGAGTGCTGGTATCTCATGGGGCAGTAACTGTCGAAGTTTACATATTGCGCCGTTCAGCTCGGTTTGTGATAAAGTTTATTTGTGTAGTAGCTTTACTATCAAGGAAGACATGTCTATCAACAAATTTTGCACTTTAAAACCATCTGCACTTCGATGCGTTGCTTTCGGCATTTTAACTTTCCACACAGACGGAGAGCCTGACATCCTTGATGAATTTTGCGAGCGAAATGATAATGGCCACAGCTAAGTGGGACACTTTTCTAACTTCGTAAACCTTCAGGTGCCGATGTACTTGAGCAAATAATGCGTTTCCCGGCTAATAAGATAAGGAGCGATAGCAGTTGACTTCAGTTGTATTCTTACACCTGTGGATGGAGGCTTGAAGTGATGCAGTTAATTTAGCGGCTACGGCAAGTGATGATAAATTGACAATTAGATATGAATATCCACTAGATAATATTACCGCGATTTTAAACGCTGATGCTTAAATCATTGTGAAGTAGCTTGTAAGCTGCGAACAAATAGGTTGCTCTTCAGACAAAAGGGTAATCTTGTCTTGCAAGTTACGAAAGCGCAGAAGCAAAGTCTATGAAGGAAATCCTTTATTTCTAATCGTAAATCTCACTGAGGTTCTGCGTATGAACTAACCAAACTTGAAAATTTCGAATGCTTTGCCTCCGAGAGAGAAAAAAAGGAAATGATTCTCCGCAGAAGATACCTGTTTGTGAAGTACAAGAGAAAACTCTGCATATCAAGCGAAACGTTTCCAACAGCATCAAGCGTACGTCATTTGAAAAGCAACACGCAACATACGCACCGAAGTTCGTTCCCAATATGCAATACCAGGTGCTACCATACTTCTTTTCTAACATGTTTTGATCTCTACCGTTGCGTATTTTTCACTGGCATAGTTATCGGCCGCAATTGCAACAAGTTTTATAACCTCCTGCTGCATGTCAGTGGATATTTCCGCCTACTCCACCATAACCTTCTGCGTCGTCATCGATTTAAAAATTATGACATCGCCGGAGTTATTTAATTAATATGGACTCGCTGCTGTGACTCGTACACGCCGACTTCATTTTAGAGCTCAGTGCGTCACAGTGAACGTAACGTACTCAGTGCGCCTGTTTCAAACTACAGATCAATGCACATATCCGTGAGCGACTGTGTAAGTTGGCATCTCAGATGTTGTATTATTTACCATGAGATGGTCTGCAGACAACAGGTAGATGGTAATCACAAATGCGATCATCCACTGTTTCAGTCCTGGACAACATGAAAAGAAATTGCCCATTCCTATTAGTGTTCTTCCTCATAAGTAGTCAGTGCAAGCCACTATCCAAACGAGTTATGAGATAACCACATTCTTAGGTGTCAGTATCTGCAATAGCTCATTCAAACACTGCTCCCAACTTAACTTAGTTGCCCTATTTTCGAAAAACTCTGAATGCATTTGTTTGAATTTTTATTGCCTGTTTCTCTTAACTGGTCAGCTTCAAAAATATACATCGGCAACTTTACCCTTCTCCCCAATGCTACATGGCTGCTCCTTAGAATGGAGGAGCCGACATCCTTTTATTTCCGGAGAAAATGTAATGCCAGGTACAACACTGTGCTAATCACCATTTTGCACATTATTCTCTTTTCTATGATTTACCGAAGTTATTTACTGAGTTACACAAATTGTATTCTATCCTAGTGCTTTCGACTGCGTTGCTGAAGTTATTAGTCAGTAGTAGGTCATTCGAACCTACATCAGCTGTCCAGCTTGCCTGCACCAGTCAAAATCAATCCTTGACAAGACTATATAAACGAATAATTGTAATGTGACCTCGCTTACACAACAGCTGCATCTATACCACACCGAGTTACTTGTTGTTCCAGTTGCCACACTGTAGAAGATTGGTCCGATAACCGTTAAAGCTTTCAGTTGTGCTATACCCCGTTCAAATGTCAAAATAGCTGTTCAGCCGTAGCCGATCTGTAGACGATTGGGCACGCCTCCAGGTGGCAGATTTGGAGACGTCTTTCCTGCGGAGGTACCCGAGAATAAGTGCGCTATGCTTCGCATTCAGTTAGATACGTAGTCGAGGACGAAGTAGAGGCGGTGCTGGATGACGTGATGAGATTTTACCTGTCAATGGTTCAGCCTATAAAAACATACAAAAGCCGCAGTAAAGCATAGTAATATCGCGGATGTGCCTCACCATTAAATAAAGTCACCGGCAACGGAAGTGTTTGGCCCCTGGAATGTTTTATTGTCATCTGAAAAGATATAGATCGTTTACTAAGTCGCCATCTCTCAAAGGATACGGGTCCTTCAGCTTGCTCTGCAAACTTGAGGGCTATACCTTTTGCCCAAAGCCTCGGGGCAGCGGTCCAATAAGACACCACTCTGCTTTGGCCTAGGCAACCTGGTAATTTCTCGTCTACTAATGAACCATGGAACTAAACTGCACTACTTGGATCGGCTGATGAGTTACTTGCCTACTACTCCGATTACGCTTAAACCAACACTACCCACTTACCTACGCTCTCCCAGCATTAATCACTCCCATTTACATCTGATTATTTAACGGTGAACAACAATACGGTGCCCGATGAAACTCACTTCTTGTCATGCTTTAACACGAATACACACCATGCAATAAGGTTTGAGCAGCTTCAAACTCTCCTGTGTTCGTTTCTGCAATACATAACACAGTCCAAATTGGTCGCGTCCAATATGTACAGTTTGATGGTGATTAGCCAAAGAGCCTGTCTTACATGCATACATAAAGTCCTTAAACTGTGGTATGCTGCTTGTCGGAAGCACAACTACATGATTCCTTTACAGTCTACCAATTTTTGTCAAAAATTCATCCTTACACCTGAGTCCATCTTCGTCTTTCTGCAGACAAGGATTTTACTGAATCTAAGCAAGTTAGTTTTGGGATCGTATTTCCTGCCACGGCAGAAGTCGTTCTTGAATTGACTCAAATCAACAGTCGCCTTTGCGCAGAGGCTCCTGTAATTTTGTTTGGCGTCGAAAAGACAAAGTTGATATTATATCTTCATATAAGCTCTAACTAACTGTATCCTCGATGCAGTCAAGAAGGAAAACTGCCAGAACCTTCATGATCTGTTCCTGAAGAATCCCATAGCGGTGGACATAATCACCATAGCAGGGATCTCAACTCAAGTGCTGATGGCCTGCGACCAAACGATCACCATCGCGGATGTCAGCATGTTTGCGATAACGTTCGCTCGGATAATGGAAGAAAACTGTCCAATCTGTATACCGACCACCACATCTACCTCACAAATCTTCGTTTCCGTAGCCACCACAACGCTACCTGGCGTCCTCCATCATATCGATACTGAATGCGTAGTGACCACATCGCCATAAGTCCTCGATGACGTGACAGTGTTCGGGACTTCGGAGCATATTGGTCAACTTGCGTCGAATCTGGCCACGTGCTAGTGTAAAAAACGGTTTATTTGCGTTTCAGTGGCTCGTCTAGGAATAAATAAACTAGGTTGAACACCGGTACCTCGCAAGTCCACAACCTACACACGAAATATCAAAGGACGTTCCGTGGAAATCCCAAGTTTCTTCTATTTGTGAAGTCCTCTAGCATTGGGCACGCTTGTAATAGTCTATGTTTTCTGCAGATTTAACAGCTGCCATCTTCTTGGTTGCAAGCTAAGTTAGATCTAGGCAACATGCTAGGAAATACTCGACCACCAACGGCTTTACCCGCAGATTTTATGCACATTGAACATTTGTAAGCACGTTTTTGCCGTGACCGTGATACCTGGTAGTCAAGCCTAGCCATGAAAGTGACAGCTGTGACTTGTCCTAAGAATAGCCGCAGACTGTTTCAACTTATCAAAGCCTCCTGGATTCAAGTCACATGCAGTCAGCTAGATAATGTTAGATTGTAAGAAAATCAGTAACCTAGGCGAGCGATCGCTATGCCAAGCACTTCGTTTGTTTAGCTAAAAACAACTCAAATACCTGTTACTTATACATTGCCACCATGCGGCCCCTGTCTTGTCTGCATATGTCCTGCCACTGAAGCAGATTCGGAGATAAATCCAAACCACAAAACCCCATCCATGACAGTTTTCTGAAGGCCCTGTTCGAAGATGAACGGAATTAAGTCGTCAAAGAACTGTCGCTTTTTTGAAGGTATGGACAGTTGAAGTTTCGAAGATATTAGCAGAATCAGCCGTTGTCCCCAGTAACAGGAAATTCACCCTAAGGAAAGTGAAAGCCACCGAAGGATGGCACTATTCTCTCACGTGGGCAATTGCTTGTGTACAGGTTGCTTCGTAGGCTTTCAGCTAGCCCACAGAGCATGTCTTGCGAGGAACAGCCTGGTTTGAATACAGGCCTAGGTTAGATAAACTAGTGTTGCAAGCTGCATCCAATTCCAAAACGCCTCATGTCCACCGAAAACGAATAATACTGGTGTTTTCGGATATTTAAGCCAGCTTCGACACAGTACCTAGATGGTTAATATGGAAATGCTTCTTAACAACCGTGCACTCGACGCGTTCTTTTTAATCATTAAGGAGCGTTATAGTAAGACCGAGTGAAGTTAGGGCTGATGGCATGCATCCTTTTTTGTCTACTGCTTCTAACGGAGTACGCCAAGGTCGCTCAATTCCCCCTTCCTGCTCAACGTTACTGCAAGGATTCCAAAATTGTAGCGCTGAGCTTCTTCCCTGCGAGCCGTGACCTTTTGCTATGTTGGTGATATCACTTTGCTAAGAGGTTACCCACAAGCCTTGCAAAACCGTTAGAACCGTCCAGCAATACGGGCATCTAATTATGGCATGTATTTCATCCTTTCCAAGTGTGAAGCCTTGCTTCAGGATTGGCAACCGCATGTGCCTGAGCTCAACACTGCAGGTGATACCCATGAGTAAGTTACTTACCACAAGATTTCGAGATGCTATAGATAAAAATTCACAGCAAAATTTTGGAGCTTTTTCTGCGGTCGTTAACCTGAGAAATTTTGGCGCCATAGTGATATCAGTCTGATGTTCAAAGGTATAGGGTACGATGTCATTTTTAATGTGGTTTCTCGGGATGGCTGCTTGAACAGTCCTGTGCGCTCGGAAGATTTCGGCAGCCGCCAGGTTTTGACAAGTTACCTGCGATGGACTGCTCGCACATGATGGCAGCACTCTGCAGGCAATATGAAAGCCAGAAGCCAACTACTGGAAAACGACAGTCCCCTCCGCTGGAGCATAAATCCGCAACACTCTTTGTGTTGGCTAGTTCACGTGCTGCGCATGCCTACCTATCGTCATCGTCATGACACAATATAGGCGTTTTCAGGTTGCTTAATGGAAAGTGTCGTAGTGGTCAGCAGACAACATGGAAAAAGGAACATTAGACAACCCACCTAATGTATACAGATGAAATCAGACCGCCAGGTTGACGAATAAAGCGAGGAATATTTTGCCGCTCTGCTGTATAAAGCAATACAGTGCATACCAAAGTCTGAATGGTGACGACTAGGGCAACATGTTCATGTTAGTTACCCTGAAACATGTGCATCCTATTCACGATGACCAGTAAGCTTTGGAGATAGAGACCTTACCATCAATTTTGCTATGCAAGTGTTACAAACTTCCACAGTAAGAAAAAAATACCGCAGGTTCTCCTTAATGACACTGGCACAAATATCTGCACCAAGCAGTTGAAACAATGCTTTGACTCAGTTCAATGCCGACACCGGAGGACAACTCTTGGCCATCCCTGGCGGGACGTTTAATTTGACTGTTACCGCTTGCGTTGAAAAATCGTTTTTACCCTATCTACTCTAGATACATCAATTTAATTACTGAGAACATCCCACCTAGCCAAATGTGTGAAAATAATGTCGTTGGAATCCTGCGCACAATTCGTAGTCTGTTGTTTTCTGTAAAGTGAAACAAATTGTCAAGAAATTCCCTACTCATATCCACCGGCTTAAAGCTGTAGAACTGTTTCCTTGTGTAACATCTGTGTGCTCCTTTTTCCATCTTTCTTCTTCCGTTTTTGCATTTTTTGCTCATTTATGTCTGTTGTCTTCATTCATCTCCAGTCGATAGTGCAGGGCGCATAAAGCTTTGCTTAACTGCTTCTATTGTGCATACGGAAAGTTAATTAAAAACCAACTTTCACATAAAATCAAATTACATGTTTCTTTTCCAGGTTAGAAAATGTCATTGAGTTAACTTCTGCTCCAGTATCGCTGCACCCGTCCTTCCATTGACAAACAATCGCTTAGATTTCCCATAAAATGCAATGCACTCTGTGCATCCAAGAATTGTTCTGATTCCATCAGAATTCTCAGCTTTTGAAGCAATGGCTTTATACCTTCATCGGGAGTCACCCTTTAAAGCTTGAAAAGCATTATCAAGAGTACGGACCTTACCAGTGACTTAACCCAGGGAGCTGTTAGAAAGGTAACAGGCCAAGAACAAACTGCGGTCAGACACTGAGGTGATAAAACCAGTGGCAAATAGTGCCATGTCTGTAAAACCTCTGCGTAGTGCAGTGAAAAGACTAGCTCGTTACAACAAAATCCGAAATGAAAAGCAGACCGAATCTCCATGTCCACTCCACCAACTTTTATTACATTCTTCTCTTGGCGGACATATCTACCGCAAGGCCGGCAGGTCGACATGACAACTGAGGAGGAAAGTTAAACCGAGTTCTTATCTTCGTCCATCCAACTACTGTTATGTAAGTTTTTACGTGACTACGCCTACCTCGATGCATTCACGTCCACGTGGAAGTCAGTAAAGGAAGGTAAACCGAGTCCTCATTTTCACTCATCAGGGCTCTGTTATATTCTTTCATAAATTGGCGACACCCGCCTATGAGAAAAGGCAAATCGGTATCTTACCTACTATTCCCCGACCAGTGCTATATTCTTTTTCAGTCATTCCACAAAACGCTGGATTCCATGTTTGCTATAGCTAGTTCTTTCACAGACAAGCATATATGTAGACCAGATTACCAGTAACTAATACTATACCAGATAACACTATATAGTTTTGCGTCTCCATAAGCAGCTTTGTGAGTACCACCTTTGCTACGTAATTACCAAAAATTAGCACGCACACTAGCGTGTTATGGGAACAAGGGCCTGGGAAATTCTACTTAAGCGCTTCCTTGAATCAGTTGATATGCATGCATCGAGTACGCATGATTATTCATTGTATAATGCAGAACATATCCTTCTAGACTTGTGCCGCTTTTCCCCACCTACAATAGACGAATGAATAAAACTAACATAGTTGTAGCGGGTTTCTTACCTTGCATATCGGCTAGTCTGTTCCCAGTGTTGTTTTTCAAATTTGTTACTTACCCTGAGATTCATGGGCAATTATTGCAGTCAAATCATTGAGTACGCTTAATTGATTAGCGTCTTAATTCCAGTAGCGCTGGAGCAGCACTTCTTCTGCACTAAGAGGAAAAATCCATCGTTCCAGCTCAAAGCAGACTCGTCTATAACACTTTATCTTCTATTCAGCTGCCCAAGGACGGACTGTACCGCAGGTCAACTATTTAGCAGCATGTCACCGACACGTAAACCTGCTACTTGTTATATCTGTTTCGCGCTACCGACCCCAATTGTCATCGATACATTATCTTTCGGAGCTGACCATACCAAACGAGGAGGGTATCGCCAAATCGGAATGAAATATATTTGTCTAGTAGGTTAACATGATCAACCACCGTTGCAAACACGGAGTAAAATTTGCTTGGAACAATAATATGGACAGTGATGGCACAGTTAAGAAATCTACCTTTGTGTAGCTATTAATTTAACAGAGAAGCTGGAACTATCAGTAAGCTTTGAAACATTAAAAATTTGAAAAGTAATATGTGAAACTTGGCACCGAATGTAAGCTATCAGACGCGCCGAGGTTTATCCGAAATGTGCGCTAGTGTAATTCATACCTCAAACAAATCATCAAAGAGAACATGGAACAGGGAGTGAGAGGCAAAACCACTTCCCGGGAAGTAGAGGTTAGTGTATATATGTATATATGTATATATATATATATATATATATTCACAAGTCTGTATACAAACAATGTGCCATCAGAACTATGGCAAAATGGAAAAACAGGCGTACGAAAGAAAACAAGAAAGGAGGACAGCTGCTTTTGCGTATTACACACGCCGTTTTAGACTTCTTGTTGCTTAATTATAAAAATATATACTTGAAATCAGGCAGCAGAGAAAAGAGCACAACAGCACTGGCGCCACTGATGTCTGCTACGTGCCAGCTCATCCAGGGTTTGTCATCCAAACAATTCCGAATCACGTGGTCTCCAACCTAGGAGGCGCGCTGATCTGACTAATGTTAAGTTTCAGGCTGCTTTCTTCATGCTCTTTTTTCACACCATTAGTTGTCCACTGCGACACTCTTTCCAGTCGCTTCCAGGTATTAGGAGAATAGCTAATAGACATTCATTTTTTGGGAATGAGCTTAATAGCCATTCCTTATTCTTCCTATTTTCTACTTCTTGACGGTTGTTTAAACGCTCCACTGTGCTAACTCGATTGGTACACACAAGCCACTGTTAATGGACGCACATCTCCGTGTCCTTTTCAGCAGTGCCGTTTGCAAGAACACATTCCATTGGTTTTTCTCCGCATCACTGTTCTACTTGGTTATGTTAAATAATATTTAGTTGTCACAATTATTGTACTAGTTTTTAATTTTTAGGTCTGCACTTCTTATTCTCTTTTGTTTCTTGACATTTGGTTAAACGCCACATTTCGTTATTATGATTGGCCAGTGTCCGTCACTGTAAATGGATGTTCGCTTTACGCTTCGGGTCTCATGATGCTATTTTTAAGGACATATGTGATTCGCTCTTGAGTACACGGTTGCTTATTCGCCCGTTGCATTTGACGTTTTCCTTCTGTTGGTTGGCTCCAGTGTAACTTAGTGGCTTCCCTTCATTTTGCCTTCAAAACTATATAAGCAAATGTGATTTCATGTATACAAACCTCTTTCCGGCTGGTCTTTGGAATTCTTCTTGCGGGCGTGGGGTGAAGGCCTCAGTGGCGACAAAACACCAGGAGACGCCAATAACGCTGTCCGGGGAAGGCGATTGGCTGGCATCCGCAGTACGTGGCCCAGCCAACGCATGGGGTGTCAGAAAACAACATTTTGAAAACTGAAGCTGTTCTCTCCAAGCATTCGTTCATGAACCTCCGTATTCTTTGTTTGATGTTGTCACCGCACGCGAGCGATCCTTTGCAGACAACGGTTGTCAAAACTGACGGCCTCCTCATATGTTCGGAGCGAACAAGCCAGATCCCACATCCGTACAGCAGGACCGTACGCAAGGAAGTATTGTACACACTACCCTTGAACTTTTGACTAACCTCAAGACGACGTCATATGTGTCTGAGTTTGATGAAAGCAAGGTGGGCTTTTACAATGCGCTGTGCAACCTCGTCTCTAACACCGCCAATAGTAATGATGCGACTCCCTAGATAAGTGAAGCAATCCACTTGTTCCAGAATGTCACCGTCAATGATGAGTGCGGACCCAGGCCCCTGCCAATCCTGAACTAGCACTTCACATTTGGAAGGGTTGAAATACAAGCCATAATTGGATGTTACAATCGCTAAGCGGTTCAAGATGTTTTGGTCAGTTTGCAGGTCGTCACTCAGCAAAGTGATGTCATCGGCGCTGTCCAAGTCTGCGATTCTGGTGCCAGGGAGAAGCTTAACACTGAAATTCGGGACACCTTTCAGCTCACGTTACACGACATCATCTATGGCAAGCTTGAAGAGGAAAAGCGCAATAAGGCAACCCAGGCGAACGTCGCTGGTGACAGCAAAGTCTGCAGTAAGCCCTAATTTTGCCTGACGTGTGACTGTACCGTTACTTCAGATTGGTAACAAACTTTTCGGGCACATCCTTTCTTAGTAGACAATTCCACAAAGCAGCTCTACTGAATGGTATGCTGCGCGGATGTCTATGTACACTACGATTGTTGGTCGACAGTGGACGTGGCGGACCTCGATAATTTGCCGGAGTATGAACATTTGATCAATACAACTTCAGCCTATGCGAACACCGGCTTGTTCTTTTTGGGAAAATCGCTCGCTGGTAGAGGAAAGCCTGCGAAATAAGATAAGCACAAAAATATTGGAAGCAAGTGAGATCAGTGAGATACCGCGGTAATTAGAGCAATCCTAGCGGGGGCCTTCTTGTGAAGCAAAACAACGATTGACTCTCCCCATGAACTGGGGACTTTCTCATTAGTCCATACCTTTGTGAAAAGTGAGAGCATTTCGTATATATTGGTATATTCCCGTCATTTTTGAAAAGAGCCGGGGGAACGCTGTCAGGGCCGGGAGCTTTATGCTGTTTCAAAGGACGGATTACGCTTCCGATCTCGACTTCTTTAGGACGATCACTGGGGACAAGCTACGCAAAATCCGATGGAGATGGAGGTGTCACAGAGGGAAATGCTAGGTAGTTAAATTGAAGTGCAAAGTGTTCTGCCCAACGCTGTAACCGTCATTGCAGGTTGGTGATTTCTGTACCGCCTACCTTATGGATTTTCTGACGGCGTGTGAATTGCAACCGGTGGCCTTGATGAGACGAAACAAAGTACGACAGTTTCCAACAAATGCAGCGGCCTACAGCTTAGCAGCACGCCTAGACTACCAGGATTCACGGTCAGAGCGAAGGCTTGCTTTCAGTTGTAGAGAAATAGACCGACAGCTTTTGTTGCGTTCTGTGCCAGCGGGAATGGCGCCTTGACGATCTAAAAGTTCCGCGGAAGTTGTTGAGAACCAGCTTTTAGCTGTGCAGCCCAGGAGGCCGCAGCTGGACAGACCTGTGGGCAGTATGGCGCTTTGCAAGCCTAACCAGTGCTGGTCTGCAACCCAAGAAAGGAGGGTTTCAAGTTTTTCAAGAAGCTACTGCTGTTATTCTCTTTGCACTGCAGGATCTTCCAATTTGCAAATGCTCAGTCGAGCTTGTTTGACACGTGGGAGCCACTGAAACACATACCAACGGTCGCACACACCACTACATGATCGGTTTCCACACAAGTTGAACAGTATGATCGACAATAGCCTGTGCTTCCACGCAACCTTCGAGTTATGTCTATGTGGTCAATTTACGACCAACTGTGGGTTAATGATGGAGGACGCCAGGTGGCATAATGTTGCCTGGGGTGACGAAAGCTTGTACTGGAGAGGCCAATTTGTTGATCACTATACAGACTGAGCAATCTTTCTCCATTGCCAGAGCGAAACGGCCGTCTGGTGCTTTTTCGGACAGCTGGTCGACATATCTGAATTGTCGGCTGATTGGGAAGAACAAAAATAATCATCATATCCATTTGGCGTTCAGATTTATGCAGCCGACCGACGAGTGAGTTGAAATTTCCTGCCATAATAATGATGTCCGTTTTAGGTGCCCTTAGGAGCAGAGCATGAAAATTTTTATAGAGCGGATCCCTGACTGCATCCGAGCTGAAGTCAGTGGGTGCATAGACAGAGATCACCAAAAGAGCAAGCATATCGGCTCTATGTCTGCTAATCTTGCAGGCGCCGCGGAGCCTAATAGCACAGAGACGACTGTTGCTTGGAATGCAAGCAAAGGGAGCAGGCTAGGCTGTAGCACTTAGCGCAAAACTAACACCAGCTTGCTCAGAAGCGGCAGAATCAGCGTCATTAGAAAGGCAGAAAAGAAAAGGGTGTGGGGGTGGATTGGTGACGATAGCTGCTAGACTGTGTTTGGATCCTGAAGCTGTGTCTCAGTCAGGCAGCAGACATCAATTGAAAGGGTCTCCAAATTGCACGCTAGTCGCGCTTGTTGTCCGATCTGCAGCAGAGTGCGCAGGTTTAGTGTTGCTAGCTTGAACAGAGTTCCAGATTGCAGAAGCGATGATGGCGGACTATGTGGTTGGTGGTTCACTGTGAAGCACTGTGTAGCTGCGTTGGTAGGTCTTTATGGGACGAATTCATCGGTGGAGACAGCGTTGTTCACCGTGGAGGAATTAGGTAATGAAGTGGGTAATTAATACATTTGGAAGATACGTAATTGGGTGGCGTGTGATTGTAAAGCTGGTGCAGTAGCAGTAATGTAGAACATCATGACAGTGAGAGTGTGTGTGTTTCAGGGGTTTGTCAGTAGGCGAGATACTACCCGGCTCCCTA
Source organism: Dicrocoelium dendriticum (assembly GCA_944474145.2). Classification (NCBI taxonomy): domain Eukaryota; kingdom Metazoa; phylum Platyhelminthes; class Trematoda; order Plagiorchiida; family Dicrocoeliidae; genus Dicrocoelium; species Dicrocoelium dendriticum. The sequence goes on from OX104063.1 coordinate 84,494,832, forward strand.
AGCCGAAGTAGGGAGTTAGCTTAACGGACTCCACCCCGCGGCTTGGGCTAAATAGCCTATCCACAAGGCATGAAGCGAATTCAGAGAATCGCGCCCATACGCCTTTCGTTTGGTCAGGTGCCAAACAGGGGGCCAACCCTTCCCACAAATTATGCAGCAAGCTGCTGTGACAGATTGTTTCGCCGGAGGGAAGCAGACGGCAGTGAGTTTAGTTATTGGCGGGTCACCTCCGCCACGTCGCAGTGTTGTTAAACGGACATTTACGGTTATTTATAGGGAGAACACTTGACAGGCGAAAACCCACCACTTCCTGGAACACTGCCTCTGAACCATTCGCTGGAACAGGAAAAACCTGGACCACCCAGCTGACACTACGAGAGGTTGTTCGGCAGGCCAGCTAGGATGCATACAGACATCCAAAATGTAACCCCATTGACTATTTGAAAAGAGTAAAAGTTCATTTGCTGCTGACCAGCATTCCGTTTGCATGAATTTAGCCAACGGCTTCACTAAGGGAGGGAAGAATGATGCCAAACTCAGTCCGTTTACACAAAGTAGGTTTTAGCCGCCTAATTGCCGAAGCGTCAGCGAACCGAAGCGGGCGAGCGGCGCTCTGCGGTTTATTAACCTAACAGATTCACGTGGGTTTTCACATATGGGACAGCCAAGGGTGTGTTGGCCAACTGAACTGGAGGGCAGCTTCGGAGCATTCACGACTAGGTTTTGCGGAATTTGCTCCAAAATTCTTGTGGACAGTCTCCTCTCATTTCGACCGACGTACTCTCTACGGCGAGTAGAGTGAAACAGATAACTGCAGGCCAGCATCGAATGAACATTGACTGTTTTCGTGTATTCAGTGGCGTTACACCTTGAAAGTTTGTATACAACCTAGCCGTTTCACTAATGTTATGGAAGAGGCTGATGAGAATACGTGAAATAGCCTAATTCAGATTATCCTACAGAAAGGTTTTTTTGCCATTTTGAAATTTGTGACGGGAAAGCGTTGTACGTAATGTACAAGTTCCATGGTTCATTTCTTGCAAATTATGTTAGAAAACGATCAGGCGACTGTCCTTAAGAGTTCTAGAGCATTACCAAGTTTGGCTCTGCAGCGGGGTGATGAAGAATGTGCCGAGTGTAATATTGTCACACCTAGTGAACCCTGAGTAACGAATCAATTCGCATGATGCTTGCAAGCCAAACTACTATGCACCCGGATGTCATTCACGAGCGGCTAGATGGTGCTTTTTGTCCACAGCAGAAGCGATCGCAATCCGGCTCCAGGAACCTAGTGATGTGTGCACAGAACTTCTTCAAAGCTCTCCCTTTGCTTCAATCATGGGCCAGCACGGTTGATAATGACGATCACGATACCCCACCCGAATTCAACCGAACCAATCACGTAGTTTTATCGGTTAAACGCTTCGAATGATTGACGCATTGCGTTTAAACCTCAGGCGTGCATTTTACTCCACTTGCAGTTCTAATGTCCTGAGAACGAACCGCTGAAGACGAGTTTGTTCGCTACCGCTTGTCTCAGAGGTCTTCTCCTGGAATTATTCTTGTTATTGGTACCGGATCCAAATGTGCCCATCCAATGCCAAAAGAACGCCTTCGTCTAGCTTTTAATCTGCGCTGTCACCCCGCGTAGTTTGTTCTCGTGTTTCCGGGTAAAATTGCAGGTATTGTGGGTTATGCGTGAAACTCTCGGTTCAATAGATGAACTCAGTAAAAAGGCGGAAGTAGCATGGATTTCGTAACGACTAGTACTATGTCATCTTCTTAAGCTCCCGAGCTCATGACTGCTTACACACCCTCATCACACGCCAACCTAGTTTTCATCAATAATTTCTTTGAAGCACTCTCTTATGACAGTCCCGCTCACGTCCAAAGAGTCCGAGCAGTGGCCCTCATTCGTCTCTGCTCTCCATGTCGGCTGGTGACCAACATAGAGTGCTTATGTAAATGGGACAACAAGCTAGCCTATCGCGCTCCTTAGAGCCCCTCCGTATTGATGTCGGTTGTCTTGCTGATACTTGGTTACAGGACCCCAGCACCGTAGTTAACTTTCTTAAAAAGGGGACAAACACCTCCCTGAAAACTATAGACCGGTCAGTTTGACGAGCGTGCTGGTTAAGCTGTTGGCAAACATTGTGAGAGACACCTTCGAAGGACTTTTAAGAGCCTTTGGGTTGCTCAAACCATTTCAACTCGGTTTTCGTAAAGGTTATTCTTGGCTTACTAACTTGTTGGTGGCTCGAGAACATTGGGTCGAAGCTGTCGAGCGAGGGAAGGCAGTGGACGTGATGTTCATTGACTTTTCCAAAGCTTTGACTCCGTTCCGCATTCGCGTCTTTTGTATAAGTTGCAATCCTACGGAATTCCTGGACTTAGATGATGAACAACAATGAACAATGAATTTATACGGGTTAAGAAGCGTTGCTTTACAAGCCCCGTTGGATAGTTGGTGGGGATATCAACATAACAATTATGATGAAAAGGATAGTAAAATAGTTAACACTTTAGAAACGAAAATAAGGACTTATGGTTTGCATCGCTGCAGTCCTGCGATCCACTTAGATTCACAACACCCACAGTTAACAACAAATAATTCCAGGGTAAACTCCAGGTGTAGGTTAGAAATGTTGTGTTAAGTAACAAAGTGTAAGTGGATGAGTGCATCGTCCAACCGTCTTTTAAATATTGTTAATGTCGGTGCAGAGACGACCGATTCTGGGAGAGCATTCCACGGGTGACAGACACGGATGGAAAAGAAATTTCTGCGGCACTCCAGACGACTGTATTGTTCTGCGAGTTTTAATGAGTGGCCCCTCAGGTTTGTATTGCTGCTGAGTTGCAGTAAAGGGCGGCACACATGATGTGGGTCTCGCATAATCAAGTATGTCATAATCAGGTCGCCTCGTAGCCTGCGATAGCTTCCACTGAACAATCCTAGTCGTCGCAGCCTCTCCTGGTAGGACAGATTGCGCATTCCAGTTACGTTCTTAGATGCCCGGCGTTGAGGCTGCTCCAGTGCATCAAGGTCGTGTTTCAGCCATGGATGCCAGGCTTGGATTGCGTATTCGACGTGGGGGCGAACATACGCACTGAGCATTTGTCGAAATATGGAGCTGTTTATTTGTCCAAACGCCCGCCTCAACAGCCCAACGTGTTGGTTCCCGGTCTTCGAGGCCTTTTCGGATTGCCTGGAGCAACCCAAGTCATCTTGAACCAGGACACCCAAGTCACATTCGAGAGTTGATTGTTGCAGTACATCCGCTCCGAGTCGGTATGAGTAGCTGCCGTGATGTCGGATGGAAAGCACCTTGCATTTACTGACGTTGAAATGCAATAAGTTTTGGATCGACCGTTGATACACTGTATCTAAGTCACTTTGGAGCACATGTTGGTCGGCGTTCGCCTGGATCCTGTGCCAGATCTTGATATCGTCGGCAAACATTAGGAAGTTTGAAGCGATTCCCTGTGCAAGGTCATTAATAAACACCAGAAACAAACGTGGACCTAGAACCGAGCCTTGCGGCACACCACACTCGACTTGTATGGGGTCCGATAAAGAGCTCCGAACTCTGACCACTAATTGCCTTTGAAATAGAAAGTTGGCGATCCAGCTTAAAAGAGGGTCTCCGATCCCGTAATGCTGTAGCTTGGATAGTAGTATCCGATGGTCTAGACGATCGAAAGCCTTGAAAAATCCAGGTAGATCACATCAACACCTTCTCCAGCGTCGGCTGCCTCGGTCCAACTACTGCGTGCAATTAGTAAATAGCATGTACATGACCGCTGTCAACGGAAACCGTGCTGTTCAGGAGTGATGATGTTGCAGTTTTCCAGATAGCACACCAGTGCATCGGCAACTATGGATTCCATGACCTTGGAGAGTATAGGAAGGAGGGTTACTGGGCGGTAGTTGGAGGGATCAGATCTGCTTCCACCTTTGTGAATCGGGCTTATTATTCCAAGCTTTCACATGGCGGGAACTTGGTTCCGGTCTAAGCAGTGCTGAAAAAACTGAGCTAAATGTCCTGCCAGTTGGTTTGCTGCTACTCCCAATGCCTCAGGACGAATGGTGTCGACACCCGGCGAGCTGTGTTTGCGTAGAGAAGTCAGCTTTTGCAATACAGCCTCCGCGGTAAAACTGATGTGGGTTAGTCCTGGTGAGCAGAAGACAAAGCTTGGTAGATCGCTTGGTGGCAAAACTCTTTGAAACGTGGGGGCGTATTGCATCTGCAGCGCGTTTGCAGCTTCCATAGACGTTCTTGTTGGGCCCTCAGCCGTCTTGAGTAGAGGAAATCCTTGCGTCACCTTTCGTAGGCTATTAACGTGCTTGTATAGCAGTTTGTGGTTAGCATTGAAGGTTTTTGCGATGTTCTGCTGATAGGCGGCTTTGTCTTCTCTTAACAGTTGAGTGCAGTGGTTACGTTGGGCTACGTAGTTGTCCCACGTTTCTGGTGCTGGAGCTTCTCTGTACACTCGCCATGCTGCGTTGCGTACTGTCATCCATTTTCGAGTTCTGCTCCTAACGAAAGAAACGGATTTGCACTTATTGTAAGCTTTTATCTCTGAAGCCTTCCTAATAGGAAGGGTGATATGTTTTAGTATGGGTTCCGGCCTGTCTTTTTGACAATGCGTTCTCAGTGGGGTCCCGCAAGCTTCAGTCCTCGGCCCCCTTCTCCACAATTTATACGTTAACGACTTACCTGGTGAGCTGGGAGTGTCATCACTAATGTTTGCTAATCACCTAAAGTTCTGTTTAAAAGTAAATGATCGGAGTGGTCTACTGACCCTACAAAGGGCTCTGGATAGACTTTGGGACTGGTCCCCTTTGTGGCAGTTGCCCTTGAATCCCGCGAAATATTCAGTCCTACGCGTAGGACCAAATGACTTACCGATGAGTTATTTGCTTGGTGGAAATGAACTGCCGCGGGTGCAACTCTAAGATGACCTAGGAGCCTTGCTGTCATTTGACTTTACGTCCAGTGAACATTGAGCGCCAGCTTCTCTCAAATGATTCGGAATGTTATGGGTGATCCGGAGATCATTAGGGATCATAACAAATGAAATGTTCGTTTGACTGTTTTGGGCTTCTGTAAGGCCGCAATTGGAATACTGTGTAGAGTCTTGTCTCCCATGCATCGTTCGTGACAGGTTGACAATTAAACGAGTCTTGCGGTTTGGGACGGATTGGTGCATGGGTTAAAGAAGTTGACGTACCCTAACAGGCCACGTAAGTTTGGTATGTTTTACACGCATTCCAGGCGACTTCGTAAAGACTTGGTCCACACGTAGTGCACACTAATGGGACAGGTTGGTCCTGATTTAACTGGACTGTTGCACCCAGCACGAGTGCCAACCCTTTGTGGTCACCCAATGAAGTTGCACAAACCCGATCTGACCGGATTGGGGCCACTTTTCGGTTATTGCCTAGGTTAATTGGAACGCGCTGCCCGCAGAAGTTGTAATGCTACCGACGATGAAAGAGCTTGCACATCGGCTTGACGCCCTCGGTTTGCACTTTAAAATAGTCCCATTCATGGCTTAAGCTTTTACTCGTCTAGTAAGGCTTACTTCTCCTTAATTCATTTTCGCTTGCAGCTTAACATTAGTTGTGTACGTGGGAAACTTTGCCTTCCCCTTATTTCCTTTTGTTTTCTTTCATTCACTTGGCCGGCACAGCGGGGACTGCAAGTGCAGGGCGTGTGGGCATTGTTTGGTTGACCATGTGAATCGTGCGTGTTGATATGGCTCTTTTATGGCAGATTAATCCACGACATCCCTTGTAGCTCTTGAGAATTTCGTAGCTGGAACATTTGCGTGATCTATTTATGTTCCGGTCCCGATTTAACTTGAACTTGACGTCTCCAGTTGATTTTGGGGCGAAATATTCCCCACATTTGTATAGTGACACGGAGACCGCTGCAGAGGGTCTGGTTGGTGTTAGCATGTCATTAAGCAAAAAAGATGTGGCCACGCTGCTTGATTGATTCCCGATTGACATCCGACTGTGTGAGTTTTGACTTCAGGGCTCCTGCAAGATCAGTAGGCATCGTACAGGTAGTCGCAACTCGTTTCTGGTTTCTGCCTACGCTCCAACCGACTGCAGTTGTGCATGGACCGGTGGCCGAGTGGTCCTCGCACGTGGTTTGCACCCACCTGGTCCCCGGGTCGAATCCGCATAGGGGTGGGCATCCTCGCGGTATAATCAGTCCGCGCACGGCTGGTGGTAGTCGCGCGGCAGCGAAGCGCCGGTACGTCGTACAGCTGAAACGTTATTTGATTTATTGCATGTTTTCTATCGCGGAGTCCACCAGCTTATAATTAAAGCCGAAAAATCCGATGTTATTTTGCTTACCCGAGACCTCAATGCACTGATCGGTTGCCTGCTGCCATGCGAACGTCATGTTGGTGGAAGTCACGTTCTTGATGAGACTTGCTCTGATAACGGAGATAGGCTTCGCACATAATGTGAGGACAATCGGCTATTTCTCCCGAGCACGTACTTTAGGTATTCGAGGAGATGCGCCGCCACTTAGCATCCTCATTCGCCCCCACAGGTGTGCTTACAATAGACGCCGCATCTTCGTTTGCTTGTGTGCGATCCGCTGAATCCAGCAATCTGCGCGCGACCGCGAGAGTGAGAGCCATGCGTTGTGACAATCGCCTGGCTTGGCTGAGTGACCCTGACGCCGGAGCAACCAATCCAGGGTCCTGCATTGGGCTAACCACCACACGTGCACGTGCCCTGATGAGCGTCCCTAATCAATCAGCGTTGCATAACGGCGCCTGTGGGAAGCTTCATAAGATGCTCAAAATAAGGGTTCCTGAGGAAATTGTTTGACCTACGTCTATGTAAAGTGCGGGAAAACCACACCAAGGGAGTGTAGGTTGATAAGCAGCAGGCCAGACTCATTTTGGTTATGTAGGAAGTGTCATATTGTCCCACTGGTTAAAATTGTAACTGCTTAGTCCCAAACTTAAGACATGCTTGCCGATGTAGCTGTGAAGATGCTGTGCATCAAAATAGCTTTGGCATCATCATCACTATTATACACGTCAGCTAGAGATGAGAAACACCTCAGCTACTGTGCCGCAATAAATAAATGAAACAGGAAAATAAATACAAAGGTTGCATGTCAGCTGAGCTACCAGCAACGGATAGGC
>OX104063.1:84502461-84536202 GCA_944474145.2 Dicrocoelium dendriticum
TGATAATGACCTCACGGAATGTCGCGTATCGTTTTACAAAACATATGTATTGCCGTGTTTGGAATACTGTTCAGCGGTCCAGTCTAATCTGAGGAAATCTAACCAGCATGCTCTTGAGAGTGTCCAGAGACGCTTCCCGAAAAGGCTATGACGATATTCCTCAAAGTTGACATACAGAGCGATGCGATAAATCCAAATTTACTCTAGAAGTGCTTTTGTCGGCTGCTATTGTACATTGCTCAATGTTTCACAATGGTAGATGAAAAAGAAAGTGCAGAGTGCGACCTCAGTACCCAACGACAGCTAAATGAGGCTCAGCCGAGACAATTATATTGGAGTCAAAGGAAGCGATTGCATTTTGGCCATATACACCAAGTTACATACGCCCAAATAATCACTGAGTTGGGCTTGTGGATACAATCACAGCACTGTAGCGTCTATGACCCTAAATCCACTGGGTCACCCCAATCTCATAAGTGAACAACCCACAAACATGCCTGCTTCCACTTCTCAAACCATAGACGCTTCACCTGCAGATTCAGCCATGACACCGACTGCTCAGAGCCGGAGGCAATCCGGTGCAGATAACAAGCAGGTAACGTACGTATCGATTGCCTCGACAAATACACCGGGAGCGACACACGTAGGTCCATCTTTTGTACCGAGCAAGCGTGGAGCAATGTAGGTTTCACCGTCAACTCCAGTGATGCCTATCAAACAACCCAACTTGCCGTATAAAATACTATAAAGCCGACACTCGCTAGACAAACCCACGCTGCGTTAACTCGTGTGCATCAATGTTCCAGAGTCCAAATCTGACACAATAATAGGCAAGTTGCAAGACGATTGCAACCAGTGGCGTTCTATCAGCGATGCGACTGGTATTCGGATGGAGCCTGCAATGCTGCAACGCTTAGCGCGTCACCCGACCTCAGTGCACTCTGGTGGACATCGATTTCTTCGAGTAACACTAGCTTCAGCAGATGAGACGGGGGCTGTCCTGCTCTCAGCAGTTCGTCTTCGCAACTCACTGGGCGGAGTGCGCATATTGGCCGATCTACCTTGGAAAGATCGCCCAAAAGGCAATTGACCAACGCGGCATTCCCAATAGGGATAGCAAGCAAACAATATTTGTACATGGTGTTCCCGAGCATCTGCATTCTTCTGATCCCGATGCGTAAACATATGACCGAATGCAGTGGTGTCGCATCCGCGAAGGGCTCTCTGTTGACAATGTTATTGCCAAGTCCCTGTCAAGAGTTCCGTCATCACCTAACAACGAAGGCTTTGGTCCAAGACTAATGAAAGTAATATTACACTTCGAGGGAATGGCGTAGGTTCTGTTGTATAGATGGTTAAAGTTTCGAGCCAAGTTGTCAACAGAGATCCGGCTATGTATATCCCTGAGGGACTTGGCATGGAAAGTTCACAAGAACTGCCGGAACGCCGAAACCTAGACTTCATACGCGACACATCGTAACTTCTGCGTGGAAGTGATCTGCAAGGACAACGTCACGCATCAGCATGAATTAATGAAGCGATTCTGTACGAACCGCAAACTTCTGTACAGGCACATTAATGGCCTTCGAAAGGTGATACGTGGATTCCAGCACTAGTCACGGCCGACTGAGTCACGCGGTCAACAATGGAAGTAGCCGATCTCCTACGGTTTCATTATTCCCAAGCTTTGTAGCAAGTAACGAGCGCAACTATTTTTCTCGTTTCCCTTAATCCTCTGTCTGGTTTAGACAACATTACCTTCACTGCGGAAGCTGCGTTGAAGAAGTTGTTATCCTCGCGTATTCACAGTTCTCCTGGAGTCGATAACCTCCAAGCGAAGGCTCTGCAGGCGGTAGCTAGTGTTTGAGCAAAATCACTGGCCGTTTTCTATCAGCGATGGCTAGAGGAGAACCATCTTCCTCCAGTATGGAAGCGAGGCGTCATCACTCGTATCTATAAAGGTAGCCACAATGACCCTTCCAACTACCGCCCAATAACGCTAATTCATGTGCTATCCAAAGTTAAGGAAACATTCATCGCAGATGCGCTGATACAGTAACTGGAAAGTCACAACTTAATAGAGCCAGAGAAACATGGCTTTCCTCAAAAGCGTTCATGTAATACTAACCCATTAATTGCACGTAATAGCTGGACTAAAGCAGTCGATGATGAAGCAGGAGTCGATGCCATCTACCTGGACTTCTCAAAAGCGCTTGATCGCTTAGACCATCGAATTTCTCTTCAGACGCTTCGGAACTTAATCATTGGCGACCCAATCCTGAGTTGGAGTAATAATTTTATTTACGAACGACGGCTAGAGGTAAGAGTCCGAGGAACATTGTCCGATGCAATAGATGTGGTGTATGGTGTACCACAAGGCTCAGTGCTTGGACCTCGTATATTCTTGGTGTTCAGTAACGATTTGACGCAATCGATTGCTTCCGATTCCCTTATTATCGCGGATGACATCAAGTTATGGTGGAGGATCAGAAGACCGGACGACCACGAACGTCTCCATAGTGATTTTAACACGGCGTCGAACTGGACAGTTCAAAGAGCTCTACCATTCAACGTAGACAAATGTTGTGTTGTACAATTACACCATAGACTTGGCTACACGTATTTGCATGAAGCACACGGATTGCAGACCAGCTCTCAGTAACCTGATCTTGGTGTGCTCATACAGAGCGACCTCAACTGTTCCAACCAGGCTGAGTTAGATGCAAAAAGAGGCACACAGCACGTAGGCATGTTGGGAAGGACATTCGGGTGATTTGACCCATCAGTTTTCCCAAGGATGCACAATTCCTACGTGCGCCCGCATGTTGAATATGCTATCCAAGCTTGGCAACCTTGGTTGAAGCGAGACCTAGAGGCGTTAGAGGCACCACAACGAAGAGCAACAAAGAATATCAAGGACCTGCACTATCACTATTACCACCGAAAGCTGAAGTTGCTGGGAATTTTTAGCGGACGTTACCGAAGGCTGCACGGCGATCTCATGTTAGCGTACCAAGTAGTGATTGACCCCAACCACACATGCCGCCATTTTTTAGAACTTAATCACAACCCGCAGCTCAGGGGTAACTGCTTGAAATTGAAGACACAATATAGCCATCTAAAGTGTCAGCGTAATTACTATTCCCTTCGGATTTGCCAACCCTGGAACGCACTCCCAGACTCAGTTGTAACTTCCCTTTCCTTGGACGCATGCAAAAGACGATTAGATGTTGTGCTTAGCTCCCAGCATTTTGTTATCTAAACTCCTCTATTGTGGATTACGTCAAGCATGCTTTTCTACAGGATATATGTAGCAAATGGATCGAAGTGAGCTAGCATATGTTACTTTTCTCACGCTTTGCATCAGGGCTCACTGCACCCCGAATTTTTAATGTTACACTGAGGTTATTTCTCATAGCATTCCCCTCGATAGACGCTCAGTATTTGACCCACACATATTTTGATTTCATCGTATTCACCCCATCCATCCTACAAAACTGGTCAACCACTTGTTTTTATCTTGTGATAAATCATTGCCTATTGTTGATTTTTCATTGTTCTCCATGCACAATCGGTTTGCATCGGTAGTGACCGATTGGGGTCTCGCCTACCTATAACGCGTCGGCCACGTTCGCCCAAACGATCAGCCATTACATCATCAATGGATCAATGGATTTATCCCTGGAAGAAAAGGACAAGCGTGCAATTCCCACAGGTAAAGAGTGAAACTGTCTGTGAATGTTTCAACACAAACAAACGTAACGTGTATTATCGGTGGACGCACCAACTTTTCACTTGTGCACATTGTTCGGTTTTGTCATGATGTCTCAGTAACATTGGCTAACGCTTGTATTGCATGTGGTGTAATGTTTCATCAAATGGAGTCTAAATTTAGTCAGTGTCATAGCAGAGATGACGGAAATTGGGAGTGGGTCGCACCATTGGGACACACAAATTAAGAGAAGATGCCGGTGGCATTCCGGCCGGCTGCAGTGTGTGGCTAAATACAATTATTGACCGTGCAGTGAGGTGTTGCGACTTAACTTCAATAAGTATCACATGCGTGGTTTGGATCCTTTAGGATCTGGAACACCAAAATAAGAGCACTGCGCAGGCGACGGTGTTGACTACTGATCTGTATTCTGTTCTGGCGAGGGAGAGTAGTCAGGCCGTTAAAATATTTTGTTGCTCTTCTTTGTGGAGCCTCAAGAGCAACAATATCATGCTTCTGCCAGGCGTGCTAGACCTGGATGACGTATTTTTCATATGGCCTCACGTAAGCGTTGAGCATTACTGAAGAGATGATGGGATCAAATCGGCCAAACGTTCTCCGCAAGAAAACCGAGAGCTAATTGGCTTTCCTTGCTGCTTAATCGGTCGGTAATGAGCACCCGAGATCGAGCTGCACAAGCACTGCACGATCATTTTCATGAGAGTCGCGTTGTAAAAATGGCTCTCCTAACCGGTATGCGTAAGTTCTCTAGTGCCGTATGACAATACTCGACATTTGGCAGCGTTGAATGCTAACATGTTCTGAACTGACCAATCATGAGCACCGTCGTGATAACCTTGTAGTGTCATGTGGTCGTTTATCATCGTGATAGTCCGCCAGACTTTTGAAATCGTTCGCGAATCATAAAACAATTGAATTGATCACTCCCACGAGGTCGTTAATGAAGACAATGAAGAGCCTTGTTATCAGAACCGAGCGTTGTGGGATGCCACACTGCACTTTTATCAGGTCAGATATAGCGCTAGGAACTTTCACATTTAGGCGAAGTTGAAGTAGAAACGCACGTATCCAACCCAGGATGGGGCCGCCTAATCCACAGCTCTGAAACTTGAAAAGCAGGGTACTGTGAACAAGACGATTAAACGCTTTTGAGAAATCGTAGTACAGAGCGTCAACCCCCTTCTCAGCGTCCACAGATTCCGTCCAGCTGGCATGGGCTAACAAGAGTTGCGTGGTACATGAGCAGTTTCGGAGGAAACGTTTTGCTCCGGTACTATGATCTCGTATCTTTCCAAGTATTCCATATGGGTCTCTGCAATAGCGGATTCCATGACCATAGGAAGAATTGGGAGAAGAGTTATGGAGCAGTAGTCTGCCGGTTCAGCGCAGTTGACCCCTTCTGAATTGGCATGACTACTCAATACTCCACAGAGCCGGGACCTGCATGTTGTCTAGACAATGTAGGGGAAACCGGGACAACGGTTCAGCCAGAGTGCGGGCCGCTATTTTCAACAGCCTTGGGTGTAAATCGCCTGCATCAGGAGAACCGTGCATACACAGTGACGTCAGTCGCTTCAGTATGTCTACGGTAGTAAATGTGATGTGTTTAATTCTGATGGTGGGCTGATCGGTGTAACGATTGCTGCGGTTCCACTGAGTTCTCGAAATTACAACTGGATTGTTGGCTAAGAGCGTTGGCTGCTTTTTGAACACTCTGTGCTTGCCCGCATGTGGTGTTCAAAGAAAATAAACCACGATGTACTTTATGGAGTTTGTTGACATGCTGTAAAGTAGTTTGTGGTTGGAGCAGAATCTCTTCGCTAATTCCTACCGATGTGTCGATTTATCCTTGCAGATTAGGTTGACATAATGCCTCCTCTCGGCTATATAGTTATTTTAATTCTCAACATGTTCAGATTGGCCTTTTATGCTTGCCAAATTGAGTCTTTCAAATAAATACGTTTCCGCGTCCGACTCCTCATAAACGAGTTCGCCTTTTTATCTGCATTTGTTGGTCTGTGATGTGTTAGATACCAGCGCGCTGAACAGGTTGACGATTTTCTCCCTCATGACCTCAGTGACCTGGGCATCTATGGACGACCAATCAGTGGTCTTGATGAGGACGGATGACACATCATAGTGCGTTAGATGCGAATTTCTTCGTTGGCCCCATGACAGTGCTTCGCATAATAGCCGTTTTGGAAAAGCAGTGGTGCATGATCGCTGACTCCCATCGGATTGCACACCGTCCTCTGGTCACTCACAACTTCCGCACTGGTAAGTAATAGGTCAAGGATGGCCGGTTTGTCTCCTGTTCTGACTCTCGTGGGGGAGATAATGCTGGGATGGACGAAAGGTAGACACTGCCGCGCCAGTTATCAGTAGTATGGAAATGCCAGGATGCGAAACGACAACCGGCCAAAAGCAAACCGTTATGACTCCCCAAAAAGAGTGGAACACATTTAGAAGCGCAGTTCTACGCGCGTGTGGTATAGACGCACAATCAATATACATCACACAACCCCTAGCCACAGAAGGAAACACACGCCTTGCAACCTCCAACAGGGATTGCGGTGTTGAGTGGATGTTACATTTGTGGGAACGGATGCACCTAGTATAATCTATGGTTGAGGAAGTACGGGATTGCGATCACATCTCACGTTCTTACATGTGTGCCGTGATCATCCAAGCTGCATGAAGATCCCTGCCGCAGCCGTTTGAGGAATGGGATGTGAGGACCGTCTTGAACGACTTCGAGGATGAGGCGGAGGCGGTTGCAATCCAGACAGACCGGGCGAATCTGTTGGCCGTGTGGATTCTTCTCAAGGTCAATACGCTGGTGTTCCTGGAGGCGGTGCGGGAATGTCCCATAAAGTTGGAGTGGGCAGCCGCGGAAGATGCGCTGGTGTCCGGATTGGACAGCCAGGCTGACCGCCGGGAGGCGATGCGGCGATTCAGGTCGGCACGACTTGTTATATTGGTAGATGCCATCGTGCTTGCAATCCACATCAAGAGCTTGTTGAACCGGACCTTGCCGGGTATGGACGAACCGCCAAACCAGCGACTTCTGGTGGTTTACTTCCTGACCGATCTCCCAAAGCCAACCGCGGAACGCGCCCGGATTTCGAACGCTACTGGGGGAGTGCTGCTGGAGAAGTTGCTGCAGTTTACTCGAGAGCTGGACCACGTAGCACTCGCTACGCTCAAGAAGGAACAGTATGGGAGCGTGAAGGGGATGGATAAATTTGAACGGATAATGAAACACGTTCAGCGCCGGACGAGCCTAAAAGTGGATATTTCTCCTTTTGCAGAAAACCGAAACATTAGAAAAGTCGATGTCCGGGGAGGCGTGCTGTTGTTCGTGTACCAAGTAAACGTATTCAAGCTAGTTTTTCTCCTCGGATCGAGGAAGGGGTACTCGGGAAGCTGCGCAATGGTATAAGTAGACAGAATGATGGAACCGTGTCTGATCGATACGGGTGCCGCAGTGTCGCTGCTCAACTATTGGCATGACGAAAATCTGTAAGCGTGCTCTATGGTCGTGACAGCTGTTGGCGGGTACTCAGTGGGCGTTGATGGTATGGCCGAACACATCGTGCGAATCAGGGAGCGGAAACTAACACACGTCTACAACGTGTTAGCAGATGCGAAACAAACAATATTGGTAGCAGATTTCCTGGCGTTCAACCAGGCTATCATCGATCTAAAACGTAGAAAATTGTTGACTGAATACAGGTCATTGCTATTCATTTGCCGTGGCGAAAAGATAGCCTCATTACGATAACGGTGTTACATTTGTGGCGGACCTTGTAGTCACTACACACCAAGTACCATCCCTTGCTTACAGATGACGGTAGCCCTTATGGATTTTGCGACTAAATCGCGCACACCATCCCACTAAATCGCCAGACGTATCGGCTCCAGAGACCTCGAAGGATACTAATCCATCTGGAGGCTGAGGTGAAGAGGCAAGTGCAGGTGATGCTAGACGCGGATTTGATTACAGAGGCGCACAACTCATACAATTCTCCCGTGGCCTTGGTGAAGAAGGCTAATGGAAAGTATCGTTTCTCTGTGAACTGCCGAAGGCGGAATTAAATCACCGTGAGTCGCCTCGTTCCAGTGCCGTCAGTCAAACACTTTTGATAGCCTGTAACAGCCGTGGATACTCAAGGTTCTAGATCTGAGACCTGGATACTTGTAACTGGCGATCAATGGAGAAAACAGAGAGAAAACGGCCTTTACCGTCGGTGAGAAAGAATATCGATTTAAAAGAATGCCTTTTGAATTATTGGGTGCCCCGTTTACCTTCCGAAGTTTAATGCTGCGCTTACTGAGTGATTTGGAATGCGTTGTGTTGTATAACCAATCAGAGGCAGAGTACAGCGGTCATCTCGAAGGAGCCCTGGAACGGATTCAGCAGTTCGGACTCCATATAGATGGACCGAAGTCCCAGTTCGGAACGACTTATGTCACCTTATTGGGCCATAAACTGGGACGAGGTAAACTACATCCATTGCCTGAGAAAATATTTGCAATGCAAGGCACCCCAGTTCCTACCTCAAAGCGCACTCTCAGAGAGTTCCTGGATCGTGCTGGGTACTACAGCAAATTCATAAAGGGATTCAACAAGTTGGTCTCACGTACGAGCTGCTGAAACAGAATGATAACTTTACTTGGACTACAGAAGCCCATCAAGTCTTTACTCGCATTCTAAGGTAAATGGGAAGGCAAGAGCTGACCCTGAAATTGCCCATTACTGGAGAGATGTTCACGGTGGCGAAGGATACTGGTGACGTCGTAGTCGGCGCGGCTTTGAAACAAACCCATGGGACGATTTAGTGCGACAGGAGAATTTGGACCCCATCAGAACGCAACCACCAGACTATAGAGAACGAATGCCTCACAATCGTCTAGGCGTTGGCCAAATGACGACCATATCTTCTACGTCAACGATTTTACGTCAAGAAGGACCACAAGCCTTCGGAACAGATTGTCTGCCAAAGACCCCAAGGGAACATTAGCGCGATAGGCTTTGTGCCTATAGAAATACGATTTCACCATTAAACACGTGTCAGGAAGGAAGAATAAAGCTGCGGTTTTTATCACGCATGATGAACGAAGCTGACGTGTCGAATGCGGCTTTCCGTATTAATGGTATGCTGTTGGAGCAGCATCCAGGAATACTGGTAGCCGAGCAATGTAGTGACAAACGATTGCACAAAGTGATCATTGCACGAAATACCGGTCAAGCAGTCATGAACAAGGACTAACACATGCATCTTGGATCGTTTTCGAAGAATCTTGAATGCCTACAACTAAATGAATCGGGAATCCTGGTGTGAAATATAAGAGGTAGCAACACTTCGGTGCCTGTAATTCTGACGAAACTAAGGCGCAAACTGGTGCTTTCTTCTCATGAGATGGTGAATACCGTTTGCGCCAGGGCCTACGATCTGCTGAGACAACGTGCCTAATGGCCTGGCATGAAGAAGGACGTCGAGACGTACGTCTTTTTTCGTGTAAACAATATCAGCTCTTGAAAACCGACTGCCGCGAAGTACAACAACCAGTACTGTCCTTTCCGGTGTCGGAACTTGGGGAACTCTGGTCGATCGACGTGATGGGACCGTTTTCATTGACCAAGTGGGACAAGCAATGCATCTTATTGATGACAGAGAACTTGACGCGTTGGATTGAAGCGACAAGAATCCTGGATCAACCGGCGACCACAATTACTTTGGATAGCGGTCCACGGAAACCCAAAGGACATATTAACATACCACAGTCCGTTTTCCGAGAGCGGGCAATTGCGGAAATGCTTGCAGAAACTTGGCGTCAGGAAATTGCGGACAACTCAGTACTACCCGCAGATAAATGGTTCGACGGAGTGCAACAACAGAACAATTAAAGGGTGGCTAGCGGCAGATGGTGGAAACGGAGAGAAAGCTTGCCACTGCTGTTGCTGACCTAACCTACATCCAAACAGGCCGACACAATGCAATTCCCATTCCAATTGGTGTACTTTCGCGCATCTTGCCCACCGCTGGGTCTAGAGGTTGGAATGTGGAACCTCAAATGCATGCAACTTGAAGTCCCCGACAGGGAGAACGTGAGTGTAATACTAGGCTGTAACGGCCTTCATATCGTTAGCTAAACGGTTGTCTATTGCTACAGTTGACATCGGGGGACAGTATACCATGACAATCAAACATGTGTTACCATGTCCGAGTTGCAAAGCCGTTCAATAGTTTGAATCTCTGGGTTATTAACGAGCTCGAAATGCAGGTCACTGCGATGGTATATAAGGACGTCGCCTCCCCTACTTGGTAGGTCATTTCGTAGGACGGAGGTGCCTAGTATGGCGATCTCTGCATCCGTAATTTCGCGGTTGAACCAGGTTAAGGTTCTCATGATCATGTCCCAAGGCGCCGAAGCTTGGTAGCAATTTCGCTCCGAAAACTTGCTGAGGAGTCCTTGTGCATTGGTGTAAAATCAGGAAAGTGTTTCGAATGTCAGAAGCGTGTTTGAAAGTGTGGGTGTCAGATGAGACGTTCAGCCGACCTTTGTGAGTTCGGCAGCTAATCGTTTTTTGTATGAACTACTGATATTGAACTTTGAGCCGCTGCATGTCGGCTGATCGAAAGCGCACGTGATGAAGTTCCGGTTAAAATAATCACCCAGAAAGTCGTTATTCCTGTGAGCCCGTCGTGGACCGCACCTGTAACGCTAAAATACGAGGTTTGCCGGGGTAGTTGATAAGCCACTGTGCTTTCGCTGTACTCGGTCGACCGGTGTCTGGTGTTAAACATCTTCAAGCGAATCTCCGATAAAACCTTGTTATGACACTTGCGTCATGTGTGTTCGTTCCGCCATTCGTTTGGACTGAAGCACGACATTCGACACCTTGGGGCTACATCCTTGGTAGATTGATGACGATGATGGGACAATAGTGTATTACGGATACAAAATCAATGCGTAACAAGTTCCGTAAGCTGGAATCTATTGCGAAAATAAAAATTCACGATAACGTGAAATGATGGACTCACCGAAGACTTGTGTAAACAGCGGAACTTTTCACATATTCAAAGTATAAATACCTAAATCTATCGTGTTGGAAATTGGACCCACACCGTTTGATTGCGTATTGTGGCCCCTGACTAACAAGTTATAAACGAATTGCAACAAAGACAGTGGTTCGTCAAGTGGTTTCTAAATATCGTGAGACTCTTGTGGAAACAAAATAGTTTGAGAGGGCGTTCCACGGCTGACTCACTCGGAGGGAAATAAAATTTCTACGGCATTCCAGCCAGCTCTACTGCATTGCCAGATGCCGAGCATGAGCTCATACAACAGTGTTGCGGTCCAGCTCCAGCAGCGTGCGGCAAACGTAGCTTGGGTTCTTCAGAACTTGGTAAACCATTATGAGACCCTCACGCAAACGCCGACATTGACTGCAGTATTGCAGTCTCTAAGAATGAGACTGCAGTCTAAGCTGATAGAAGATTGATAGAGGCTTCTGACGTTCTTGGTTGCTATCCGTTGAGGAGTCTCGAGAGCAACGAGATCCTGTTTCTACTACGACATTGCAGTAAAAACCACACCACCAGCGCTTCTAGTTCTATCGTTCCGAAGCAGTGACATACCGGGTAAAATCGATCTCATCGTCGGTTATCCTAGTTTATCTTGGTAGCTGTGATCATGACGCGGTCCCGCGATCGTGAGCAGTTGCGTTCTCATTCCGATCAAGTAACTATGAAGGTCTTGGGTGTTACTGTGCAAACTGAGTTCGTTGTCGGAATTCAGCTTCGTGTTTGGATTTAAGCTGACAGTTAGTTGGCTGGCTTGTAGTGGTTTTTTGTTTGGTCACAAGTTTATGAATTTCCGTTTGGCTGCATGGTCTCACATTGTTCTAGATCAGGATATTTTCCTCGTGCTTCACTCCGTCCTATCGTGTATCGTAGTTACTGCTCTATTGATCTCTCTGCGGGACTGTGGAGACAAGGGATTTACCGATGTTGTAAGTTCCACCGATCTACCGACCACTGAGGAGCCGTGCGCCTGTTGCCCAAGGAAGTGCAAACTCAGGCACGCTGGCCAAATGCGGCGCACGTTAACATTTCATCTGGCCCGTCTCCTCATTATGAAATATTAAAAGGATTTTTGGTACAGACGATAATATATAGGTTACGAAAGATTTACTGTGTTATGAGTGCAAAATACAATGTTGTCAGTTGCTGCCGAGTTCTACGATTGCCATATTGATTTTTATGAAAGTAGCATTATCAACGATTTGGCGACAACAGTGTGCGGTGAGAATGCTGCTGTAATGTAGCATTACTCTTCTCCGTCAAGTGCTTGCGCTTCGTGATTAGACGAATCCGGAAGCTCAGGAACTCCATGAAAAATGCGTGGGTTTTTTGCTATCGATTTTAGGAAGTGTTCTTTTTTTATCCACTTCATTTGGGTGATTTTTCTAAAGAATATCATTTCATACGAGCACCCCGCCAAGCGAGTTACTAAGATGAACTGCTAAGAGTAGAACAGCCTCTCTCCCATCTGCAGAATTCAGAAGTACTCGAAGCTTTCGAGGTTCACTATAGTGTACATGTCGGGTAAAGCGTTACGCGTCGTAGCATAGTAAGCCCAACCACAATACCAGTCGCGTCGTAGATGGAATTCCACTGGTTGCGATCATATAGTAAATTTCCCTTTATTGTGCTAGATTCAGACTCGGGAACCATAGCGCACATGAGAGCTAACGCACTGTGGCTCTGTCTAGCAATTCCTTATTTGAGTTATTACTTTTGACTTGAACTGTTTAGGAGGCGCCACTGGAGGTGACGGTGCCAGCGGCGTTACACCGCTTGAACCTACAGATGTCGCACCCGGGGCTTTTATCGAGGCGACCGATGCATACCTTACCCCTGTTTTCTCTGCCCTGGATTGCCTCCGGTTGTGAGCTGCCGGTGTCACTGTAAGCCACAACAGCAACATTCACTTCAGTTATGACAAAGTTGCTAAAATAAGACGAGACAACTGGCACCCGCAATGTTTTCTGTCAGTTAAAGATAATGACAAAGGTTGTTTGGAGGTCGGATATGTTTCTCGAATTTCTTTTCGCAGCTTTGGATATATCAAGTTCATGTACTATTAACGTAGCCGCAGTAACCCGTGTGGGCGGCACTACACCAAATGAGAAAAGGTTCAAATATTGGTGTTGCCTTGCATTTACTGCTCTGCATGCAATTGCAGAAAGTGGTAGATTAGTTAACGGGCGGGGTACATAATGCGGACAGAGTTAACCCTTACCCAAGGGCGATTGACATGCCAGTCGGTAGACTCCAAATACATAACTACACCGTATTCGTTTAACGGATTTTGGTACATATCACAACAGTCTGGAGTGTTCGACCCTTGATAGTACGTAATCACAGAATTTACCACTGGAGCAATAATGCGTTGCAAGTAAAAAGCAAAGGTTAACGAGTCCCGTTGGGATAGAAAAACTTAAATAAAACATAACGATAAAATGATAGTCTTTTGGTGAATTTACCACAGTGTTCACATGAGGAGGTGCGTAAAATAGCCGGGTGTTCATACGGTACCATGTATGAATCCAGCTAGTTAGAACGTCAGCACCTCTGCCTGCCTTACTCACCTCCCCCTTCATCCGCAAATATATTTGGTATGCACTGCATGCTGTTGGCAAACAAAGAAAGCAGCACGGAAATTAGTGTGTCCGCGCCGGTTGGATCTATAATACTTGAGGGAAGCACTATTTTAAAGTTACTTGCAAGGGAATACAACTTTTCTTAAGGAGGAATCTAACTGTACTACGGCGACACTTGGTTGAGCAAATGTGTCTATTCAACAGATATGCTGACAAACTTGTCCGAAAGCTATTGCCTGCTTTGGAATTGGTCACGACGTACGGCACGCGCTCATGTAAGTGTGCAAAAGCACCATGCGAGTTTAATCCCTTCTGAACTAGGTTCAGTATTCTTATGGTCATTTCGACTGCACAGTGAATGCAATTGGCTGGGAACATGTGTAGCAAGTTAAGCACGGTGGGGTTACCGTCCCTCGTAGCTAGGTGGATGTAAGATACTGGAAACATTCAACTTGCAGATCTGAGCTTTACTGAAGTCAGATGAAGTACAAAAGGATGACGAATTTCGAAAGGACGGCCGTACAATGCTTTTTCAAACTTGTCATGACTGTCCGGCTGAGTCTGGAAGTGTTGAATTTCTACCTGTGTTGGCATTTGTTTGGTCAGTTCTGTTACACCAGGTGTCCTCTTTTTATTATCCACATGTTCCACTAGTAACCAGCAGCCAACTAATATGCTTTGATATGGGATGTTCCACTTAATTATTGTTGTTGCGAGTCTAGCACCACAGCGCTCTTTGTGTAACTGTGCACCGCATACTGGACCAAGTGTTTTCGTACTTGCATAAATCTTTGGAACAATTACTGCTCGGACTCATGTGTAGTATCATTTATTCGCGTGTCAACTTTACTTTTTCATAAATTGTGTTGTAGGACTGCGGTTTACCAGTCGAAACTATTCTGTCTTTTGCCCTAAGTTTTACTGCTCAGGCTGCGTGTCAGTTAGGTGTCACCATCTTCCCTGCGTTTTCAGCCAAAGCACAAGTTGACCAGCCTGACTCACCTATCACTGGATGGAACTAATGAGTTTTCCTTAGCTTACGCATACTGAGAAGAATATAGGCCAGTCATCGTCTAATACGCAGGTAAACCTATTTTGCTCCGAGCTATGAAATGACTTGCTGTCTTTTGTTCAGTAGAAGGAGACAGCAACATTGAGCGGATGTTCATAATGGCTTTTAGAAGGATGACTTCATTTTTCTACATTTAGTGTATACACGGACAAACAGGTTACAACCACCCCACCGTCCCGTCCTTACTAGTATAATCCGCTTTAGTAGTGTGTCGGCTCCTGATCAGTCTTTAACGCTTTGATTCCTGCTTGGCTGTTTGTATGTAACGATCGCGAGTAGATGAGCGGACACAAGGAAGTCACTCACATTTCCAAAACCTTTGCCATGTTCACCACTTCTAACATTAGGAGCGTTTCGCTTTAATAGGGTGTCTATGAGATACGGGATATGTGGTATTTTCAAGTTCAAGCTCAAGTTCACATGGGACTGGAACGATAGGAAAACCTCGTGAGTGTTCTTTCCTGAGCGGATTCATGGAACCAGTATTTGATAAGGTGAGTTGACGTAATGATGAACCTAAAACGTAATGAATGTGACGGCAACTCCTGAGGTTCGGTTGTCGTACTACTGCAAAAACAGTCGTTGGGTTCCATTTAGAATTGTGTTATCCTAGAATCGGAGGAACAATTCCGAGTTTCCTTGGATTTTAGTCGCTGATGTGTTTGTTACTAAAGTGTTGAAGTGATTTATGCACTCCACCCAAGCTTGGGGTGTTCTGCTAGAAACGCACCATCATGGAACTTGGTGAGGTTGGATATTCTGCTGCGATGTACTGACCTATTCTATTTCGATTTGAACTGTTCAGCTTAGCAGACGTAGCGGGAAGCCTTGTCGCATGTTTAGTTTGCCCCAAGGGCCTACTCACTGTCACTTAGTCGATCATAATTGATGGAGGTCCAAACTGGCTGGTTTGTTCCCTGTCATGAATGAAGCGGTAGGCCAGCGGCTAATACTTGCAGTTCGACCTTAAACTGCTCACCAGGGGAGGCCGCAACCTCCAGTGGAACCCCAACGCAAGAGTTGAACAACTCTCATCTAACTAATTTTTAAGAACAGAAAGGTGTTAGGGGGAGCCTACTACGCATATATGTTTTGGATTCTTAATTCCCTACTTTGTTACACCGTGGTTTGTTTCTTGACATTTATTTAAACACACCATTCCTTTGTTTTGATTGGCGGCCTACGTGGTTCGGAATGCATGTTATCTCAGGGGCCCATTTCCGTTAATATCGTTTACTCGAACTCGGATGATTGGTTCTTTCTTTTGCCACTTCTCATTCACCTGAAGTATCCAGTGTCTCATATGTGGATGCCTGGCTTTAGCGTGTTTTACTAGTATTGCTTCATCCACTGATGTATTCTTTTTAAATGAAGTTGATTTCTCGTTTGTATAACTGCGCCCTGGCTCGTCTTCCATGTCCTCTTTGTTGTTGTGTGGTGCGAACAGTCGGCGGTGACACAACAGTTTCTGCCGACGGCAAAGTGGCTGAACTAAGCTAGTATCGTTGTAACAAATACAGGCGTTTTTCCAGCAGCAGCAGCAGATGAATTTCGAGAAGCCACGGCGGCAGCTGATCACCTTATGCTTCCAGTGCTTACCTATTTTCCAAAAGGAACAAGGCTGGAACTCTATTCCTGCTTCTGTCACTCCACCATCAGTTTTATTCAGGGTCACATTTACTGCACAAATGGTGCTGAACAACTATTATCCTTGCGGATACACAGCTGTCCTGGAGCGGAAAATATTCACCCCAAAGCAATACAAATAGCAGCCATGCCGCTAAGATAACTCCTAGCTGGTTTTTTGCTGAGCTGTTTAGACGAGAACATTTTCGTGGCAAAGTGGAAGCGGTGTATTTTCATCCATATTCACAAGGGATGAAGTCGATCTGAATCTGCCAATTACCACTGGATAATACTTCTCCCCGTAATAGCCAAGGACATGAAAGTGATCATCGTAGACGCAATGATGGGCTACCTGAATAGCTACGGCATTACCACGGCTGGCCCGTTTGAACGACCTCCTGGTTGTGCCAGTTGGATGGCCCGGGATTACGTCGGTCCAGCGAATGGTTCAGCCGCAGTGTTCCAGGACGTGGTGGGTTTTCGCCTGGTAAGCGTTCTCTCTATAAAATGCCACGTGTCCATTTAACCACACTGCGACGTGGAGGATCTGACTCGCAACTAAATCAAGTCACTGCCCTTTGTTTCACATTGATGAATCATTGTATTCCAGCACCTTGCTACTGAAATCGTGGGGAGAACTTGGTCCCTGTTTGGCTACTCACCGAACGAAAGCCATATGAACTGCGCAATCAGTCATCGACACCCAATGGGTGCGAATCCCTGACTTCGCTCCGCTGCGTTGCCGGTAGGCAATTGAGCTAAATGCTCGGGGTGGAGTCTACTAACACAACTCCTTACTTCAGCTTAGGCAACCCAGTAGTGACGTGCAGTCCGTGTAAAGCATTTACAACTACATCGCTCACTACTGCTGCTACTTTCCCTGCTACTCGTGCTTTCCCGTCACAAGCCAATCTTTCTATTGTTGATAACCTACAACCTGTTGAATGGATTTCCAGTGCCCGTATCGCTGATATCCATTCATCCAGGCATCACCTATCCTTCGACCCCGTACTTCATTCCGCATAGTAGCGTTCAACGTTCGGACCCTCCTACAGATTGAGAAATAGACTGGCATGACGCGCACTCTGGGCTCCCTCGCCATCGATGTTTGTTGCCTTTCAGAGACTCGTTTGCAGGATCCCAGCACCGTGACTGTCGTCCCCGGCTGCTCTTGAAAGAACATATTGCCTACCTTTGTCTGGTGACCTGGAGGCAGTAGCAATCATTTCAGCTGGCGTCAGTAACACATTAAACGACAAAGTGGAAGCTGCATTATTCGACTGGATGGCAATCGACGACTGGCTGTGTGCGGTTCGACTTCAAAGCTCATGTATAATCACAGACATGGTGGAAATTTGTTTATCGTTTCTGCGTACGATCTAACTGACTGCAGTTGTGCATCGCTTAAGGATAACTTTTATTGTGGACTGCACAACCATTTGAACAAGGACGCAAATTCAGATGTCATTGTCCTTGCCGGAGCTCTCAATGCCCGAGTAGGTCGGCTGCTTCCGCGCGAACGTTATGCGCTTAATAAGAGCCTTTCTGACAACGGCGATATACTTGTTAGCTTATGGAAGACCACCGTCTCTTTCCATTAAATACTAACTTTATGTATACTAGGAGATGTGCAGCCACCTGGCTTGCTCCTTCACCAATGCAACCATGGTCATAAATAGAGCGCATTGCAATCAGGTTTAGATGGCGAGGCAGCATCTGGAATTGTAGATCGATTTAGTCTATGTACTTCGATTCAGACCATGCTTTGATGTGCGCGGACATCTGCATGCGCTTCGGAGGTTCCTCAAAACGAAAGCACCATACTCTCGACTCCAAGAGGTTAGCTAACCTCTCTATGCGATCAGCTTATCAAGCTTCCTTATCACATGCATTCATTAGTATCCACCACGAGACAACAAAAATCATTGGAATTACCTGCGTGAAGCGAAGCTATCTTACAGTCATTCAATCTGCGGAATCACAAGGGGCCCCCTGAGGGGCTGGATTTCCGCACCCTCACTGGAATTGGTTGATCGTCATAGATATGTCGCGACCGATTCAAACAGCAGTACAATGCGTCGCATTCTTAGCCAAAAACTTAAGCAAAGCTTGGGAGCTGAGCCTGAAACTTAGCGATCCCAGCGCGCCTCAGAAATGGAAACGACAGCCCTGGAACACTCTCCCAAACTTCGTGGTTTACACCCCCCCACCTCGGAGATTTTCATAAAACGATCGAATCTTGCCCTTGACCCCCATCACTTCGTTGTCTAAACTGTGCAACTTTGCAGTATATTATTTATCCCTCCAAAACGGATTAACATGTTACGTAAAACTGAGAATGTGGGACAGCAGTGAATATTCTCGTGTTAACAGCTTACTCTTCTCACAGAGTACAACAACTATAACTGTCCCCATTTCCTCTCGTCGTTCGCATTCAATTCGCACTTACACTACTATTATTCAGAAGTGTATCTGCTAGATACACGCTCAAACCGATAATTCATCTATCTTTTGAAAATTGTAGGTTTACCCCCACCATTCATCGGAACTTGTCAAGCAACGGCTTTTTTGACCCGACATAAATCATTGTTCGTTGTCATTCGGGTCACTGGTCACAAAAGACCTGGTTTCAGTGAGGTCATTTGCGAGGTTGACGGAACGCCAATCACCAACTTACACAGACGAATGAACCGCTAGGCTGAACACTTCCGCACTCAATTCAGCTTGCCACCGCCACCCGTGAGCTTAAGGAACATACCTAGTTGCGCGCCTTGGAATGTCTCATTGAAACGACCCACTGAAGCTGAGGTCTACCTTGAGCTCCGACAGTTGAAACCAATCAAGTCTGCTAGCCCAGACGGACCTCCTCCGGAGCTGTTCAAGTTCAGGGCGAAGCAACTGTCAACGAGCGGACTGCTCTGTTCTCTAAACTCTGGTGTGAACAAACAGTTCCATCCACTTTGGGCGAGTCAGTTATCGTATCGATCTTCAAGAAAAGTGCTTGTACCCTATGCGTTAACGACCGAGGAGTCAGGCTACTGTCCGTTGCCCCCATGATGTCAACCTCTATTCTACTTCCCGGGCTAACCCCCAATCGAGAATTACACTCCCGTGAAGAACAGGCTGGTTTCCGCCCTTGGTCGAGGGTATACAGATCACTTGTTTACGCTCCGCCAACGCCTTGCTACGTGTCATCTTTACCGCCAGCCCGCTATTGTTATTTTTCTGGACATCCGAGCCGCCTTTGACTCTGTCGATCGGCCGGCTTTATGGCTTGCTTTCGAAGGAACGGAGTACCAGAGAAGTATATGACCATCGTTTGGGCATTATATTGCACTGTCTCAGGTAAAGTGATGGCTTATGTCAAGCTCACTTCACCTTTTGCTGTCACTAACGGTGTACGACAGATTGCCCAATGTTCCCGTTTCTCTTCAATTTTGCGATCGAGGATGTCCTTTCAAATGCCCTCGAGGATTTTCAGGGTTCTGGTGTAGAGCTTCTTCCTGGCAACCGCGTGACCGATTTAGAGTATGCTGATGCCATTGCCTTGTTTGGTGATGACGCACAGTGCACAATGGCCATTCTAAACCGTCTGGCGATTGAAGCATCAAAATATGGAATGAGCTTAGCCAATACGAAGTGCAAAGTCCTGGTTCTGGATTGGCACCCACCTGCTCCAGTGCTCACTCTTCAAGGTACGCAGCTTGAACAAGGGGACAACTTTGTTTACCTGCAAAGCTGTGTCTCTGCTGATGGTGGCATCGGAAAAGAGATTTCCCTCCGTATTGCCAAAGCCCGTTCGGAATTTGCCAACTTGTGGCGTCTGTGGCGACACCGTGACGTTTCACTATTGGTAAAGGGCAGGGTCTACAATGCCTGTGTTCGAGCCGTGCTGTTGTATTGGAGTGAGTCCTGGCCGATTCATGTGAATGGCTTACGTCGGATTTCGTCATTTGACAATGAATGTCTGGGGAGAATAGCTCGTGTGTTGGATGAACCCCATGCGCAACGATGGTGTTAGACGTCACGTCTTGGGTAACATGGGACTTCCACTTGACAGACTGGTATCACTGTGCCAACTGTGCTGGTTTGGCCACGTTTTACTCATGCCATGCGAACGTCTGCCGCGACGCGGTCTCTTCGCAAGTACAGGACCGGCTGGAAAAACTCACACGGTGGTCAGCCTATCACATGGAGACAAACGTTTCAAGAGTTGACTTCGAGTTTAGCTGACGTAGGTTCCGTGCGCCTTCCGGGATGGGGGATCAAAGATGCAAAACAGAGCTGGATGTAAACTCTTTCGGTGATGGCACAGAACCGGGCCCAATGCAAAATGTGTACGACTGTTTGACTTGATTTTCTTGATTTACACCGCAAACGTTAAGCAGACAAAAAAGACAAACACGGTGCTTAAAAAACAACAAGGACAAACAAGCTTCAATGCATGAGACTGAGTAACTGTGAGCACAGTCGATCTTACACTGTGGCCGATCAACCGTTGCATCCCGTGCCTTCCGTGTGAGACCTCGGTGTACTCTCACGCTACGACCTAAATTCCGTGGATAACACAAATGGGCTTTACCAAAACAGCCTACGTATGCTTTGATCCCTCAGGCGCAGCTTCAACACTGGGTCAGGAGTGATTGCTACTCGCCTCTTCGTCTCAATAATACGACCAATTTTAAAATATGGCTCGCCCGCGTGTTGTCCTGTCACCCGGGGCAAGGTAGAAAAGACTGAGCGAGTGCAGCGTGCGGGCATCAGGCTGATTCCCAATTTACGATGTATGCCTTACAAAGACCGGTGTAAGAAACTATGGCTTTACACCTTCGGTTATCGTCGACTGCAGGTTGCCCTCATCATGAAGCACCGCAGATTATATCTCAGTGAATACCCAATGATGAGGTCGCTGCTGCATCTGCGCACACAAAGCAACACACGAGGACACCGGTAGCAGCTTTTAATACCGGATTTGAAGCAGCGCGCCAACCAACTGTTTCGAACGGACAGTGGTGCATGTATGGAACAACCTGCCGCAGTACCTAGTAGAGGAAATGTCGGGGTCGAAATTTAATAAATTCCTGGACAAACACTTTGTCGATAAAATATATACTGAGCGCAATCCAACATAACGGGTCTTTGTAATTGAGTGAGATTAGATGCAGCTACACAGGGCTATCTCTTCTTGCTGATTCCAACTAGTAAACAGTAAATTGACCACGAAACTATTTTTGTAACTTTTATCCATTTTTTATTCGTGGTCTCTGCATTTCTTACTTCCATTTAATGATTTTCGCTGGCTGTATGTCTATCTTATAAATTGCTGAGTCTGATGTTGCATTCATGATGCTTCACGGCAGTTAGGCTAAATCAACTTACACCTAAACTAGGTCTTTTTCATGTGGACAAACTTCATTCCAATTATTTGGTTTGTTCTACGTACCTGATTGTCTTCTACCAACTTGCACCCGTCGCTCATGCTAATTGTCGTAAACCTCCGTAACTTTATCACTTGGTATTTTCTAAATAACTTTCGGACATTTTGTACTTATCGCGGATTTGTTGATGACCAATTTACTTCATGTGCTCATTTAGCGAGCAGTTATATCGTCATATCCGTTTACTTTACTCGATATATTTCATTTGATACCGTCATTTCGAGTGATTGGCTGTTGTTTGACATCCCCGGTGTGGCTGCGCTTGATGTGCAAGTTGACAAGATGCCTACCTGTTTAGTACCCACTACTTCGTCTATACTGGCTCCAGGAAAGAGTTGTTCGTTGCCGAAGAGGACGGGGTGCACGGTCCTCAAGACAGTGATGGGCTCAAATAGTGGTTTCATCCATTGTGGATCAGTCTACGGTCCAGCCACCGTCTTGTGTGCGGTTGATTCCCCAAATACAGCAACGTTGTGTTTGCCTTGAAGGATTGTGTGTGTGCTGATGAAACGCGGTTCCCATCCACATACCTCCCAGTAGTATTCCCTCGGGTTTACGCTGGATATGGGGTGTGTGGATTAAACTGTGGCTGGAGCAGCGCAAGCCATCTACGGCCTCTCCGTAGGCGCAGGCGTCCTTCGACTGTCATATAGAAACCACAGTGGAATGCAAATGCGGAACTGGATGCCGCCAACCATTTATATATATATATATATATATATATATATATATATATATTCCTCAACATTGATCGGATACCATGAATCTACTGACAGAAGGCGGTTACTGGACCGAAACCGTCAATGAGAAGATAGGAACCGGGAGCGTTTGATCGCTTGGATCCTCGAATCCTGCTTCCAAATCTCAGCCATACGGCATCGGAATTCCAGTGTTAGGATGGATCGGTAACTTTCATCGCCAACGGCAACTAGAGATTAGAGTCCCAACATTGTTGTTCGACTCGATTAGAATGAATCGCGGTATACTGCATGGCTCGGCGCTTGGGCACCGCCTTTTCTTATTTTCATTAACCATCTAGCGAGAATTATCACCACAAAATTTTTATCCTTCGCGGATGACGTTTTGTTTTGGCTCGAGATGGATGGATTGAATAACCCCGAAATCCTCCGGCTTGACCCCGAATGGGCCTAGAATTGGTTCGTGAAGAACACACTACCATTGAATGTAAACAAATGCAAAAGTGTTCACGTTCGCCATCGACAGGCCTACACATGCAAGCTTGGGGCGCAAGGTCTGCAGACAAGCTGGCAAGTAGATTGCCCCGACTTGCTGATGCGGGAAGATCTCGGTTGTTCTAGCCAGTCAGAGTCCGCACCAAAAAGTGGTAACTAGCACGTTGGTTCCTTGTGAAAGGCACTACGGAGATTGGATGGATCCATTCTCTCTGATGCTCAATGTCTACGCTCCTCCCCGCATGGAATACGCAATCAAGGTTTGGCAAACTTGACTGAAGCGTGACATCGCAGCACTCGAGACCCTGTAACGTTAAGCAACAGGAATGTCCAGGGTTTGCCCAATGTTCCGTACCAAGAACGACTGACTATGCTCGGAGTGTTCAGTGGACGCTGTCGATGGCTACGTGAAGACGCGTATCTGTTTACCAACTACTGAACGACCCCAGTCACCTATGATGCCAACTGTTAAAACTCAGGCCGAACCCCAATCTGAGAGTCAATAGCCTAAAACTGGTGCAACGACACAGTCGGCTAGACTGTCGACGAAATTACCTCTCCCTCCGGGTCTAAAAACACTGGAAGGCCGTTCTAAACTCAGTTGTCTGTGCCACCATATTAACTGCTTTTAACAAATGATTGGATATCGAAATGAGCTCCACACACTTTGTTATTTGAAAGCATAAGATGGATAAATTCGGGCTAACTGGATTCTTTGGAATTATGACCCACGTCGACGGACGTAAAGCTGTGCAGAGGAGTGAACAGCCCAACTGTTATTTGTAATTAATATAATCCATAACCACTTGCTGGTCCATTTATCTTGGTGCCAACTTGACAGTTGGACGAGAAAGTTGATTGCCAACGCGTGGGTGTTCGTCACCAATCGTGCTTGTGACAGACCCTGCGAACTTGTTGCCAGGGCCCAGCCGAAAGCTGATGCTATCGCGCATCAGACAGCAAGCTTGTTGCCAAGGTCTGCCCGGAGGCTGATGAAGTCGCGCGCCAGACATCACGTATGTTACCATGCCCCGGGTAGGCTGATGAAGACTGGCGTGTCCGAGCAAGACGACGAACTGGCCAGACGGTGCGGATAAACAAGTGTGGAGCGTGGGCTAACCGCCAAACCCGCCAGGCGATGTTTAGAGGATGGATGAGACCGACATATAAATATGAGCGTTCTCGGTCGTAGTACAACTCTGGTCTGCTGAGTCTTCTTCTGTCTTGCGTCCTGTCAGGTTTGCCAAGGTGTCAAACAGAACAGGCGTAAGGGCGCAGATTTAGCAGCACGAGTGAATCAACCGGTCGGTTGTGGGTGCAGCGTTGTAACAGTGGTGACGCGAGTACAACCGAGTCCAGAAAAGACACTCAGCTCTGAACAATTGCAGATGCTGTTGCAGCAAAAATAGGTGCCGTTTAAAGCATCTCAGACCAAGCTGATCGAGATGCTAACTCAGAAGCTGACAGTGCAGTCAAGCGCAAAGTTAGGGACGAGTGAAAGTGCTCCCTCACCCGAAACCCTGACTCAGCAGATCCGTGTGTTCCATTATGACGCAGATGCTGGTATAACATTTGATTCTTGGTTCCTCAAGTATGAAGACATATTCCGGGTTGATTTCGCCAATCTTCCAGCAGAAAAGAAGACTCGACGAATGGTGCGGAAGTCGCGTGCTGCAGAAGACGAGAAGTTCGCAAATTCTATCTTGCCTAAAAAGAGTAGCGATTTGTCGTTCAATGAAGTGGTTGCAGTCCTGTCGCAGATTTGCGGAGAGCAGACATCTTTGTTCGACATCCGGTACAAGTGTCTGACAATAACAAAAAAGAAGACGAAGGCTGGGTCGACTATTCCAGCCGTGTGAATCGCGAGTGCGAATGGTCACAAGTGCACAAGATGACGAGTGATCAACTTAAATGCCTTATATACGTTTGTGGCCTACAAGCATCTAAAGACGCCGTCATTCGAACAAGAATACTGAACAAAATTGAGTAGAATCCGGATGTCACATTACAGCAAGTGACCAGTGAGTGCCAACGCATGACGAATCTAAAGCACAAAGCCGAAATAATTCAGCATTTGTCCAAACAGAACGATTCAGATTTTGTCTGTACGGTCAGCCGTACTCCCCCACGTGAGTTACCGCATTCTAAACCTCCCACTGCATGTAGGTATTGTAGTGTCAGTTGTCCCGCGAGTGCCCATTCAAAACTCACACTTGCAACCGTTGCGGCAGGAAAGGACATAAGGAGTCATGTTGCCTGGCGACTCGTACAATTTTGACCAAGAAGATGCGTAATAATGCCAGATCCTTCCGGCATCACAATTTGACCAGATCTATCACCGCAACTTTCAAGGTCGACGGGACCAGTAAGCGTAAATACAAAATTGTGACAATCAACGGCTTCCAAGTTAAGTTACAAATCGACACCGCTTCAGATATCAACCTGATATCTCGCGACACTTCGTGCATGCTGGAGCGACCGCCACTCATAAAAACTGACCACACGGCACGGAATGCCTCAGGAGGTACGTTAAAATTGCTTGCTGAACTGAAATGTCAGGTAAACTTCCGCGATAAACAAATCCAGACGACATGTTTCGTGACAGATCAGCCGGGATTAGATTTATTGTGGCTCGACTGGATGCATGAACTGAAACTGTTTGATTAATCAATGTACAGTATATGTCAGCAACCTCAAGTCAATCTGCTGTCGCAACAGTCGACTTCAAGCCCGATGTTTCAAAGTCAGAGTACCGAGATAAAACGACATCCCGAGGCATTGTACTAACCTGGTCTCGGATGCTGCAACATAGCTACTGCCGTATTGAAGCTTAAGCCAGTCTCCAAGCCAGTCTTTGTACCAAGACGCGCGGTGTCCTACACAATCCAGTCCTTAGTGTAAGCCGAGTTAAGCCGACTACAAGCTGAAGGGATAATCGAACGAGTTCACCATTCCGAATGGACAGCACCTATCCTGGTGGTACAGAAAGCAACAAGAAAAGTTCGTATTTGTGCTGATTTCTCGACAGGTTTGAATTCTGTGTTGGAAGATCATCAGAATTCTTTGCCGGTACCAGAAGAATTGTTCAGCCAACTCAATGAGGGGAAATGTTTCGCAAAACTTGACCTAGTTGATGCGTATCTGCAAATCCCAGTTGACCATCAGTGCAGAACATTGCTGACAGTAAATACCCATCTCGAACTTTTCAGTACAACCGGCAGCACTTCGGAGTGAAAATCGCCCCGGCCATTTTTCAACAAATAATGGATACCCAGCTGAGCGATATCCCAAAGAAAGCAGTATACCTGGACCATGCGTTGATTATGGGCTCTGATCCGCAAAACATGATACAGACACTGGAGAGGGTGCTTTCGTGTCTTCAGATAGCTGGATTCCGATTACGGACTGAAACATGTGAGTTCCTATTAGAAGTCTCAAATTGCTTGGGTTTCTCATCGACAAACATGGCCGATGCCCGGATCCCGCCAATATTGAAGCCATCAGAAAGATGAAGCTCATAGAAGACATTGCAGAGCTCCGCTTGTTCCTTGGGCTCGTTAGCCATTACCACGCTTTCTT
Source organism: Dicrocoelium dendriticum (assembly GCA_944474145.2). Lineage (NCBI taxonomy): Eukaryota > Metazoa > Platyhelminthes > Trematoda > Plagiorchiida > Dicrocoeliidae > Dicrocoelium > Dicrocoelium dendriticum. The sequence goes on from OX104063.1 coordinate 84,528,776, forward strand.
AATAAGCCTTCACCAAACCAGAGGTCCGCTGAACCAGCTGCTGACAAAAGACGTGGGTTGGAAATGGACGAAGGAGTGCCAGCAGTCTTTTGATGCAGTCAAAGCAGCTCTCATTTCTGATCTACTCTTGACTGACTTCAATCCGAATTTCAAAATTGTGGTTGCTACGGATGCTTCCAATTATGGTGTCGGTGCTGTTATCTCCTACGTTTTTCCGCATGGGGGAGAGAAGGCTATCGCGCACGCAGCATGGTCACCAACGGCAACTGAAAAGAACTAATGCCCGCTAGATGAGGTGCTCGCGATCGTTTTCGCAATGAAACGGTTCCATAAGATGCTCTATGGCCGAAATTTAACGCTCTTAACCGACCACAAGCTACTTCTGCCGAAATTCGGGTCAAAGAAAGGAATTCCAGTTTTTACGGCAAACCAATTGCAACGATGGGCGACCACACTACTAACATAAGACTTCAGTATACAGTATAAGGCTAGGCAACTAATCGATCAAGCGGATGCCCTGTCTCGTCTTATCAATTTACACTCAAACGAGATTTATGATTGTGTGATTGCAGCTATCAGTTTCGGATCAGAAGTCCAACGAATCCCGTAACAGCCGACACCCTTCGGATGGAGACATCGAGCGACAGAATCTTGGAGAAAGCGATGCAGTGGGTACGAACATGTTGGCCAAATGAAGGCATACCTACGGAGCTGCGGCCGTTATACAATCGACGTGCATCCCTGTCAGTCGTGGACAATTGTCTGATGTTTGTAGATCGGGTGGTGGTGCCAACAAAATTGCAGAGGCAAATGTTGCAGCAGTTCCACACGGGGCACCCTGGTACCAGCCGCATGAAGGCCACGGTAAGCAGTTTTGTTTGCTGGTCAGGAATGGATTCGGAAATTGAAAAATTCTGCCAACAGTGTGAATCGTGTCAAGTTGCAACGAAGGCCCTTCCCAAGTGTCAGTGGCAACTTTGGCCTAAAGCAGAGAAACCGTGGCAACGAATACATATAGACTACGCAGGACCAAGCAATGGCCAGTCCTATCTCGTTTTGGTCGACTCATTCACCAAGTGGCCTGATATGACTCCGGTAAACCATCCGATTGCCCGGCAGACTGTTAACGAGCTATATAATCTGTTCCGATATTCCGACCTGTCAGAGATATTAATGACAGACAGTAGAACACAATTCATCTAAACTTCTCTCCACGAGTAATTCAAGGAAAATGGAATTTATATCGTCCGTATCATACATATCATTCTTATCCTCAGAAATGAAGCGGACAGGCGAAAACTTTCGTGGGCACATTCAAACGTGCAATCTGTAAGGCAGGGAAAAGAAGGGCTTCAGAGAATGCAATGCAATCTTTCCTATACATGTATCGGAACCATCCGAATCCAAAATCCCCTGATGGGAAATCCCCCACAGAAATACTATTTGGAAGAAAGATCCGGACGTTGTTCGATTAGCTTTTACCGAGGAATGGAAAAACACGGCAGTAGTCCCCTGGAGGAAGACCGCAAGTCAGGCTCCCTAACTTCGATATTGGTGACATAGTTTAAGCCAGGGATTTTCCAAGGCCACGGGGTGGTCTAGCGGAACTATTATCCGCAGGAACGGCAGAGTCATCTACGAGGTGATGGTTGGACGTGAGAGATGGATTATGCACACCAATCAGTTGAGACCGAACCATGGCAAAACCCAAGGTACCCACGAACCACCAGCTTTGCTTTGGGACGTTCTTCTCGACACGTTCGGACTGGAAGTTGAGGGTCAGCAACCCTGTGAGACAAAACAAATGCCGCAAACATCAGACGCACAATGCAGGCCGGCTCGCAAGCGTAGAAGATCACAACGGCTAAAAATGGCTCCCCGGGCGAAAAGCTATGAACACCATCAGTTTCGAAATGATTACGCGCTGACTCAATTCAGAAAAAGAGGTGACATCTGAGCGAGAGAGCTGACTGCCAACACGCGCGTGGTCGTCACCAATCGTGCTTGTGACAGACCCTGCGAACTTGTTGCCAGGGCCCAGCCGAAAGCTGATGCTGTTGCGCATCAGACAGCAAGCTTGTTGCCAAGGTCTGCCCGGAGGCTGATGAAGTCGAGCGCCAGACATCACGTATGTTACCATGCCCCGGGTAGGCAGATGAAGACTGGCGTGTCCGAGCAAGACGACGAACTGGCCAGACGGTGCGGATAAACAAGTGTGGTGCGTGCGCTAACCGCCAAACCCGCCAGGCGATGTTTAGAGGATGGATGAGACCGACATATAAATATGAGCGTTCTCGGTCGTAGTACAACTCTGGTCTGCTGAGTCTTCTTCTGCCTTGCTTCCTGTCAGTTTTGCCAAGGTGTCAAACAGAACAGGCGTAAGGGCGTAGATTTAGCAGCACGAGTGAATCAACCGGTCGGTTGTGGGTGCAGCGTTAGAACACAACCCATTTCCACAATTCCATTATTATTATTACCATTATTATTATTATTATTATACTCTTGCTCTATCTTTTCACCGATGCTCATTTTAGTTGCTTTACTTATGTAGCATTAGAGGTTGTAATTCATTCCATTTCCAAGCTGGGGGACATAGTAAGACTGTCCTTTTTTTACCTCTTATGGACCGTTGTATCATTGTTCGAGAATGATTGCCGCAATGCATAGGGTGTGGGTAGAGCCATTCGCTTTCCTTATACGAATAACGCAGAACATTTTCATATGCGTCCCACAAGAACTGTCACGAGTTACGTCTGGAGCACAGTTCATCGACTAACTTCAAATCCTGATTTACTTGTGGGTGGGAGTGTTACCAGTCAACGCACCACCTCATGCTGACTTTCTCAAACGTAAACCGAACCCCTTCCGCTTGTACAGTGATTAACGAAGCTTCAGTCTAGTGAATCTATCAGCTCTCTGCGTTTATCGCTGCAACACTTATCATGTGAACGCGACCGAGTTCACAGTTTGTACAAAATGCTGCTCAGTAGTACTGGTCTGATCTTGGTTGGGTGGCAGTTCACCAGTTTGTCCTAGCACCACCGCAGTACAGGAATTCGCAAAACCTGTGCATCTCCAGCTGAAAGTGTGCACAAAACTTCTGTCGCCAGTCTCATCGAGTTGACCGTACGGATTGGGGGAATCGATCAGGCTAAAAACACGTGTTCTTAGCAAGCTAACAACAGGTCTTAGGTTTATCTCATTGGTTGAGTTGATGAGTCGAATCAGATCACGAAATGGCTCAGTTGATTTGCGCGTATCAGACGGGAATCGATGTAACAGGTGCAGGCCGCAACACATTCCACGAAGGCCAAAGACCCGCCATTTAACTCTTTATGTGCATGGGCATCCAAGTGTGAAATTGACACCAACGTGGGACGATATCGTGACAGTCGCGGTAAGTTGCATTCCTGTGTATGAGTGAGAAAAAGATGTCGCTTGCACTAAGAGTGTTGCGTTTTACATGAAAATACGTGAGTGAATTAGCAAACATCAATAAGAACAGGCTGAAGAATAAAGGTAAGACATGTGCTGGCCAGTGAAATTCATTAGGCTCTAAATGTGCATGAAAGCGAAATGTTTTTGTTTCGTTTGCGTATCTTCTCAGACACTTTAATCCCGGTCAGTGTAAAACAGTTGGCTACAGAGGATTTTCTGTTTTCAACCACTGTTTTACATTGTCATTATGGCTATCTGTTTCAGGGTGAGAGTTCACGCAGTTCAACCTGCCTTTTTTCTGCTCATTCGGCCACAATTTCCATCCGACCTCAAGTTTTCGAATATTATACATGCCAAGGGTTAGGCAACATTAAGCGTTGCCTGAAATGTGTGTATGCTGACTGTCTCTTTAAACTTCCGATTTTAAATTTGATGCATGAATAATGGAGATAGTACGCTGTACTGCTTTACATTTCAACTCGAAGGAGAGGAAAGGGGTATGAAGGCATTTTAGCATTTTTTTTTCTACTAAATTATAGCAAGCATTTCACCTTATACTTCATCAGGCAGAGCATTTTACTTTCGTCTGGGACTGGTAGGATTTTCGAGAAAAGTCATCATATTCGTCATCGTTCGGATAAGTCTCCTGCACAGAACAACCTTAAACACTTAAAGTACAGCTGATAAATAATCGGTTTCAGTTGTGTACTTAGGAATTTAAAATGCAATGCTTTATCTAGGTCTTGCGATGCAACGGCGGGACTCAGCGTAGTGTAGACAATCAAATATGCAAATGCTATTTTTACACCGTCTCATTCTGTTGGAAACTTGCTCAAGTTGTCAGTTATTTCGATATTGTCTACTCTCAGACAACATCTAATAGATGACATGCATTCATTAATTCATTCACAAGTGGTACCTCCATATGGCAAACCGAGCAAAACGCTCAGCCCACCCACGTGGAAACCGGATTTTGTAACACTGTATAAGTTGGTACGTAACGAGATAGCAAAACACTCCAAATAGACTTAAAAGCTGTAACTCAAGCAGCGGAGTTTTCTATCAATTGTACATAAAATGCGAACATTGACTTGGCTTGAGTACATTGCTCATGTTAAAAGCGTGTTTTCCTGAGATGATGGCGGTGGGCTTGAATGAATTCGGGATTTGCGTTTTACAAGCTAGATTGGTATAAACATATAGTATACTACTTCTAGCCTAAATGCGGCCTTGCCTTTCGAATGCATGTGGAACTCTCCATACGATTTTAGCAAAGACAGATACCGCCACTCTAGCCCTGTACACCATTAGGATAAACGTTAGTAGATAGCGGTGGCTAAGTAACCAGGTTATTTGGTGTTAAAAGTCTTTTATCTCATACATAGGCAGGGCGGTCTAAATTTATCAATTTACTGAGCCCGGCGCATCAGAGGAAGTAGAAGTCGCACAGTGTATATGCCAAATTCATAGTTTGAATAGGAAAATTCATCACAGAATAAAGTAAATTACCTTAACAATGGTGGTTGAAGTCCTCCACAGGTACTGTTGCTTTGCAAGGTTTACAAACATTAACCGGTCGAGTAGCCCATTTTCTTTCACGCGTTCTCGCTTATCGACCTGCGTTCATTTTGGATGTTAAAATGGTTAATCTGATAATGCTAATTTAAGTTGTTATTTTAGCAGGAGGTTTGTGTTTGATCCACTCCTTCTGCCACGTGCTTGCGTCGTTAGCTTCTATGGCGTGGCACGTAACCTCCGCTATTTAGGATTGATGAAGTGTTCAAGACAGATTAGCTGTTCAACTGTTGTTGCCACTTGACCTCAAGTACCCGGTAGTCGCAGCGCAAGTCTTCAACACCTGCTTTCGGCACTTTACTCTCAACTCACTTTGTATACCTGAACAGCACGAACAAGGGAGTAACAGGTCATAGTGCGTAATGTCCGTATCGACCAACAAGGAAATCTCTACTCAATTCTATGCACCCTGAACAGGCGGTCTGATTTGAAAGCACTATCCGACACGTCACTGGTGTAAGCTGTAAACGACGCCCTATAATGTTGCGAACCTAGAACAAGTGATGTGTGTGGGTCCTCGCATAGAAAGCAAAAAAGAACAATAACATCCGGTTTAGGGGTCAGTGGTTTCATTTCCTGATTTCAGTCTAACGGTTGCTTCTAGAAAATTAAATCTTCTATTATCGGGGAACTGGATGAGCTGTTTTCCATAAGTATTGGTTGCGTATATGCAGCTTATACGTGAAGCAACTAACATTCATCAATTTCATTTGTTGACCAAACAAACGAAACGGATTCGTATCACCTAGCACTCGCACACTTATCTTATCGGTTAGAGCAAGCCAATAACCTTGGACAACAGCCATGTTGTAGGGGCGAGGGGGAGAAGACGGAAATGAATTCATCCAAGAATTCTAGCTCGAAGGAGACAAGTTGCACGACCATTTCGATAACGTTCACAATCTTCATACATAAACAACTTTACGTTTCAGTAAAGGCACATGTAGTCTAGTAAGAAAGCTTTAGCTCTAGATTACTTTTACTGAATTTCAGTCACGCACCCATCGCTGCCAAAAAAGTTAACGTATTGGATGTTTTCATAAGTTGTTGCTGGTTCTGCGCCGTTAAATGTCAAAATGCTAGAACAAGCCGGGGTACTGCAGAAACACTTTTTGATTTAAGGCCGCTATTCTTTTCTTAATAAATGAGCCCGCTGCATCGGCTTTCCCGATGGAAGTATGGAAGCGCAGTTTTAAAAGCGAAGCGAATGTGGTTTACATACTCTTGGTAAACTTGCGTTCCGAGGGTGTGACACCCACAATGGATTCGTGAGATCCCATGAGATACCCAACTTTGAGCGGATAATAAACTTGACCGGAAGCGAGCAAATAGGACATCATTGCTTCACCCCATTTATTGTTTCGTCCGGATTATCACCGTAGATATGACCGCGACCTGACGCAGTCAATCCTATAGCAAGCAATGTGCCCACTTATTCCTTCTGGGCCCTTACCCTTCCAGGATACGGAACAGAAAACGGTAAATCGATTGCGGTTTGTTGCTCTTCAAAATCGAGGAGTACGACTACATTTTACCGAAATGAGCTACGATTCGGGAGATCCACCAGGGGATTTACTAGAGCGATAGATTTGGTTGGATCTACGAGAATGTAAGGATTATTGGTCGGCCCTAATCCGTCCACGGTGACCACACATCATATCATTATTAGGGATGAACCATCCAACATCATATATTCTCCTTACGATAATACAGTGTTTGAGGTAACGGAGGAAAGTGCACCGTCGCTACTGAAAATTGGAAGGTTACTTTGTCGGCTCTATTTGGTGGTGCTGCAAGCCTAATGGTTTCTCATATTCTGACATTCCACTGTGCGGTTCAGCGACGTTTCCAGTATTGGACAGCACAAGCGATGCAGAAAGCCTTCAATGTATTCCTTTGTCTTCCCCTACGGCGGCATTAATGTGACTAATTTTTAATTCTTGCATTATTTCAGTACATACAAGAGCTATTTCCTATGAGGATATAACTGGTATTGGATGTTAACAGAATTCCAGAAAGTAGCCTTCTCGAGCACGTTCTCTGTGGTCCGTAAACTGACATGTCGCATTAGCATCTTACGATCGCAATGATCAATCAAAGTTGCGCTGAACAGGCGGTCTTCATATTCATGTGGCGAGGTGTGTTACTTCAAGTCTCAATGTCTACTCTTGGCAGTAATGCCTACAGATGGTGACATAATTTTGCGACATCCCCTGACCTCCCGAAGGACTTGCTTCGTGTTGTCATCATAGACAGCGAACTATAAATCGGCAAGTGAATATATGGAGACATGTCAGATGTCGATCCGTCACTGATGTGATGCAGTTCTCACATTTGGCACCTTGCGTCTAAACACTAAGCCTGTCATCCGAGTAATATAGGAATTAGCGACAATAACTAAATTGTGGATCTTC
>OX104063.1:84536685-84803494 GCA_944474145.2 Dicrocoelium dendriticum
GCGTCTTCTTGCTTATTCGCTACTAGTAGAAATACGTACTTGCGGTTAGAGTCCAGCCGTGATAATGCCATCAGGCGTAGTGATAAAATTGAAATTGTTGCTGCAACGCGAACACCGGGCACAAAATATTTTGGCTAGCTCAGCTATTTTGCAAGGGAGGTTCAGAGCTTTATACTCTTCTAGAATGAGAGTTTCGTCATTTTGATGCCTCTGTTCTGCAACGAGTTTGGATTGCTGTGATAATGGCGCAAAGTCAGCAGTTAACCTGAATTTCTGCCGAATCTTACAAAGGTTTCGTGCTGCCCACGACGCCTTGCGCTCGGATTTATGCTTAGTTTGGTAAGCATATTGTAGTGGTAGTGCTGAATCGATGCGGAATCCAATTGTAGTATAAAAATGGTCGGTCGCATGTTGAGGACATGAAGAGAGAAAGAAAGTATCCCAGTTCATCGAACGAACCAGGTCCTTGAAAGAATTCCAGCGGACCGAACTGAACAGACGATAATGCATTGTGTTCTGTACATCGGACATGCGTAGTCTTAGGCAACGTTTGATCACGCGATGATCGCTTCCCGGAAATTTGTCAAGAAAGTTAACACTGATTGCAGGTATGCCCAATGAAAAAATGAGATCCCAAGTACTTTCACCGCTGGTAGGTTGTGGGACGTGTTGCTACCAGCCATTCATTTGGATACAGGAGATAAGATTTCGGCATTTCAAAGGAGTGGTTCCCATGGGCCATGAAATCGAAGGCAGATTGAAATCACCTCCAATAATCTTTTGTATAAACGGTAGGCTAGCGTCATATTCAAATGCAGGCGTCAAAAGTTGTAGCTCTTCTTGGCTGCAGTTTGGCGCGCTGTATATACATCCCATAAGCAACTGCTGCTAACTAACTGATATCGTTATCCATAGGGGTTCCTGGACATCGTTCAGCACCGGTTTCGCGAAGGTTTCTGCTGCGAGCGATTTTTCAGATAAATTACACAGCTACCACCTTGACGACTAGGCCCATTTCTCATAAACTTGTCATATCCGAAAATAGTTAACTGAGTTTCAGACATGCAATCATGGCACCAAGATTCAGTTATGAATATTATATCAGGATTATTCACCAAAACAAACGAGCGTAATGTGTGGATCTTAGAGTAAAGAGAGCGAATGTTTATCAAAAATACTAATAGATGTGAGATATGAAGAAGATTATTTAAGTTTGTTATAAACACTGGGGTTTCAAGTCGTGTGTTTGGACCCATGCTAGAAATTGATGAAAAAAGGGTGGGTAATGCCAACGGTGGAAAATGATTTGGTGGCCACAGTGGAAGGGGTTGCGACTGAGTATGGCCCTCTAGAAAATGTGTTGAGAAAATGTCCGTGATTGTTGTAATATCTTGTGGGAGCTAGAAAGTTAGGTTGTGTCCTCTGCATCATGTCAGTAGTAGGCTGTTGATTACGTAACGCATTGGTAGGAGTCAGTGGGTTGCTATTTCCATCTATGAGTCAAATCCGCTTAAGTGCGCTCAATATACAGGGCTTCACTATACGCGGTGGAGGCACAGTGGTGTCAATCTATACACCACCATCAGCATACTCCGTGTGATTCGTTGATGGAATCGGAAAGTCGTGGTACCCAATTACACCGCGTATAAGTTGCAAACATGGCGGCAGTTTTTCCATAACTTTATGACCGCTGGATGTACGTCTATCTAAACAAAATGACGATACAGGGTCCCTTAATGATGCTTGCGATAAACCTAGGCTAACCGTCCTTTTTATTGCCGATCAATTTGATCGGGTCCATCGATATTCACGATGAGCATGGACGCTGGCCAGAGCAGACTCTAGGCGGGACATGACCGTTCGAGGCTTGAGGTAGCGGTTTTGCATGCAACTGTGATTTAGCAACTAATGCAATTGTTGTCCGCTGATCCAATTTGTTGTCACGTCGCATGCACGTCGCATTAGGAAACCCTATATGACTGTCAGAACTGATTGTCCAAGAGCATTGTAGGTGTTTTGCCCTTGATCGGCTTATCATACTTATTATGCGTGAATTTTAATCGTGGCTTCTACTTTCCTCGAACTTCACACTACTCACAAACATCCACCATTAATCTACCATCGCCCATTGGACGTCTGAAGGACAGGAACTTCGGTCTATTGGGAAGTGACGGGTGAGTGAGCCAATCTGCAACATCAGGACAGGTACTGTGAGCTTATTGGCAACACGTCGGGCACCAAGCAGCAGACATGTGTTAAAATTTGCACACCTAATCGTCAGCCCTCGGTAGCTCAGGTGGTAGAGCAACGGACCGGAAATTCGTGGACCGGGGTTCGACTCCCCTTCGAGGCATATTATTGTGCGTGAATTTTAATCGTGGCTTCTACTTTCTTCGAACTTCACACTACTCACAAACATCCACTATTTATCATAGCCGTAAAACTACGGCCTAGTGGAGGTCCTCCAATAATCAATCTCGCATCTAACGTTGATGTTAACTTCGAAGTGCGCGAATTGGTTGTTCTACCGAACGCAGCAACTAATGCAATAGAGCGGGCCGCATATGCTTGTGATTCCTTGTTAGTTTCAAAAATCCCTTTTTTACTCACCGATTCGCCTACATTTGCAGCAAGCGGAGTATTATTCCCACATTTGTGCTGGCCGCTTAGTGGAGCAATATCAAACGGATGCGCGGCGCCATATGGCTGTTTGGCATTCTGGTTTAGCTCAGACTTTCGTCTCCTTATCTCTCGTTGTACCGGTGTTTGGTCCTTCATAATTTTCAAACGTTTGAAAGTCTTATTAGGCGCAATGAGATTGCGCTTTTGAATGAATCGTTTAACAATAAGTTCATTTTGCAACTGGAAAAGTTTGGGACACGTGTAACGCAATACATTTTTTGCGTAGTCTGATGCAGTTGGACCAACAAGGTTGCATACTGCATGGAGTGAGAAGCAATTTCTGAACAGTTTTTAATGGTAAATTGTCTGGCACATTAAAAACCACCTCATTGCGTGTACAGCGTACTCGAGTGTGTACGTCAGTCGAAATGGAGTCTACCAGTACACTGCACTTCATGAGCTTCATTTTATCAATATTTAGGGGCGATTCAAATAAGACAGCTAAACTCTGCAGAGGTTGTAATATCGATGTGAGCATGTCGACCTTTAATGCAAGTTCATTGTACGCAGTTTCAGCTACGGATGCACATTGTTCAGGTGTCTTTCTCAGGTCAGCATGTAGTCCATGGGTCGTTCCCACAGCTCCTACCCTGCTTTCGTTATTTTCTTTACTACTGATTCCAGCCGTTGTGCGGAGTACGTTCGTTGACTCAGCTTGTGAACTAAAATGGAAACATCCTGGCGGATAATACTTTTCCGCATCGAGCGTGCCCCTACTGTAGACATGATAATAAAACCCAAGTAAGACATATTGAAGCAAAATCAGAGGAGCTAAGACAATGGGTCTTTGACTGAAAATCCGCGTCTAATAGTATGCTGGTAAAAATGGCAACTCCCTGAAACTGGGCGACTTACTTAAGATTAAAAAGAACGCACCGCAATGAACTATTTGAATCTCCGCCTCCGAGTTGCACACGCCGTTACTTTGGAAACGCGAGCTCTCCACCAATTCCAAAGGTGTTGTTGTTGTCTCACCGTTCCAATGACACACCGGTTAGCAGTCGGGTCAGCACAGGCGTTCCTGATTTTCCTCGTGACAGGTCACAAGCGGTTGCAGGTGAATCCAGACAGGCATCGGAACGAAGCTTCTTGGTGTGGCAATAGTGTTGCGTGGCCGGTGGGTTGGTTTTAGGCGGCAGCCTCAATGACTGCGACGCAATCGAAAGGTTAGCGGTAGATCCCTTTTGTTGCCGCCTGTATCCGCCTTACGCAGCCACCGATAAAAGCAGTCGTGTAGTTGTTAGAGAGTCCTTGTGTTGGGCTTCCAAGAAAGATCACAATTTGCGGTGTAGGATGCAAACAAAAATATTTTCGTGTATACTTTCACTGAACAAACGGAAAACGTAAATTCGACGGGAGATAGTCGTCTGTAATGCGTGGAAGCGATATACGCTGCGCGTTGCAAAGAGCACGTCGAGCCTGATCAACTGAGTATATGCAGTCTGGATTACCATGAAAATTGGAGGCGGTGTGTTATCTAACCTCAGTACGTTAGGAGTACACTAGAAGATATCTTACGAATTTTTTCCCCGTACATCGTACCGACGTTGTAAAGCTCAAAGGTGGTCTAGGACATGACTAGGGCATTGTTTTAAGACGGTAATATAAAAAGGAAGGAGGAATTTAGTATCATTTGCGAACGGAACATGAAGTGTAATACCACAAAAAGATGACTCTTAGCTTGCATCTACAAGTTAGTGCTCATGGATTGTACAATATTCGCAATTGTTTTACTGCTCCTCTCCTTGATTCTCGATCCCCTAATACTTGGCTGCTTGGTGAGTAGGAGAACAGACGTTCGCTCCTCTCTCGCATCATCCGTCCACGTTTATCTATAGTCCATGAAATATGGTCCGCTTTTCCGACTTCGTTTACCTTCTGACATTCGAGCTTGAATGCACGTCCGTTTTGGATTAGTATTTGCCAGTCCTTTAGAGTCGGTACACCTCGTAGCCAAGTGGTAGCAAAATCACTGGGCACAGTACGCAACCCTAAAGAAAACGCTATAAATCACGGAGCTGCACTTTGATTCCGGGCTTTTTGATGGTGATTAAGTGAATGATTTTATTAGAACTGCTTTGAAACTGCAAAATCTTAGATAACCTAGCGAATGATATGAGCGATGTCGCAAAGCCAGGACCAGGAACTCAGGCAAATGAATTCTCCATTTCAAGCTATGCACCAAGTAATGCGCTCCCGAGTCTGCGTTCAGGGCCACGGGAGTTAAAACAATTCAGTTCTAAATGACCGTTGTTAAGATTCTGGATGTAATTAAGCGGTAACAAAAAGTCAAACATCTCTCCATGTCCAATAATCAGCAACTGGCAGTGCTCCAGGACGTGGTGGATTTTCGCTTGGCAAACCTTCTCCCTATAAAAAGCCACATATGCCTGTTTAACAACACTTTGATGTGGCGGATGTGACTCACCACCAACTAAAGTCAATGCCCCGTGGATATTCGGATAATGCTATCCGACCCACGGACATCATTGGTTTATATTCAGATTCCTGAAGATAACAAACAGTCAACAAGACAGCAGCACACTTACAAGCACAATCTACACCACTACACACCTACAAAATGGGTTGGCTGCATCCGGTTTCGGATTTCCCTGTCACTGTGGCCAGACACAGAACGCCTACGCCTACAGAAGCACCATGGGTGGCTTGCGTTGCACCACCCACAGCTCCACCTACACACCCCATATCCAGTGTAAGCCCGAAGGAATAAGATCGGGAGGCATGTGGATGGGGGGCCACGTTTCATCAACTGAGCCGGCCCGTACTCTTTTACAGGCAACCACAAGCAAGCTTTATTTGGGGAATCATTCGCACACGAGGCGGTGGCTAGACCGTGGTCCGCTCCACACTGACTGCATGGAACCACTCCTCGAGCCTAGCACGGCCACAAGGACCGTGCACCCCGTCCCCTCCAGCAACGACTAACTATCTCCTGGAGTCAGTATGGACGAGCTAATGGGTAATAGACCGGTAGGCCCCTTGTTAACATGCACACCAAGCGCAGTCACATCGGGGATAGCAAGTAAAAGTCAATCACTTGAAATGACATTATCAAATAACATATATCTGTTAAAGCATACGTCTATGCAGACATAACTCTTCGCTAAATTAGCATATGAAGTAAGTTGGTTAGCAATGAATCCGCGATAAGTACAAAATGTCCACAAGTTAGTCAAAAAATGTCACAAACGAGATAAGGTTAACGAAAATAACCGTAATTAGCTTAAACAACGCAGCTAGTAAATAGAAGATTATTCGGGTGGACAGAACAAACCAAATAAAATGGAGTACAATTTATCCAGCTTAAAAATACCTAATTTAAATTTATGTTGGTTTAGTACAACTGTGGTGGGGAAGCATCGTGAATGTAACCTCAGCCTCAGCATGGCGCACATACAGAACACGTACATACGTATATACACCCATACACATACATTCACTGTTATGTAAAACATATATTTTCGTACATTTTGACCATACTTTGTTGTGTTAACATGATCATGCCGGGAAATATATGCCTAGCGTCGTGGAGAATAAAAACATTATTTATCTATTTATAACTGGTTTTGCGGCAAATGACATGTGGCACGCGGGTGGACCATAGTCATTAGATTAGCGAACGCTAAGATTGTGGCTTGCACAAAACCAAAATTTTTCCAGAGCATATAAAGTGCAAAGTTCTTCACAGAAAGAGTGCATGTACTTACGGGGTCAATGGACCGGAAGCCATTGAGACCCGGATAGTGTGACGTCTAGAGCGACTGTACCACCTCAGTTATATTGGGGTAAATAGCGTCTCTGAAATGCCTCCTGCCCTATGTAAACATAACCGTTGTATTTAGGGGTGGAAGGTTGAAATTGGTGAGTGGATTCGCTGCTATGTCTGCTAGAAATCTTGCACATATTAAAAGCTGAATTTTTACCTATCATGCGTGCACAAAAGCGCATTCTTAAAATGACGACTTGGTCAATGACTGCGCAATGGTGGATCATTGGATTTGCCTTCTAGCAGCTTCTTCTACCTGACTACCATCGATTCTGCACTGACGATGCCACCTCGAATGGTGGTGACACGTTTGCAATCAAGTTTCCTAACTCAGTGAACACCGTAGGAACTGAACAAGTTTCCCGAACTTTCAGTATTCCAAGTACTTTCAGACTACAGTGTTTTTCGAGAGTAATTATGAATTGGTACGATCTGACTTCAAGTCAAGTCAAGGAAAGCTTTATGCTCCATTTGGATGCATTTTCAGCATTTTACACTATCTACCACAAATGTCAGTAAAGACGATCGTTTTGCAGTTTTAAAAACGGAAGGGGTAAAAAGTGCACAGGTGTCACGTAAATAAACAATCCGGAATTTTTGAACAACGGCCGCACATTGATCGAACGAATTATAAAATTCCTCTTCCCCTTGACGACTCCATCATTCGTTAAAAGGTTTATTGATAGCTCGTTTCAACTGGCTAAATGAAGTAAACGGCGAGTTTTGCACGGCGGCTAGTATACTTTTTCCACGAATCGGTGGAGTTGAGCGACCTTAATAACCATGAAATTGTCCTGCCAAAGAATTCGTCAAGGGATACAAGTAAAATTGATACGTTTGCGTTAGATAACGCAAAAAACGTTGTTTTGGGAGAGAGCGACGACAGCCAGTTTAAAGGCTCCGCCTTTAGAGACTTGTTCATTCTACTGCATCTAATTAACTTGTTTGAAGCCAAGAAGTTTACGCTGGAGCTTAGCAGTTTTCCTTTTTCTAGGAAGCCGCTTGCAGCGTGCTACTCAAGTAAATTAACCGAGACATTGCTTATGTGAACCATGGTGTAGCAGGCTGTGCCGTGCAGCACACCAAGAGTCAAAACAGTCTGGGAAACGATTAAAATCCGCAATTTATAACAAGCAAAGAGTATATATACTACAATTAAATGGGAGGCACTACGTGATTGCTTTACATTGGACGCTTTCTTTCCCGCATCTTTCGCTGTCTGTATTTGTTGACTGTTCCGTACGCTCTGTTCGCTTCATTGGACTTCTGCTCAGCCTGCTTTATCAGCCATCGTTGGGCGTGTCTATCTGTCCGGCCAACACGCATGTTTCTGCAACACACGTGGTTGCCAAACAAGTCGTCGCACCGACCTTCATGACGACGCAGGACTATGTCCCTCTTTGCTAAGCACATCCTGATCTAACTCTCTGGCTTCTCGGTAGGTGTCACCATGTACGACCACACTTTAACACGGCTCTCGCTTTGCCCTTTGCGGCTACCCTAATTCTCACCACACAATCTTGTGCGTAAGCCTGTACGAAACAGTTCGACGAGCCCTACTCATTGCTTCCCACCGCTTGGATTTAACCTGGGTGGATTATATGCTTGCACCCGTTCTCAGTTTTTGGCACATTCTTTGCCGAGTTCTACGTGTGTAACCCCATCAACCGGAGCTTTTCGGGATACATTTTGGTTTCTTTCGGAAGAAAAGGCTGAGAACTCCCAAACTACTTAGCAACTATCCCTGCGATTTGTAGCGTAACAATGTTACCGTCATTTTGCTTCGCTCATCAACTGAAAATCTCATCCTAGGTACTAAGGGACGCTTCTCATCGCTGTAAATGTGTCGTCGTTTAAAGGAGACAGCCAATACCCTCTGCGGCTTTGTGTGGGTGTGTGGATTCAACCGCGAGTTGTTTTAAAGCCGAACCCAACCGTCTGTGCGATAAAACATCCATCTGTCACGACCGACTGACCTTGGTGCGGCTGAACAACTCAACTAGTGTGCGCGTTTTAACGTGCTTGTGTGTTACGCCTGGTACATAGAACATTCAACAAACATGAGCAGCAGCACCGAAAAGAGCGCTCAGATAGACTTTGCTGCAAACGTTAACATCACGACAAGCAGTACTACGGTTCAACGTCACCTAAGTTCCTCCGAAAATTGCGATAAAGTCCTCAAGGGCAGCGTACCCAGTTTTAGCTGCATTGGAGAGTACAATCCGAAATGCATAGGGTAATCGGTCGAAGGAGTGAGACAGATAAACAATTTGTGGACACAGTTTGGTTTAGTCAAAAATGTCAAGTTATTCAAGTTGTCAACTGGTTATCTGCTCAGGAAAATGCGCAAAGGGATGCCTGAGATAATCGCGCATTTTGTAAATAGTAAGATCGCTCTCTCAGAGGCAAATGTGGCCACGCTAATACCACCGTCAGCCCTAGTAAGCTCTGACACTAAGCCACAGGAGATAATTAGACGCGACAATCTCACTGCAGCGTATATGTCTCTAAATCCACTGGGTCACCCCAATCTCATAAGTGAACAACACACAAACATGCCTGCTTCCACTTCTCAAACCATAGACGCTTCACCTCCAGATTCAGCCATGACACCGACTGCTCAGAGCTGAAGGCAATCAGGTGCAAATAACAAGCTGGTAACGTACGTATCGATTGCCTCGACAAATACACCGGGAGCGACACACGTAGGTCCATCTTCTGTACCGAGCAAGCGTCGAGCAATGTAGGTTTCACCGTCAACTCCAGTGATGCCTATCAAACAATCCAACTTGCCGTATAAAATACTATAAAGCCGACACTCGCTAGACAAACCCACGCTGCGTTAACTCTCGTGTGCATCAATGTTCCAGAGTCCAAATCTGACACAATAATAGGCAAGTTGCAAGACAATTGCAACCAGTGGAGTTCTATCAGCGATGCGACTGGTATTCGGATGGAGCCTGTTATGCTGCAACCATCTATACAACCGAACCTGCGTCATTCCATCGAAGTGCAATATTACTTTCATTAGTCTTGGACCAAAGCCTTCGTAGTTAAATGATGACGGAACTCTTGACAGGGACTTGGCAATAACATTGTCAACAGAGAGCCCTTCGCGGATGCGACACCACTGCATTCGGTCATATGTTTACGCATCGGGATCAGAAGAATGCAGATGCGCGGGAACACCATGAACAAATATTGTTTGCTTGCTATCTCTATTGGTAATGCAGCGTTGGTCAACTGCTATTTTGGGCGATCTTTCCAAGGTACATCGGGTAATATGCGCACTCCGCCCAGTGAGTTGCGAAGACGAACTGCTGAGAGCAGGACAGCCCCCGGCTCATCTGCTGAGGCTAGTGTTACTCGAAGAAATCGATGTCCACCAGAGTGCACTGAGGTCGGGTGACGCGCTAAGCGTTGCAGCATAACAGGCTCCATCCGAATACCAGTCGCATCGCTGATAGAACTCCACTGGTTGCAATTGTCTTGCAACTTGCCTATTATTGTGTCAGATTTGGACTCTGGAACATTGATGCACACGAGAGTTAACGCAGCGTGGGTTTGTCTAGCGAGTGTCGGCTTTATAGTATTTTATACGGCAAGTTGGGTTGTTTGATAGGCATCACTGGAGTTGACGGTGAAACCTACATTGCTCGACGCTTGCTCGGTACAGAAGATGGACCTACGTGTGTCGCTCCCGGTGTATTTGTCGAGGCAATCGATACGTACGTTACCTGCTTGTTATCTGCACCTGATTGCCTTCAGCTCTGAGCAGTCGGTGTCATGGCTGAATCTGGAGGTGAAGCGTCTATGGTTTGAGAAGTGGAAGCAGGCATGTTTGTGGGTTGTTCACTTATGAGATTGGGGTGACCCAGTGGATTTAGAAACATATACGCTGCAGTGAAATTGTCGCGTCTAATTATCTCCTGTGGCTTAGTGTCAGAGCTTACTTGGGCTGACGGTGGTATTAGCGTGGCCACATTTGCCTCTGAGAGCGCGATCTTACTATTTACAAAATGCGCGATTATCTCAGACATCCCTTTGCGCTTTTTCCTGAGCAGATAACCAGTTGACAACTTGAATAACTTGACATTTTTTACTAAACCAAACTCTGTCCGCAAATTGTTTATCTGTCTCACTCCTTCGACCGATTACCCTATGCATTTCGGATTGTACTCTCTAATGCAGCTAAAGCTGGGTACGCTGCCCTTATGGACTTTGTCGCAATTCTCGGAGGAACCTAGGTGACGTTGAACCGTAGTACTGCTTGTCGTGATGTTAACGTTTGCAGCAAAGTCTGTCTGAGCGATCTTTTTGGCGCTGCCGCTCATGTTTGTTGAATGCTCTATGTACCAGGCGTAACACACAAGCACGTCAAAACGCACACACTAGTTGAGTTGTTCAGCCACACCAAGGTCAGTCGGTCGTGACAGATGGATGTTTTATCGCGCAGACGGTTGGGTTCGGCTTTAAAACAACTCGCGGTTGAATCCACACACCCACACAAAGCAGCAGCGTGTATTGGCTGTCTCCTTTAAACGACGACACATTTACAGCGATGATAAGCGTCCCTTAGTACCTCGGATGAGATTTTCAGTTGATGAGCGAAGCAAAATGACGGTAACATTGTTATGCTGCAAATCGCAGAGATAGTTGCCAAGTAGTTTGGGAGTTCTCAGCTTTTTCTTCCGAAAGAAACCAAAATGTAGCCCGAAAAGCTCCTGTTGATGGGGTTACACACGTAGAACTCGGCAAAGAATGTGCCAAAAACTGAGAACGGGTGCAAGCATATAATCCACCCAGGTTAAATCCAAGCGGCGGGAAGCAATGAGTAGGGCTCGTCGAACTGTTTCGAACAGGCGTACGCACAAGATTGTGTGGTGAGAATTAGGGTGGCCGCAAAGGGCAAAGCGAGAGCCGTGTTAAAGTGTGGCCGTACAGGGTGACACCTACCGAGAAGCCAGAGAGTTAGATCAGGATTTGCTTAGCAAAGAGGAAAATAGTCCTGCACCGACATGAAGGTCAGTGCGACGACTTGTTTGGCAACCACGTGTGTTGCAGAAACATGCGTGTTGGCCGGACAGATAGACTCGCCCAACGATGACTGATAAAGCAGGCTGAGCAGAAGTCCAATGAAGCGAACAGAGCGTACGGAACAGTCAACAAATACAGACAGCGAAAGATGCGGGAAAGATAGCGTCCAATGTAAAGCAATCACGTAGTGCCTCTCATTTAATTGTAGTATATATACTCTGCTTGTTATAAATTGCGGATTTTAATCGTTTCCCAGACTGTTTTGACCCTTGGTGTGCTGCACGGCACAGCCTGCTACACCATGGTTCACATAAGCAATATCTCGGTTAATTTACTTGAGTATCACGCTGCAAGCGGCTTCCTAGAAAAAGGAAAACTGCTAAGCTCCAGCCTAAACTTCTTGGCTTCAAACAAGTTAATTAGATGCAGTAGAATGAACAAGTCTCTAAAGGCGGAGCCTTTAAACTGGCTATCGTCGCTCTCTCCCAAAACAACGTTTTTTGCGTTATCTAACGCAAACGTATCAATTTTACTTGCATCCCTTGACGAATTCTTTGGCTGGACAATTTCATGGTCATTAAGGTCGCTCAACTCCACCGATTCGTGGAAAAAGTATACTAGCCACCGTGCAAAACTCGCCGTTTACTTCATTTATCCAGTTGAAACGAGCTATCAATAAACCTTTTAACAAATGATGGCGTCGTCAAGGGGAAGAGGAATTTTATAATTCGTTCGATCAATGTGCGGCCGTTGTTCAAAAATTCCGGATTGTTTATTTACGTGACTCCTGTGCACTTTTTACCCTTTCCGTTTTTAAAACTGCAAAACGATCGTCTTTACTGACATTTGTGGTAGATAGTGTAAAATGCTGAAAATGCATCCAAATGGAGCATAAAGCTTTCCTTGACTTGACTTGAAGTCAGATCGTACCACTACATAATTACTCTCGAAAAACACTGTAGTCTGAAAGTACTTGGAATACTGAAAGTTCGGGAAACTTGTTCAGTTGCTACGGTGTTCGCTGAGTTAGGAAACTTGATTGCAAACGTGTCACCACCATTCGAGGTGGCATCGTCAGTGCAGAATCGATGGTAGTCAGGTAGAAGAAGCTGCTAGAAGGCAAACCCAATAATCCACCATTGCGCAGTCATTGACCAAGTCGTCATTTTAAGAATGCGCTTTTGTGCACGCATGATAGGTAAAAATTCAGCTTTTAATATGGGCAAGATTTCTAGCAGACATAGCAGCGAATCCACTCACCATCTTCAACCTTCCACCCCTAAATACAACGGTTATGTTTACATAGGGCAGGAGACATTTCAGAGACGCTATTTACCCCAATATAACTGAGGTGGTATACTCGCTCTAGACGTCACACTATCCGAGTCTCAATGGCTTCCGGTCCATTGACCCCGTAAGTACATGCACTCTTTCTGTACAAAACTTTGCACTTTATATGCTCTGGAAAAATTTTGGTTTTGTGAAAGCCACAATCTTAGCGTTCGCTAATCTAATGACTATGGTCCACCCGCGTGCCACATGTCATTTACCGCAAAACCAGTTATAAATAGATAAATAATGTTTTTATTCTCCACGACGCTAGGCATATATTTCCCGGCATGATCATGTTAACACAACAAAGTATGGTCACAATGTACGAAAATATATGTTTTACGTAACAGTGAATGTATGTGTATGGGTGTATATACGTATGTACGTGTTCTGTATGTGCGCCATGCTGAGGCTGAGGGTACATTCACGATGCTTCCCCACCACAGTTGTACTAAACCAACATAAATTTAAATTAGGTATTTTTAAGCTGGATAAATTGTACTCCATTTTATTTGGTTTGTTCTGTCCACCCGAATAATCTTCTATTTACTAGCTGCGTTGTTTAAGCTAATTACGGTTATTTTCGTTAACCTTATCTCGTTTGTGACATTTTCTGACTAACTTATGGACATTTTGTACTTATCGCGGATTCATTGCTAACCAACTTAATTCATGTGCTAATTTAGCGAAGAGTTATGTCTGCATAGCCGTATGCTTTAACAGATATATTTTATTTGCTAATGACATTTCAAATGATTGGCTGTTGTTTGATATCCCCGGTGTGGCTGCGCTCGATGTGTATGTTGACAAGGTGCCTACCTGTCTATTACCCACTACCTCGTCCATACTGGCTCCAGGAGACAGTTGGTCGTTGCTAGAGGGGAAGGGGTGCACGGTCCTTGTGGTCGTGCTAGGCTCGAGGAGTGGTTCCATGCAGTCAGTGTGGAGCGGACCACGGTCTAGCCACCGCCTCGTGTGCGAATGATTCCCCAAATAAAGCTTGCTTGTGGTTGCCTGTAAAAGAGTACGGGCCGGCTCAGTTGATGAAACGTGGCCCCCCATCCCCATGCTTCCCGATCTTATTCCTTCGGGCTTACACTGGATATGGGGTGTGTAGGTGGAGCTGTGGGTGGTGCAACGCAAGCCACCCATGGTGCTTCTGTAGGCGTAGGCGTTCTGTGTCTGGCCACAGTGACAGGGAAATCCGAAACCGGATGTAGCCAACCCATTTTGTAGGTGTGTAGTGATGTAGCTTGTGCTTGTAAGTGTGCTGCTGTCTTGTTGACTGTTATCTTCAGGAATCTGAATATAAACCAATGATGTCCGTGGGTCGGATAGCATTATCCGAATATCCACGGGGCATTCACTTTAGTTGGTGGTGAGTCACATCCGCCACATCACAGTGTTGTTAAACAGGCATATGTGGCTTTTTATATGGAGAACGTTTGCCAAGCGAAAATCCACCACGTCCTGGAGCACTGCCAGTTGCTGAGTATTGGACATGGAGAGATGTTTGACTTTTTGTTACCGCTTAATTACATCCAGAATCTTAACAGCGGTCATTTAGAACTGAATTGCTTTAACTCCCGTGGCCCTGAACGCAGACTCGGGAGCGCATTACTTGGTGCGTAGCTTGAAATGGAGAATTCATTTGCCTGAGTTCCTCGTCCTGCCTTTGCGACATCGCTCATATCATTCGCTAGGTTATCTAAGATTTTGCAGTTTCAAAGCAGTTCTAATAAAATCATTCACTTAATCACCATCAAAAAGCCCGGAATCAAAGTGCAGCTCCGTGATTTATAGCGTTTTCTTTAGGTTTGCGTACTGTGCCCAGTGATTTTGCTACCACTTGGCTACGAGGTGTACCGACTCTAAAGGACTGGCAAATACTAATCCAAAACGGACGTGCATTCAAGCTCGAATGTCAGAAGGTAAACGAAGTCGGAAAAGCGGACCATATTTCATGGACTATAGATAAACGTGGACGGATGATGCGAGAGAGGAGCGAACGTCTGTTCTCCTACTCACCAAGCAGCCAAGTATTAGGGGATCGAGAATCAAGGTGAGGAGCAGTAAAACAATTGCGAATATTGTACAATCCATGAGCACTAACTTATAGATGATAGCTAAGAGTCATCTTTTTGTGGTATTACACTTCAGGTTCCGTTCGCAAATGATACTAAATTCCTCCTTCCTTTTTATATTACCGTCTTAAAACAATGCTCTAGTCATGCCCTAGACCACTTTTGAGCTTTACAACGTCGGTACGATGTACGGAAAAAAATTCGTAAGATATCTTCTAGTGTACTCCTAACGTACTGAGGTTAGATAACACACCGCTTCCAATTTGCATGGTAATCCAGACTGCATATACTCAGTTGATCAGGCTCGACGTGGTCTTTGCAGCGCGCAGCGTATATCGCTTCCACGCATTACAGACGACTATCTCCCGTCGAATTTACGTTTTCCGTTTGCTCAGTGAAAGTATACAAGAAAAATTTTTTGTTTGCATCCTACACCGCAAATTGTGATCTTTCTTGGAAGCCCAACACAAGAACTCTCTAACAACTACACGACTGCTTTTATCGGTGGTTGCGTAAGGCGGATACAGGCGGCAACAAAAGGGATCTACCGCTAACCTTTCGATTGCGTCGCAGTCATTGAGGCTGCCGCCTAAAACCAACCCACCGGCCACGCAACACTATTGCCACACCAAGAAGCTTCGTTCCGATGCCTGCCTGGATTCACCTGAAACCGTTTGTGACCTGTCACGAGGAAAATCAGGAAAGCCTATGTTGATCCGACTGCTAACCAGTGTGTCGTGGGAAGGTTAGACAACGACACCTTTGGAATTGGTGGAGAGCTCGCGTTTCTAAAGTAACGGCGTGTGCAACTCGGAGGCGGAGACTCAAATAGTTCATTGCGGTGCGTTCTTTTTAATCTTAAGTAAGTCGCCCAGTTTCAGGGAGTTGCCATTTTTACCAGCATACTATTAGACGCGGATTGTCAGTCAAAGACCCATTGTCTTAGCTCCTCTGATTTTGCTTCAATGTGTCTTACTTGGGTTTTATTATCATGTCTACAGTAAGGGCACGCTCGATGCGGAAAAGTATTATCCGCCAGGATGTTTCCATTTTAGTTCACAAGCTGAGTCAACGAACGTACTCCGCACAACGGCTGGAATCAGTAGTAAAGAAAATAACGAAAATAGGGTGGGAGCTGTGGGAACTACCCATGGACTACATGCTGACTTGAGAAAGACACCTGGACAATGTGCATCCGTAGCTGAAACTGCATACAATGAACTTGCATTAAAGCTCGACATGCTCACATCGATATTACAACCTCTGCAGAGTTTAGCTGACTTATTTGAATCGCCCCTAAATATTGATAAAATGAAGCTCATGAAGTGCAGTGTACTGGTAGACTCCATTTCGACTGACGTACACACTCGAGTACGCTGTACACGCAATGAGGTGGTTTTTAATGTGCCAGACAATTTATCATTAAAAACTGTTCTAAAAGTGCTTCTCACTGCATGCGGTATGCAATCTTGTCGGTCCGGCTGTATCAGACTACGCAAAAATGTATTGCGTTACACGTGTCCCATACTTTTCCAGTTTCAAAATGAACTTATTGCTAAACGATTCATTCAAAAGCGCAATCTCATTGCGCTTAATAAGACTTTCAAACGTTTGAAAATTATGAAGGACCAAACACCGGTACAACGAGAGATAAGGAGAACATCTGAGGTAAAACAGAATACCCAACAGTCATATGGCGCCGCGCATCCGTTTGATATTGCTCTACTAAGCGGCCAGCACAAATGTGGGAATAATACTCCGCTTGCTGCAAATGTAGGCAAATCGGTGTGTAAAAAAGGGATTTTTGAAACTACCAAGGAATCACAAGAATATGCGGCCCGCTCTATTGCATTAGTTGCTGCGTTCGGTAGAACAACCAATTCGCGCACTTCGAAGTTAACATCAACGTTAGATGCGTGATTGATTATTGGTGGAACTCCACTAGGCCGTAGTTTCACGGCTAAGTATGATAAATAGTGGATGTTTGTGAGTAGTGTGAAGTTCGAAGAAAGTAGAAGCCACGATTAAAATTCACGCACAATAATATGCCTCGACGGGGAGTCGAACCCCGGTCCACGAATTTCCGGTCCGTTGCTCTACCACCTGAGCTACCGAGGGCTGACGATTAGGTGCGCAAATTTTAACACATGTCTCTGCTTGGTGCGCGACGTGTTGCCAATAGGCTCACAGTTTCTGTCCTGATGTTGCAGACTGGCTCACTCACCCGTCACTTCCCAATAGACCGAAGTTCCTGTCCTTCAGACGTCCAATGGGCGATGGTAGATTAATGGTGGATGTTCGTGAGTAGTGTGAAGTTCGAAGAAAGTAGAAGCCACGAGTAAAATTCACGCATAATAAGTATGATAAGCCGACCAAGGGCAAAACACCTACAATCCTCTTGGACAATCAGTTCTGACACTCATATAGGGTTTCCTAATGCGACGTGCATGCGACGTGACAACAAATTGGATCAGCGGATAACAATTGCATTAGTTGCTAAATCACAGTTGCATGCAAAACCGCTACCTCAAGCCTCGAACGGTCATGTCCCGCCTAGAGTCTGCTCTGGCCAGTGTCTATGCTCATCATGAATATCGATGGACCCGCTCAAATTGATCGGCAATAAAAAGGACGGTTAGTCTAGGTTTATCGCAAGCATCATTAAGGGACCCTGTATCGCCATTTTGTTTGGATAGACGTACATCCAGCGGTCATAAAGTTATGGAAAAACTGCCGCCATGTTTGCAACTTATACGCGGTGTAATTGGATACCACGACTTTCCGATTCCATCAACGAATCACACGGATTATGCTGATGGTGGTGTATAGATTGACACCACTGTGCCTCCACCGCGTATAGTGAAGCCTTGTATATTGAGCGCACTTAAGCGGATTTTACCCATAGATGGAAATAGCAACCCACTGACTCCTACCAGTGCGTTACGTAATCAACAGCCTACTACTGACATGATGCAGAGGACACAACCTAACTCTCTAGCTCCAACAAGACATTACAACAATCACGGACATTTTCTCAAAACATTTTCTAGCGGGCCATACTCAGTCGCAACCACTTCCACTGTGGCTACCAAATCATTTCCCACCGTTGGCATTACCCACCCTTTTTTCATCAATTTCTAGCATGAGTCCAAGCACACGACTTGAAACCCCAGTGTTTATAACAAACTTAAATAATCTTCTTCATATCTCACATCTATTAGTATTTTTGATAAACATTCGCTCTCTTTACTCTAAGATCCACACATTACGCTCGTTTGTTTTGGTGAATAATCCTGATATAATATTCATAACTGAATCTTGGTGCCATGATTGCATGTCTGAAACTCAGTTAACTATTTTCGGATATGACAAGTTTATGAGAAATCAGCCTAGTCGTCAAGGTGGTAGCTGTGTAATTTATCTGAAAAATCGCTCGCAGCAGAAACCTTCGCGAAGCCGGTGCTGAACGATGTCCAGGAATCCCTATGGGTAACGATATCAGTTGGTTAGCAGAAGTTGCTTATGGGATGTATATACAGCGCGCCAAACTGCAGCGAAGAAGATCTAGAACTTTTGACGTCTGCATTTGAATATGACGCTAGCCTACCGTTTATACAAAAGATTATTGGAGGTGATTTCAATCTGCCTTCGATTTCATGGCCCATGGGAACCACTCCTTTGAAATGCCGAAATCTTATCTCCTGTATCCAAATGAATGGCTGGCAGCAACACGTCCCACAACCTACCAGCGGTGAAAGTACTCGGGATCTCAAGTGGCATTTGGTGTACTCGCTGTGTGGTTGGATTGCGACTCGCAATCTCTATTCAGACCTCGGTCCTAAGTGGACCTCGGTCATTACGATCACAAGGACCGTAACCGAATTGGTGATTCGGTGTTGCTCCTCAGGGTTGGGAGGAGCAACACCGAACTACCAATTCGGTTACGGTCCTTGTGATCGTAATGACCGAGGTCCACTTAGGACCGAAGTCTGAATAGAGATTGCGAGTCGCAATCCCACCACACAGCGAGTACACCAAATGCCACTTGGAATACTTTACCGCTGTGCCAAACGTTGCTCGCGGACCTAGGAGCCATAGTGGTCAGGGCGTCAACCTTTGAACACTATACCTCGAGGTCCACCCCAGCTCAGGGTATCTCCATCTGATGAGTCCAAAGGAGGACGAAACCAATGGGGTCTCAGGGTTGGGAGGAGCAACACCGAACTACCTACTCGGGATCTCATTTTTTCATTGGGCATACCTGCAAGCAGTGTTAACTTTCTTGATAAATTTCCGGGAAGCGATCATCGCGTGATCAAACGTTGCCTAAGACTACGCATGTCCGATGTACAGAATACAATGCATTATCATCTGTTCAGTTCGGTCAGCTGGAATTCTTTCAAGGACCTGGTTCGTTCGATGAACTGGGATACTTACTTTCTCTCTTCATGTCCTCAGCATGCGACCGACCAGTTTTACACTACAATTGGATTCCGCATCGATTCAGCACTACCACTACAATATGCTTACCAAACTAAACATAAATCCGATCGCAAGGCGTTGTAGGCAGCACGAAACCTTTGTAAGATTCGGCAGAAATTCAGGTTAACTGCTGACTTTGCGCCATTATCACAGCAGTCCAAGCTCGTCGCAGAACAGAGGCATCAAAATGACAAAACTCTCATTCTAGAAGAGTATAAAGCTCTGAACGTCCCTTGCAAAATAGCTGAGCTAGCCAAACTATTTTGTGCCCGGTGTTTGCGTTGCAGCAACAATTTCAATTTTATCACTACGCCTGATGGCATATATTGCGACACACCAGATGATATCTGCGAAGCTTTCAGTGCTTATTTTGCCGAATCAGTGGTCAATGCATCATCAGACACACCAGCATTAATCATTCTACACAACAATGAAAGTCTATGCACAATGCAATTCACCACAGCGAAAATCACTGGTCAAGTCTCTCCCTCATGCTCCTCAACGTGCGCACGCCCTGATGGGATCCCCCTTGTTTGATAAAAACAGTGGTGGTGAATTCCTTCTGCTTTTCCTCAACATCTTTACGCTCTCTTTTAACAATGGTGTATACTCTACTCAATGGAAAACTTCTGTCGTTATCCCGCGACATAAAAATAGCACTGCCCACGAGGTTAAAAACTTTCGTCCCATCAATCATACGCCCATCGTACCTAGAATAATGGAAAGAGTAGTGAAAGAGGAACTATTTGTATTCTTGAACAAGGCTAACATCATCAGCAGTTCGCAACATGGCATTAAGCAAAGTCGATCCTGCGCAACATACCAGACAGACTTTTTAAACCACACAACGGCTGCAATAGACAACGGAAACAGTGTTGTAATCCTGTTCCTGGATAGGCAAAAAGCCTTTGATAGAGTTCCTTATAGAATGTTACTAAACCAACCGAAGTCTATAGGCGTTGCAGAACCGATGCTGTCTTGGTTGTCTTCGTATCTAATTGATAGACAGCAGGTGGTGCGCATAGGCGACCATATCTCAAAACCGAAGGCAATCACCGATGGAGTAATTCAAGAGCGTGTTCTTGGTCCTCTTCTTTTTCTAATATATAGTAACGATATATTCCAGCGAATAAGAAGTGCTGTTGCATTTGTCTTTGCCGATGACATTAAAGTTGTCTACTTACAACCAGGTGCGAACACCCAGGAAGCCGTACATGTCATTCAGGATGACTTATCTCATCTTGAATCCTGGTGCCAACTGTTGCAGATGTCATTTGTCGTGGACAAGTGTAATATTTTGTCGTACAAATGCCAAGTACCACCAGACAGTTTACTGCTACAAGGCGCATATATCTCGCAATGCAGGGCAGTTCGCAAGTTTAGTGTGCGATATTCCGTCACGTATAACTTTTCTGAACAGTGACATTCAAGTTTCGAAAGCCATGAACACCATCGGTTACATCTGCCATGATAATGACCTCACGGAATGTCGCGTATCGTTTTACAAAACATATGTATTGCCGTGTTTGGAATACTGTTCAGCGGTCCAGTCTAATCTGAGGAAATCTAACCAACATGCTCTTGAGAGGGTCCAGAGATGCTACCCGAAATGGCTATGAAGATATTCCTCAACGTTGACATACAGAGCGATGCGATAAACCCAAATTTACTCTAGAAGTGCTGTTGTCGGCTGTTATTGTACATTGCTCAATGTTTCACAATGGTAGATGAAAAAGAAGGTGCGGTGTGCGACCGCAATACCCAACGACAGCTGAATGAGGCTCAGCCGAGACAATTATATTGGAGTCAAAGGAAGCGATTGCATTTTGGCCATATACACCACGTTACATACGCCCAAATAATCACTGAGTTGGGCTTGTGGATACAATCGCAGCACTGCAGCGTCTGTGACCCTAAATCCACTGGATCACCCCAATCTCATAAGTGAACAACCCACAAACATGCCTGCTTCCACTTCTCAAACCATAGACGCTTCACCTGCAGATTCAGCCATGACACCGACTGCTCAGAGCCGGAGGCAATACGGTGCAGAAAACAAGCAGGTAACGTACCCATCGATTGCCTCGACAAATACACCGGGAGCGACACACGTAGGTCCATCTTTTGTACCGAGCAAGCGTGGAGCAATGTAGGTTTCACCGTCAACTCCAGTGATGCCTATCAAACAACCCAACTTGCCGTATAAAACACTATAAAGCCGACACTCGCTAGACAAAACCACGCTGCGTTCACTCTCGTGTGCATCAATGTTCCCGAGTCCAAATCTGACACAATAATAGGCAAGTTGCAAGACGATTGCAACCAGTGGCGTTCTATCAGCGATGCGATTGGTATTCGGATTGAGCCTGCAATGCTGCAACGCGTAGCGCGTCACCCGACCTCAGTGCACTCTGGTGGACATCGAATTCTTCGAGTAACACTAACTTCAGCAGATGAGACGGGGGCTGTCCTGCTCTCAGCAGTTCGTCTTCGCAACTCACTGGGCGGAGTGCGCATATTGGCCGATCTACCTTGGAAAGATCGCCCAAAATAGCAGTTGACCAACGCGGCATTCCCAATAGGGATAGCAAGCAAACAATATTTGTTCATGGTGTTCCCGCGCATCTGCATTCTTCTGATCCTGATGCGCAAACATATGACTGAGTGCAGTGGTGTTGCATCCGCGAAGTACTCTCTGTTGACAATGTTATTGCCAAGTCCCTGTCAAGAGTTCCGTCATCACCTAACTACGAAGGATTTGGTCCAAGACTAATGAAAGTAATATTACACTTCGATGGAATGACGCAGGTTCTGTTGTATATATGGTTAAAATTTCGAGCCAAGTTGCCAACAGAAATCCGGCTATAGGCAGCAGGCGAACGGCCAACAGTCGTAAGCAATTCGATGGGACTTGCAAATACCGTAAATTATTTATCTGCACACTCCTGCGATGAGGCCGACGCAACAGCACGCACGGCACACAACAGGGCAGTGCGCAGCACGAGCGAAACGTCTGTTCAAGAACGCGCGATAACGTCATGCAATTTGATTGAAATTCATAAACCAGAATCTATTAATGGCCGGCCACCGTACGGCGGGCTTAAAAGCGAACATAAAGTTGCCGTCCATTAAACGCACCCCTAACAACAAAAGTGCTTTTTGTATGTACACAAACTCCCAAGGAATTCTAAATAAGCTGGCTCAACTTAGAGAATTCCACGTCCCACTACTGCGGGCCCTCGTCATGATTACAGAGACTTGGCTAAAACTTGAGATAACCGATTCTGAGATCAAGTCACCCGGTATGTCGCTGCTTCGGAAAGATGAAACTGGAAGGAGTGGCTGTGTGATTCTTTCTTATCACACAAACCTCCGATGTAAAGTTATCGCTCACCCGGAAAGCCGCGCGCCCGATTCACTTTGGTGCCGCCTGTGCTTGCGAAACAAGGACACATGTCTACTAGCCGTGGTTTACCGTCCACCAAAATCAACATCGGAAATGTATTCCAAATTGAACCACGTCTTTCAGTTTGATTTGCACAAATCCTACACCCACATTCCTATCGCTGGCGACTTCAATGTGTACGACCAGGAAACGCCTGCAACCGATGATGTGAAGTGTAAAGCCCGCTTCCAAGAGCTAATTGCTAGCCACCCTATTTACAACCACGTAACCACTCGCATCAAATTTCGAACTGCCAACAAGCCGTCGATACTGGATCTTGTGCTTATTGCTCAAGAACTCATGGTAGACAGAATAGTTAAAAGCACGCCACTGGGTCACAGTGACCGTGTTACTCTATTCTTTGACAGTATACGCTATGCGGAATATCCAGCAACGGAGGATGTTAAGTGCATACCATCACGCACTATAATGTCTTATCTACGCTTATTAAGGATACAGCATTGAATTTCTTAACCGAACGCTCCCCCCAGATATTGCATGGAAAACGTTCACAAGGACGCTCAGTACACTGGTAGTGCAAGCATCGGAGCAGAAGTCCTTCCAACCCAAAACAAGCACAATTCACTTCTGAAGAGCAGAACAGATAAGCTCCTCGAAAACACTATGTTGTTAAGTAAGTTCAAGTCGAGTCCGGTGACTAATTTACCACATTCATTGTATCCGGGAAAGCACGTATCCATCTCTTCCAAGCAGATTTGGACGATCCCCGGGGATCACATATACAGGAAGTGTGCGTATTTTGTCGCCATACTGTGCCTTCACGAAGCATTTACCAAGGACACGTATAGGTTCACCGGTGTATGTACGAAGAATAGAATTGCAAGCGGATAAGTTCGGGAGCGTTTTTACAGCGTTTTCCCATGTTATCGTCACGGATGCTCCTGCATCGATTTCTATCTGTACCTTTTGTCCGTCAATGTAAAGCACTAGAGTGTATGGCGCCGGCTGCATGCTAGAAACGGAATTAAGCCAAATGGAATGTAATTCAGGTCGCTACCATCAGACTCGTCCACAGTTTTGATGGGGTTTGCTCCTCGATAAGCCCCACCTGAACGTCGCTTGACCGATCTACACACTCGCGCCAGGTGGCCCACCTTCCTGCAGCTTCGACATACTGTCTTCTGATGCCGGCAGTCGGATGGACAACTGTGCTGCTCACCACAACGATAGCACACAAACAAATTGACGCCAGTGGGTGGCTTTGGTTTTGGTGTAGTGTTAATCAATCGCAGCTCATCTGACGAGTCCTTCAGCGTAAATGTTGCGAGTTGTTGTGTAAGGTGTTCCCTCTGCCGCGCAATCGAGCAGGCCGTCTCCCAGGTCAGTGAACAATCATCTTGTGAAAGGAGCTTCTCCCGCGTGCTCTGGTCTGAGATTCCGGCTATCAAACATTGGAGTAACATGGTCTCTTCAAATCTCGTTGGATCGACTTCATTGTATTTACAATCAGGTGCTGCTTGTAGTACACGAGCGATGAACTCGTTCACACTCTCATCTGGTTTCTGGCAGAGTTTCGAGAGGTAGTATCTAGCCGTAAAAACATTCTGACGAGCACCCCAAAGAGCACTGAAGGTTTCCAAAGCGCCGGTTATCGTAGAAGAGATTTGATCAATGCGAAGTGCATCGAAATACCTTTGACCCTCATCTCCAAGAAACTGTCTCAAGAGCTTCACTTTGTTTTTTCTCAGTAAGAGATACTGCTGGATTCAAGATTGGAAGCAATTCCAAGTAATCCGTAAAGGTTTTCCGCCATCTATGCCACGAGTCCAGGGAAGGTTTGTCGGTAGAGCACGACCAGAAGACCGGTGGAGTATTTGTCATGGACATGTTGACCTCCGTCGCCAGATATCACGGCTGGACTCTAACCGCAAGTACGTATTTCAACTAGTAGCGAATAAGCAAGAAGACGCGTCAGTCTGGCACACAGTATACTGAACACTTAACGGTTTACATGTGAACACGGAAAGTTAGGGTGTGTCCTTGAGTGCGTGTGTGCGTGCTTATCTACGTGTGTGTGTGTAGGGCCAATCAGGTCCATGGTCATAGTGAGCGATCATTGGTTGAACACGTAACAGGCGAATACTGCGACACACCAGACGATATCTGCGAAGCTTTCAGTGCTTATTTTGCCGAATCAGTGGTCAATGCATCATCAGACACACCAGCATTTATCATTATACACAACAATGAAAGTCTATGCACAATGGAATTCACCACAGCGAAAATCACTGGTCAAGTCTCTCCCTTATGCTCCTCAACGTGCGCACGCCCTGATGGGATCCCCCTTGTTTGATAAAAAACAGTGGTGGTGAATTCCTTCTGCTTTTCCTCAACATCTTTACGCTCTCTTTTAACGATGGTGTATACTCTACTCAATGGAAAGCTTCTGTCGTTATCCCGCGACATAAAAATAGCACTGACCACGAGGTTAAAAACTTTCGTCCCATCAATCATACGCCCATTGTACCTAGAATAATGGAAAGAGTAGTGAAAGATGAACTATTTGTATTTTTGAACAAGGCTAACATCATCAGCAGTTCGCAACATGGCATCAAGCAAAGTCGATCCTGCGCAACCTAGCAGACAGACTTTTTAAACCACACAACGGCTGCAATAGACAACGTAAACAGTGTTGTAATCCTGTTCCTGGATAGGCAAAAAGCCTTTGATAGAGTTCCTCATAGAACGTTACTAAACCAACCGAAGTCTATAGGCGTTGCAGAACCGATGCTGTCTTGGTTGTCTTCATATCTAATTGATAGACAGCAGGTGGTGCGCATAGGCGACCATTTCTCAAAACCGAAGGCAATCACTGATGGAGTAATTCAAGAGCGTGTTCTTGGTCCTCTTCTTTTTCTAATATATAGTAACGATATATTCCAGCGAATGCGAAGTGCTGTTGCATTTGTCTTTGCCGATGACATTAAAGTTGTCTACTTACAACCAGATGCAAACACCCAGGAAGCCGTACATGTCATTCAGGATGACTTATCTCATCTTGAATTCTGGTGCCAACTGTTGCAGATGTCAATTGCCGTGGACAAGTGTAGTATTTTGTCGTACAAATGCCAAGTACCGCCAGACAGTTTACTGCTACAAGGCGCATATATCTCGCAATGCAGGGCAGTTCGAGAGTTGGGTGTGCGATATTCCGTCACGTGTAACTTTTCTGAACAGTGACATTCAAGTTTCGAAAGCCATGAACACCATCGGTTACATCTGCCATGATAATGATCTCACGGAATGTCGCGTATCGTTTTACAACACATATGTATTGCCGTGTTTGGAATACTGTTCAGCAGTCCAGTCTAATCTGAGGAAATCTAACCAGCATGCTCTTGAGAAGGTCCAGAGATGCTTCCCGAAAAGGCTATGACGATATTCCTCAAAGGTGACATACAGAGCGATGCGATAAACTCAAATTTACTCTAGAAGTGCTGTTGTCGGCTGTTATTGTACATTGCTCAAGGTCTCACAATGGTAGATGAAAAAGAAAGTGCAGTGTACGACCGCAATACCCAACGACAGCTGAATGAGGCTCAGCCGAGACAATTATATTGGAGTCAAAGGAAGCGATTGCATTTTGGCCATATACACCACGTTACATACGCCCAAATAATCACTGAGTTGAGCTTGTGGATACAATCGCAGCACTGTAGCGTCTGTGACCCTAAATCCACTGGGTCACCCCAATCTCATAAGTGAACAACCCACAAACATGCCTGCTTCCACTTCTCAAACCATAGACGCTTCACCTGCAGATTCTGCCATGACACCGACTGCTCAGAGCTGAAGGCAATCAGGTGCAGATAACAAGCAGGTAACGTACGTATCGATTGCCTCGACAAATACACCGGGAGCGACACACGTAGGTCCATCTTCTGTACCGAGCAGGCGTCGAGCAATGTAGGTTTCACCGTCAACTCCAGTGATGCCTATCAAACAACCCAACTTGCCGTATAAAATACTATAAAGCCGACACTCGCTAGACAAACCCACGCTGCGTTAACTTTTGTGTGCATCAATGTTCCAGAGTCCAAATCTGACACAATAATAGGCAATTTGCAAGACAATTGCAACCAGTGGCGTTCTATCAGCGATGCGACTGGTATTCGGATGGAGCCTGCAATGCTGCAACGCTTAGCGCGTCACCCGACCTCAGTGCACTCTGGTGGACATCGATTTCTTCGAGTAACACTAGCTTCAGCAGATGAGACGGGGGCTGTCCTGCTCTCAGCAGTTCGTCTTCGCAACTCACTGGGCGGAGTGCGCATATTGGCCGATCTACCTTGGAAAGATCGCCCAAAAGGCAATTGACCAACGCGGCATTCCCAATAGGGATAGCAAGCAAACAATATTTGTACATGGTGTTCCCGAGCATCTGCATTCTTCTGATCCCGATGCGTAAACATATGACCGAATGCAGTGGTGTCGCATCCGCGAAGGGCTCTCTGTTGACAATGTTATTGCCAAGTCCCTGTCAAGAGTTCCGTC
The DNA here is from genome assembly GCA_944474145.2 of Dicrocoelium dendriticum. NCBI lineage: Eukaryota > Metazoa > Platyhelminthes > Trematoda > Plagiorchiida > Dicrocoeliidae > Dicrocoelium > Dicrocoelium dendriticum. The sequence continues at coordinate 84,564,050 of OX104063.1, forward strand.
ATCACCTAACAACGAAGGCTTTGGTCCAAGACTAATGAAAGTAATATTACACTTCGAGGGAATGGCGTAGGTTCTGTTGTATAGATGGTTAAAGTTTCGAGCCAAGTTGTCAACAGAGATCCGGCTATGTATATCCCTGAGGGACTTGGCATGGAAAGCTCACAAGAACTGCCGGAACGCCGAAACCTAGACTTCATACGCGACACATCGTAACTTCTGCGTGGAAGTGATCTGCAAGGACAACGTCACGCATCAGCATGAATTAATGAAGCGATTCTGTACGAACCGCAAACTTCTGTACAGGCACATTAATGGCCTTCGAAAGGTGATACGTGGATTCCAGCACTAGTCACGGCCGACTGATTCACGCGGTCAACAATGGAAGTAGCCGATCTCCTACGGTTTCATTATTCCCAAGCTTTGTAGCAAGTAACGAGCGCAACTATTTTTCTCGTTTCCCTTAATCCTCTGTCTGGTTTAGACAACATTACCTTCACTGCGGAAGCTGCGTTGAAGAAGTTGTTATCCTCGCGTATTCACAGTTCTCCTGGAGTCGATAACCTCCAAGCGAAGGCTCTGCAGGCGGTAGCTAGTGTTTGAGCAAAATTACTGGCCGTTTTCTATCAGCGATGTCTAGAGGAGAACCATCTTCCTCCAGTATGGAAGCGAGGCGTCATCACTCGTATCTATAAAGGTAGCCACACTGACCCTTCCAACTACCGCCCAATAACGCTAATTCATGTGCTATCCAAAGTTAGGGAAACATTCATCACAGATGCGCTGATACAGTAACTGGAAAGTCACAACTTAATAGCGCCAGAGAAACATGGCTTTCCTCAAAAGCGTTCATGTAATACTAACCCATTAATTGCACGTAATAGCTGGACTAAAGCAGTCGATGATGAAGCAGGAGTCGATGCCATCTACCTGGACTTCTCAAAAGCGCTTGATCGCTTAGACCATCGAATTTCTCTCCAGACGCTTCGGAACTTAATCATTGGCGACCCAATCCTGAGTTGGAGTAATAAGTTTAGGTACGAACGACGGCTAGAGGTAAGAGTCCGAGGAACATTGTCCGATGCAATAGATGTGGTGTATGGTGTATCACAAGGCTCAGTGCTTGGACCTCGTATATTCTTGTTGTTCAGTAACGATTTGACGCAATCGATTGCTTCCGATTCCCTTATTATCGCGGATGACATCAAGTTATGATGGAGGATCAGAAGACCGGACGACCACGAACGTCTCCATAGTGATTTTAACACGGCGTCGAACTGGACAGTTCAAAGAGCTCTACCATTCAACGTAGACAAATGTTGTGTTGTACAATTACACCATAGACTTGGCTACACGTATTTGCATGAAGCACACGGATTGCAGACCAGCTCTCAGTAACCTGATCTTGGTGTGCTCATACAGAGCGACCTCAACTGTTCCAACCAGGCTGAGTTAGATGCAAAAAGAGGCACACAGCACGTAGGCATGTTGGGAAGGACATTCGGGTGATTTGACCCATCAGTTTTCCCAAGGATGCACAATTCCTACGTGCGCCCGCATGTTGAATATGCTATCCAAGCTTGGCAACCTTGGTTGAAGCGAGACCTAGAGGCGTTAGAGGCACCACAACGAAGAGCAACAAAGAATATCAAGAACCTGCACTATCACTATTACCACCGAAAGCTGAAGTTGCTGGGAATATTTAGCGGACGTTACCGAAGGCTGCACGGCGATCTCATGTTAGCGTACCAAGTAGTGATTGACCCCAACCACACATGCCGCCATTTTCTAGAACTTAATCACAACCCGCAGCTCAGGGGTAACTGCTTGAAATTGAAGACACAATATAGCCATCTAAAGTGTCAGCGTAATTACTATTCCCTTCGGATTTGCCAACCCTGGAACGCACTCCCAGACTCAGTTGTAACTTCCCTTTCCTTGGACGCATGCAAAAGACGATTAGATGTTGTGCTTAGCTCCCAGCATTTTGTTATCTAAACTCCTCTATTGTGGATTACGTCAAGCATGCTTTTCTACAGGATATATGTAGCAAATGGATCAAAGTGAGCGACCATATGTTACTTTTTTCACGCTTTGCATTAGTTCTCACTGCACCCCGAATTTTTAATGTTACACTGAGGTTATTTCTCACAATATTCCCCTCGACAGACGCTCAGTATTTGACCCACACATATTTTGTTTTCATCGTATTCACCCCATCCATCCTACGAAACTGGTCAACCACTTGCTTTTATCTCGTGATAAATCATTGCCTATTGTTGATTTTTCATTGTTCTCCATGCACAATCGGTTTGCATCGGTAGTGACCGATTGGGGTCTCGCCTACCTATAACGCGTCGGCCACGTTCGCCCAAACGATCAGCCATTACATCATCAATGGATCAATGGATTTATCCCTGGAGAAAAGGACAAGCGTGCAATTCCCACAGGTAAAGAGTGAAACTGTCTGTGAATGTATCAACACAAACAAACGTAACGTGTATTATCGGTGGACGCACCAACTTTTTACTTGTGCACATTGTTCGGTTTTGTCATGATGTCTCAGTAACATTGGCTAACGCTTGTATTGCATGTGGTGTAATGTTTCATCAAATGGAGTCTAAATTTAGTCAGTGTCATAGCAGAGATGACGGAAATTGGGAGTGGGTCGCACCATTGGGACACACAAATTAAGAGAAGATGCCGGTGGCATTCCGGCCGGCTGCAGTGTGTGGCTAAATACAATTATTGACCGTGCAGTGAGGTGTTGCGACTTAACTTCAATAAGTATCACATGCGTGGTTTGGATCCTTTAGGATCTGGAACACCAAAATAAGAGCACTGCGCAGGCGACGGTGTTGACTACTGAGATCTGTATTCTGTTCTGGCGATGGAGAGTAGTCAGGCCGTTAAAATATTTTGTTGCTCTTCTTTGTGGAGTCTCAAGAGCAACAATATCATGCTTCTGCCAGGCGTGCTAGACCTGGATGACGTATTTTTCATATGGCCTCACGTAAGCGTTGAGCATTACTGAAGAGATGATGGGATCAAATCGGCCAAACGTTCTCCGCAAGAAAACCGAGAGCTAATTGGCTTTCCTTGCTGCTTAATCGGTCGGTAATGAGCACCCGAGATCGGGCTGCACAAGCACTGCACGATCATTTTCATGAGAGTCGCGTTGTAAAAATGGCTCTCCTAACCGGTATGCGTAAGTTCTCTAGTGCCGTATGACAATACTCGACATTTGGCAGCGTTGAATGCTAACATGTTCTGAACTGACCAATCATGAGCACCGTCGTGATAACCTTGTAGTGTCATGTGGTCGTTTATCATCGTGATAGTCCGCCAGACTTTTGAAATCGTTCGCGAATCATAAAACAATTGAATTGATCACTCCCACGAGGTCGTTAATGAAGACAATGAAGGGCCTGATGTATTGTTAATGTTGTATTGTATTTATGTATGTTTTTATGTTAATAGTCATCATTTCGCTTTTGACACAAAAGGTTCATCAATGAAGAGCCTTGTTATCAGAACCGAGCGTTGTGGGATGCCACACTGCACTTCTATCAGGTCAGATAAAACGCTAGGAACTTTCACATTTAGGCGACGTTGAAGTAGAAACGCACGTATCCAACCCAGGATGGGGTCGCCGAATCCACAGCTCTGAAACGTGAGAAGCAGGGTACTGTGAACAAGACGATTAAACGCTTTCGAGAAATCGTAGTACAGAGCGTCAACTCCCTTCTCAGCGTCCACAGATTCCGTCCAGCTGACATGCGCTAACAAGAGTTGCATGGTACATGAGCAGTTTCGGAGGAAACGTTTTGCTCCGGTACTATGATCTCGTATCTTTCCAAGTATTCCATATGGGTCTCTGCAATAGCGGATTCCATGACCATAGGAAGAATTGGGAGAAGAGTTATGGAGCAGTAGTCTGCCGGTTCAGCGCAGTTGACCCCTTCTGAATTGGCATGACTACTCAATACTCCACAGAGCCGGGACCTGCATGTTGTCTAGACAATGTAGGGGAAACCGGGACAACGGTTCAGCCAGAGTGCGGGCCGCTATTTTCAACAGCCTTGGGTGTAAATCGCCTGCATCAGGAGAACCGTGCATACACAGTGACGTCAGTCGCTTCAGTATGTCTACGGTAGTAAATGTGATGTGTCTAATTCTGATGGTGGGCTGATCGGTGTAACGATTGCTGCGGTTCCACTGAGTTCTGGAAATTACAACTGAATTGTGGGCTAAGAGCGTTGGCTGCTTTTTGAGCACTCTGTGCTTGCCCGCATGTGGTGTTCAAAGAAAATAATCCACGATGGACTTTATGGAGTTTGTTGACATGCTGTAAAGTAGTTTGTGGTTGGAGCAGAATCTCTTCGCTAATTCCTACTGATGTGTCGATTTATCCTTGCAGATTAGGTTGACATAATGCCTCCTCTCGGCTATATAGTTATTTTAATTCTCAACGTGTTCAGATTGGCCTTGTATGCTTGCTAATTTGAGTCTTTCAAATAAATACGTTTCCGCGTCCGACTCCTCATAAACGAGTTCGCCTTTTTGAGCTGCATTTGTTAGTCTGTGATGCGTTAGATACCAGCGCGCTGAACAGGTTGACGAGTTTCTCCCTAATGACCTCAGTGACCTGGGCATCTATGGACGACCAATCAGTGGCCTTGATGAAGACGGATGACACATCATAGTGCGTTAGATGCGAATTTCTTCGTTGTCCCCATGGCAGTGCTTCGCATAACAGCCGTATTGGAAAAGCAGTGGTGCATGATCGCTGACTCCCATCGGGTTGCACACCGTCCTCTTGTCACTCACAATTTCCTCACTGGTAAGTAATAGGTCAAGGATGGCCGGTTTGTCTCCTGTTCTGACTCTCGTGGGGGAGATAATGCTGGGATGGACGAAAGGTGGACACTGCCGCGCCAGTTATCAGTAGTATGGAAATGCCAGGATGCGAAACGACAACCGGCCAAAAGCAAGCCGTTATGACTCCCCAAACAGAGTGGAACACATTTAGAAGCGCAGTTGTATGCGCGTGTGGTACGGACGCACAATCAATATACATCACACAACCCCTAGCCACAGAAGGAACCTCACGCCTTGCAACCTCCAACATGGATTGCGGTGTTGAGTGGATGTCACATTTGTGGGAACGGATGCACCTAGTATAATCTATGGTTGAGGAAGTAGAGGATTGCGATCACACCTCGCGTTCTTACATGGTTGCCGTGATCATCCAAGCTACATGAATATCCCCTGCCGCAGCCGTTTGAGGAATGGGATGTGAGGACCTTCTTGAACGACTTCGAGGATGAGGCGGAGGCGGTTGCAATCCAGACAGACCGGGCGAATCTGTTGGCCCTGTGGGTTCTCCTCAAGTTCAATACGATGGTGTTCCTGGAGGCGGTGCGGTAGTGTCCAGTAAGGTTGGAGTGGGCAGCCGCGGAAGATGCGCTGGTCTTCGGATTGGACAGCCAGGCTGACCGCCGGGAGGAGATGCGGCCGTTCAATGCCGGTTGTCGTTTCGCACAATGGCATTTACATACTATTGATAACTGGCGCGGCAGTGTCTACCTTTCTTCCATCGCAGCATTATCTCCCCAGTCGAATTTCTAAAGGAATCCTTGCTTCTATGTACAACAAATTTTGGTTTCCACCTTCAGAGCACGCCATAGCGTCAAATCGATGGTGTGGGAATGGGTAGCCTACTAGACCCTGTACTCGCCGATTTTTTCATGCTGATGATAGCAAGTGACATGTCCACGGAAATGGCCAAGTTACCATACTATAAGCGTTATGTGAAGAAGCAGATGGTCCAGTTTGTGCAACAACTCTACTGTGCACATGGTAACTTGCGGGTCACCTGCGAAGTGGTACAGAAGAACTGTTTGCCATTCTTAGACATCTTCATCAGTCGCAGGGATGAAGGACTCATTAAGAGGTTTGTCTACAGAATACCAACCTGGTCCCGCCAATACCTGTACTTCACCAGCTTCACATCAGTGCAGTACAAGCGGAGCATTGTGAAAAATTTAGTTAGTCGCGCGAGACGAATTCGCTCGGCTGATTGTCTAGCCCACGAGCTAGAGTTAATTACAAAAACACACATCGCGAATGGTTATCCCAGTGGATTTATAGAGAAACACAGCCAACAGCGAGGACTGAAAGACTTGGTGCATACGGCAGCCAAGCAAAAGATCTATATCGAGTTGCCTTTCAAGGGTACCTTTACTGTATCGAAAACCACGAAACATCTGATGTCTGCTACGCAGAGAAGTTACTGTGCTGCTCAGGTTGTGGTCGTCAATAGAACGCCTAACTTGCCGGTGCCTCAAACGAAGGAAGCTCAACCGATAGGGGCCAACTCACACTGCATATACAAATTCCTGTGCGACTGCGAAGACAGTTACATAGGCAGAACCAATCGTTCTTTGACTTCCCGAAAAAAGCAACACATGTCATGGTGGGTTCAACGTGAAATTGACCAGCATGCCTGTCCCACTGAAGTTCCGTGCTTGCGCAAGCCGCCAGCTTCCTGAATAGGTAAACACCTACTGACTACGCGTCACCGGATAGAGCTTGGATCAGTGTTCACACTTGTGATACGTCACCCTAATCGCGGCTTTCTCCGTTTCGCCGAGGCCGTTGCGATAAGCCGGATGAAGCCGGCCCTGTGTGTTCAAAAGCAATTATTTATCAGCTTAAGACTGCCGTGGACATAGGGGTGGAACTTCCGTCATGCATTTTCACCCCATGCTTATTTTTGGTCACACCAGTAGTTAAGTATATAGTTGCATACCGGTTATTGGTAACGGTACTGTGGAGACAATACGAAATGCATGCATCTATCAGCTTTTGTCTTCTTACAGTGCTTTTCAAATTTCTGAAGAAAACTAACTGCTGTGCGTTGTGAGGACTCAACGATTAGGATGGATAAGAAAGGAAAAAATGGAAAAGCACGAATTTTTGTCACCATGGAGTCTTTTGCGGACTCCCAGGTTTTTGATCAGAATAACCGGGTGTAATGATGATAGATATGCGTTGATATGGATGAGTCGTAACGCACACTGAAATAACTAAACCATCCCAACGGATACTCAGGTGTGGGAAGCTTAGGAGCATTGCAGTGCTCCGAGTACCTATGCGTTGATTAGTTTTTAAGTAGGCTTTTAGTAGATTGGTGCTGGACATCATCAAATCACATAAGATGGCACTTCTTATCACAAGTACATATCCTCGGAGAATATTCTAGCAGGCAGGGTAAGTAAACTATGAAGATATGGATACTATAATCATGCAGTTCGAGTGACCTAAAGACCATGGCTATTTGGTATGTTTACACTGTCATAAAATCATCTGCTCCGTAAAGCTGTGGATGCTCAACTAATGGGCATCCAAGTTTTTGCGAATCGCAGTGGGATTTTGCGCCAGTTCTATAATCTCCTTATTAAGTTTATATTCTTATATGCATTTATTCCAAGAATGTAATTATTCCAAACTAAGAGACGTGTGCTAACGGGTAGTTGTGGTTTATTTCGTAACGTTTCAAAGTGTACAGTACTTTTAGGCCGTTAAAAATACGATATAGTATCCCAAGTTTCCTTGGTCTATTAGATCATTGATTTATATCAAGGAAAGCAGAAAACCAAGGAAGTTACCTTAGATCGCATCGCTACTAAAAGGTAGCGATGAGGATCCGTAAAGCCTAATTTCTAATTATTAGATACGATCAACGAGATAAGATTTAACTCTTGTGTGCAAAAGATCAGCGCTTCCAAATAGTGATACCTTTTAGTACGGCACTCTATCGAGAGCTTTTTACATGTCAAAATATAACGACAGATACTTGGCTATTAGCGACAGAGTTTGCGTGTTTACTTTGATCACATTGTTAGTAAATCATGTTTAGTCTGGTTAATCAGGTTCAGTGATAGAATTGGTTTACTGACTGTTCGTCCCAATGATTTACAAGCAGTGGGTACGGGGATATGGGGGAGTAATGTTTGTTGTCTTGCTCGGGAACATTTTAGTTTCCAGGCTAGAATAACGCAAATGCCAATAAAGCTGGAAACGTTTGCGAGCTCAAAGACATTGTATAAGTGTGATTTCTTGGTGACTATAGTTGAGCACGGCTGTCAGTAGACCATCTGGGACCGGATAAGGTGTTCGTAACCGATATACATAGTGTTGGATGTCCCTGCAGTCGAACTAAGGCGGGCTAGTTTGATGACGTGCAAGAAGTACATCAACTGCTGCATTCAAATGTAAACGCGTTCGTTTGGAGTATATGCTAGTTTGAAACAATTAGATCACTCTAGTAAGTTGAATAAAGCCGTATATGCTAGTGTCTAAGTGTCCTTGGTCAACATTTATCCTGTGGCATAATGGTGGGGCCTGCATCAACTTGGGTTTCCTTACGTGCTCGAATCATTCTAACTAGGTCTTTGGTTTTGGTACCACACTTCGTAGCTGGTTTCTTTGTAGACAGTAATTTCCATAAGCATTAGATTTCATGCTCAGCAAGAAGGTTGTATTGTTGGTTAGCAAGGAAGAATAATGTGTTAGTTTAATTCGGCATGTAAATTATGCAACTGCTGTAGTACGTCATCAGCATGCAGTATTCGTAGTTCGACAAATTCACATCAATATTGTTTGATTGGCACACAGATGCCTAAATTTTGCTGGAAGTTTGCTTACATTGCACCAGTCAAAATCTGTGGTTCTTTGTTAAGAAATGCAGACTCTAGTGCACTGTCCTCATTAGAGTGACACATTTACCCACACCTAAGTTCTATTAACTCTAAATGGCACCAGCATTGGCTTTGGAGATGGGGGTTTGAGACCGTAGCCGTTAAGTGAAGCTGTGGTATACCCAATAATAAAATTCTGATACTTGAAATAACACATTCACAAAGATTTAACAAATATCTCAGGTGAATACTAGTTTCAGTAGGGTCAAGTTTGGACCACACCTTGTGTGGTTGGATTGCGAGGCGCAACCTCAATGTAATGGACCATTACATTGAGATTGCGCGTCGCAATCCAATCACACAACGTGTAGTCCAAACTTGACCCGCCAATTAGTCTTTTAATCTTGTGCCAAGCGTTGCCCGCCGTGACTCAGTAGCCAAAGGGGTAGAGGTTTCGGCTACTATTGCAATGGTCGCGGGATCGAGGCTTGCTGTCTCCACCTGATGAGATGAAATTACATCGAAACGCGTCGTGGTTGTGCAGTGTTTTCGGAGGTTAGCAACACCCAATTTCCAACTGCTTTGAACACGGTCCCAGTGATCGTCGTGACTAAGGTTCACTTCAGTGTGAAACACAGTCAATTACATTGAGATAGCGCGTGGCAATCCAATCACACATCGTGTAGTCCAAACTTGACCATCCATGTAATCATTTACCGTTGTGCCAAGCGTTGCCCGCCGTGACCCGGTAGCCAAAGGGGTAGAGGTTTCTTCTACTATTGCAATGGTCGCGGGTTCGAGGCCTGCTGTCTCCACCTGATGAGATGAAATTACATCGAAAGGCGTCGTGGTTGTGCAGTGTTTTCGGGTGGGCAACACACAATTTCCATCTAGTTTCAGTAGATTACACTGGACAAAATGTTTTTCCGGAGTCATGTTGCTCATATATAATTAGCCATTCTTTATCAAGGTTTATGTGCCGAACACAAATATGGCAAAATGCAAATTAGACAATAGTATTTTTGTAATCTGCAATAACTTTTTACAACACCAAATGCATGAAAATGATAAAGCAGAAACCTGTAAAAGATAAGCTCATCAACTATTTCTCAAATTGCTTTGCCTGTACATTATACAATTGTTCGAGGGGATCTCTGGCGAGTGTTTATCAGTACCCAGCTGTCATGAAAGTGGGCCATTTTCCCTGTTAGTGTTGTTCCATTGTTGAGATATCTTGATGGAAACATTTGCCATGTTCATCAATAACCATTCCGCAGTTGTCAGAGAAAAATCCAGATAGGAATAAAGAAAGCGAAACCTTAGAGATATGATGCCACGTTTGTAATTCTACATCAGAATGTCTTCTACTATTTCTTGCTTGTTTTGTGCCCTAACATTCTCGAGAAGTTAGTAGACACCAGAGGAAATACTTCCAAGTTTGGAACAGTCTGCAGATAGTCCTCATTCTTGTTGACCATGTTAATTCTAGGGTATTTATGTGGCCTTCATTATCCGGACCGAATATCAGATTACCTTCTTTTCTGAAGAAAGCTTCCAAAGGCTAGTGGTGCTTTGAATTGAAGCAATATTAACAGCTTGTTCTAAAAGATTCCACTGTCTTGGACCTATCGATGCTGCCTGGTGCTTGAATACGTCTAAATCAAGCATAAGGTCACTGAGTTCTTCTTGTTTTATTCTCTCTGGGGCTGATGATGCACCATGTTTAAAATCTAAATCAATGCATGCTGACGGTCCACACTTCTCCTTATCGGCGAAATTCCGAGAATGTTCTGCTGGATACTTTAGGATTAGAACTACCTCAACATGAGGCACTGACCTTCGTGCCGAAAAGAGAAGAAAACGAGCCGAAGAAACAGCTAGTTGCTTGGCTCTTTCCACCCCATGGGAACTGCAAACTGTAGGGGGTGGTTTTTTGCCATTCAACCACTGTAAGTTATGTTGTATACGTGGTACAGAATATATGCTGGGTCCAAAGCTTGTCGTCATCGTGTTTCGCAGCCGGAGTAAAAGTTGTCTGCCTTCTTCACTTGTGTGGTGAATAGTGTAGTGGATTGACGTCAGCATACTTCATCAGCAGCCTGACAGTAGTAATACAACACAGCAGAAACTAATGCACTCACAAGTGTATGACATCTGCATGATGGCCACATGAAACGTGATACAATACTGCATCGCAATTTATTGAAGAGGTTGTTATCGTGAAACAATGAACATGAACTGCACTAAAACCGTAAGTTGAAAACTCGAAAGATTGAACCAAAATGGTCAACATAAAGAGGTGGTCAACCGATACAGGTATCATGTAACAATTTAGCATACCTTATCTTCCATCTGTGAGTAGTATATTACAAACTTATTTTCACGGATATCTAAACAGAACATAATAATATTACTAATAACACGCATATTTCTCTTGATGAGAGAAACGGTGTCTATAGCAGCACAGATCAATTTGTACAGAGGTATCAATGCTCTTGCATGGGGGACATGCATAATAGGTGGAGTATTAGGATACACGTGGTCCCAAAGATCGGCCCCAAGAAGCCACACCAAATTGTGTCGGGCACTTCTGCGATTGCGTACATACACGGTTGGTGAAGTGGAACTGCTGGGGGTGCACGAAGTTGAGGTGTCATATAGAGGATCGACAACCGGAGGAACCATTTACATCGCACTCGGAAATGGTCCAAACCTACTGGGCCGCGACTGGGTCAGTCAACTACCAGTTCTGCAGATAAACCATCTTTCCTTACCATCGGAGATACGAACACAGTTCCAGCAATATGCACCAGTATTTGAGGCGCCCGGAGGAAGGAAAGTTCACCAGGGGACAAGTTACTATCTACATCCTATCTGGCACACAACAGCCATTCATCAAGGCTCGATCGCTGCCGTATCTGACGTGATCGAAAGTAGAATAGGAACTTGATGGCCTGCAAAAGAGCGGCGTCATAGAGCCAGTACAGTTTTCGGACTAGGCTACATTAACTGTTCCGCTACTCAGGCCTGATGGATCGATTCGTATATGTGGGGACTATAAAGTTACCGTCACTTGCAGTATTCCGGCCGAAAAATACCGGGTCCCGAAAATGGAGGACGTTTACGCGCAGCCCAGTAACAGCAGATATTTCTCAATCTTGGATCTCGCGCATGCTTAGCAGCAGATCGAACTACACGAAGGCGCCAAAATAATAAGGACGATCAGTACCCATCGCGGTTTGTTCAGATACAACAGACTACCATTTGGCTTACATTGGGCTCCGGCCATTTTCAGCAAGCATTAGAGAACATCATAATAGGGTTCCCTAAGGCATTGGTAGACCTAGACGACATACTGGTTACGGAGGCGACGATTGACGAACATCTACAAACTCTGCGAGTTGTTCTGGACCGTTTGAAGGAGAAAGGGTTTAGGCTGCAAAGTAAAAAGTGCGTGTTCCTGGCTTCTCAAGTTGATTATTTGGGTTACCGTATAAATGCTGAGGGACTGAAGACGATTGAAGAGCAAATCCGGCCTATCACTGAGGAACCACAACCAAGAAATCAACATGAGTTGAGGTCATTCTTAGGGATTTACAATCACTATTCGAGGTTTGTTCGGCAATCAGTCACAGGGTTACACCCGTTGCATCGTTTGTTAGGTAGGTACACTCAGTGAGTGTGTCTGAGACGAAGGAATTGGCTTTCGTCAAGCTAAAAGTGCATTGGCCAATCCGCCGGTTTTGGCGCTCTTTGACCCCGAAAAGTACATGACGCTGACATGTGATACATCACCGTACGGAGCCGGAGCCGCCTTGTTACAGCCTGACGCGAACGGAGTAAACAAACCAGTTGCATTTGCCTCTCGGACCCTATCGTAGGCCTAACGAAATTACGCTTAAATTGCCAAGCAGGCGTTGGCGCTCGTATTTGGGAATGTACGATTGCACTAATACCTATTCCGGAAGAAATTTGAACTACACAAAGACCACAAGCCATTACTGGGAATTATGGGTGAATCAAAAGCAATACAATGGAACAACGGTATAATACGGATAAAAAGCCAAGGCTTGACAAGTCCCGTAAGATGATTTGTGGGAATATGTTAGTTTAAGGAAGTTACACAAAAGTGAAAAACACATCTGTGGACTCACCATATTATCCACATTAACACATAAGTATATCCGTCTACCCCGATTTCGTGGGGTTGGTGAGCACAATGTTTGTCTGCGTCTTGTCGTCACTCAGTGGACAGAAATCAGATCAATTAAGGTAAATGTTGTGAAGTATCGTCAAGTCGTTTTTTAAAATTGGGTAGCATGGGCGCTGAAATGACAAAAGTCGGAAGTGTTTTCCAAGGTTGACAAACTCGAAGGGAAACCTAATTCAGATGGCACTTCAGCCGACTGTATTTGGTGGCAAGTCTCAATTTACGACCGCTCAATTCCGTGTTACTGCTAAGATTCAGTAGGTCTCGGCAAGCGTGGCCGGGGATTTCAAAATCTGGAACGCCAGGATGAGATCACCTCGTAGAAGGCGATGTCTTCCGCTGTACACTCCCAGGGCTTTCAGTCACCTTTGGTATTGCAAATGGGACAAAAGCTTCATAATTTTCGTTGCCCGTCGCTGTGCGGTCTCCAATGCAACCAGGTCGTGTTTTAACCAGGGTTGCCAATCCTGGATCGCATACTCTATATGGGGTCTCACATACGCATTGAGCATTTGGGGCAGACGGAAAGATCGAACCTCCCGTACGCACTCCGTAACAGACCGCCATGTTGGTTCGCAGTTTTGGACGCCTTCAATGACTGCGCCGAACAGCCCAGGTCGTCTTGGATTACCACCCCAAGATCTCGTTCTCGTGAGACCGTGATCAGCATATTGTTTCCAAGCTTATATGCGTACTTGGGATTGCGGCCGATAGGCACGGTTGTTGCACTTGTCCGTGTTAAACGGAAGTAGATCTAGCTTTGACAATTCAAAAACCCAGTCTAAGTCGCGTTGCAACATATCGTGATCTTCAGGACAGTCGACTGCTCTCCATATATTAATGTCATCGGCAAAAAGCAGGAAATTTGACTTGCTTTGACTCTCAAGGTCGTTAATGCTGAACAAGTATAACTGCGGCCTCAGCACCGACTCTTGTGTAACACCGCAGTCCACACCAACTGGATCAGAAAATGAACCTCGAACTCGAATCTGAAGGCGCCACTGAAAGAGGAAGTTTCCGATCCATCTAAGGACAGGGTTTCCAACTCCGTATGTTTGCAGCTTTTGGAGAAGGATGCGGTAATCTATGCGGTCGAATGCTTTGGAAAAGTCTAAGTAGATGACATTAGTTCCGGTCCCACTGTCGGCTATCTCGGTCAAACTGCCACGGACAAGCAGTAGTTTGGTAGTTCGTGACCGATGCTGACGGAATCCTTGTTGATCCGGTGCCATGATGTTAGACCTTTCAAAGTGTTGTGTCGGAGCCCCCGACCACTTCCACCCACTAACGGTAGTGAGAACACGCAAGGCAATCCGGGTACAAAACAATGTTACACGTCGCACGTCAAACCGGCTACCAAGCCTCTATGTGTACAACTCAATCACGTGATTCAAATTAGGGCATATACACATGCAACGCAGTAAGGCTGACAATCGATCAATTAAAGCTAGTCATTCCAGGGGCGAAGGATCGATACGATGTCTCACGAAGGAGCGAAATGTACAGAGTAAAGGAAAAGCCATTAAGCATAAGATGCAATATCAACCCAAGCTAGTCACATATGTGAGGCAACAGAAGACGTATGCGAGGAACCGCAAAAGAGGACGGGATGAATGGGGTAAAACTGGTATAACAAAGGGGAGTGGTGGAATATGCTTACCTCTACTATAATAACTCGCCCTCCTTGAAACAATGAGTATCCTGAGTACAGTGTAGCTCTTCACACAAGGTGATCCGCCTGGTCCACACGCATCCAATACCAAGGTGGTTCGGGCTCAGGCCAAGTGTGTAGTGTCGTTCGTTCGAGTAGGTTGTCAGCGCAGATATATATTTCCATTAGTGCAAGACATGATACGATTCGTTGACTCACTGAGCGAGTAAAACTTCTGAATTCCTTGCACCAGAAATATTTTGAACCGCTAAGAATGTAGATTTGATTGCTGATGTGCCAAGTCCTGGCTAGATTGATAGAGATATTGTCTTGCTAGTATTCGTCGCTTCTGGTCGCATCGATATCGGAATATTGTTGCGTTCCTGCAGAAAGTGCATTTGGGTCGCTAACGAAATTACAAGATGAAAGTGTGGTGACCATGTGAATAAGGTCGATTGGTTCTGTCATTGGTTGGCTTGCTGACTCATTCCCACCTTACCACTGGTCGTGTGTCTGTCGTTTGACTCTCCGTTTAATGAGGGATTGACACTCAGTTGTATTTGGTTATTTCACGAGATACATTTTTACCTGTTCTGCGACTTTCTTGCTACAGTATCTGTGGCGTCACGGCGGAAAAATGGACCTTTCCATCTAATCCCCATCTCCTTTTTGGACTGATTGGGACAGCAGACCGAAATCGGATGCCTGGTTCCGTTGGTAAACATCCTTCCTAAACTACTTGCATTTAATTAGCGATCTCCCTACTGCTCTTAGTGAGGATAACAGATTGAAGCTGCCTCGACATTTACTCGGAGATGAGGGACAGCGGCAATTCGCTGATTTGGGTCTCCAGGGATGCAAATCGGTTATAGACGCCTTCAATGCTCTCGATCGTGCATCGAGTTATCAAATGAACGCGTTTATGGCGCGATATATTTTCTCCCGCATACACCAAGAAGCAGGCGAACCCTTGAATGATTTCATTGCTCGGCTGAGTCGTGCAGTACGACCGTGTGCCTACTCGTCTATTCCACAGAAAAAGATTGAAGGCTGTATGCTCACTCAGCAACTGATCACTGGAATCGCTGACAATCGCATACGTGAGACGCTATTGCAGGAAGACGCTTGCACACTAACGTGGGATCGAGCTTGCGAATTAGCCTGAGTAACGACGGAAATTTCGTTGCAATCGAAGCAGTTTTGTTCCACTAGCTTAGCTGAAGTGGAGAGCGTACAATTTTCCGGCAATGTCCGACAGACAAACTATCTTGCTACCGCTGTGGAAGCACGTCTCACGAAGCTAATTTTGCCGGTTGTCCCGCACGCAGCCTCAAATGTAAAAACTGTGGTAAATTTGGACACTATGCTCGCTGTTGTCGATCACAGGCTGTCGCGCTCATTAAAGAGGATGATACACCGGAATGCCATGTTACCGATCCAACTCAAGACCATATCTATTCAATCACCGCTGACTCCATACCTTCAGGTTGTGTAACGATATCCGTTGTTGAACCGAATTTTCCCGCTGCTGACATTCGTACTGTATTGTTCCTTACTGTTAAAGGTGCTGTTCCACTTGAAACGGAACTTGATTCTGCTTCTCCAGTCACTATCGTGCCTTTCCAATTTTATGAACCATACCTATCACACCATACTTTACATCCCACCTCACATTCATTTTGGAGTTATATTGGGAACACACTAACCTTCTGTTGTTGCATTTTGTGATTGCCGATTTCGCAGTGTATATTTCTTCGGACAACAGACGCCCCTTGCTTGGGAAGAATGCTATGGTGGCTTTGCACATTGTGCCATCATTCGACCGCATGTTTATCTCTTCCGTCAACGTAGCACACTGGCAGGAACATTATCCGAAGCTCTTCCAGAAGTCCATCGGCCGTATTCCATGTGGTGTGCATCTAATTCAGAAGAAACCGAATGCGAAACCGGTCGCCATTGGTCAACTTCGACCCATTCCGCTAGCGAAACGTGAAGCGGTCTCAGCAGCCCTGCAAGCGATGCTAGCAAATGATTTGATTGAACCCATCGACTGCTCTGAGTGGGTGCATCCAATGGTTAGTGTCATGAAAAAAGATGGTACTGTCCGGATATGCAACGATTTGCAGGCCCTGAACAAACAGATGGTCGTAAAGCGTTTTGTTTTGCCGTCTAATGATGA
The DNA here is from genome assembly GCA_944474145.2 of Dicrocoelium dendriticum. Taxonomy (NCBI): domain Eukaryota; kingdom Metazoa; phylum Platyhelminthes; class Trematoda; order Plagiorchiida; family Dicrocoeliidae; genus Dicrocoelium; species Dicrocoelium dendriticum. Next base: position 84,580,792 of record OX104063.1, read on the forward strand.
ACTCACTGTACGTTTAGCTGGTGCAACTGTTTTTTCCAAGCTAGCTTTGAAAAGTGTATTTGTTCATATGCCATTGGCAGATGATCCCAAACACCTAACTGCCTTCCTTGCTCCTGATAGCCTATTTCAGTACAAAGTCTTACCCATGTGTTTGAGTTCCGCGCCCGCCGCCTGGCAAAAGTTCCTGACTCACGCCCTGGCAGGTATCGATGGGCAGGTTGCCTACATGGATGACATTTGTGTTTTTGGCCGCTCACAGGAAGAACATGATGAAAGGCTACATAAAGTTCTCCAGCGCCTCAGTGGTCTCAATTTGCTTCTGAACGCAGAAAAATGTCTCTTCAATGCACCAGAAATTCAGTTTTGGGGACATGTCATTTCGCGCAGTTGCATTCGACAAAGTGATGAAAACATCAGCGCCATCTCTGAAGCGCCAACACCCAAAAACTTGACAGAACTAAAGTCCTTTTTAGGAATGTGCTATTACAACCTGCGCTATCTGCCGGATTTTGTGACTGAGGCAGATCCATTACGACAGCTAACAAAGAAAGGATCGTCGTTCGTTTTGGGGCGGCAATCATCAAAATGCCTTTGCTGAACTGAAACGGAGAGTTGCGTCTGCTCCCCTAGTTGTCATTCTTGACGAATCTTGCCGCAGCTTTGTGTTCACTGATGCGTCTGATGTCGGTCTCGGAGCTGTCCTCTCACAAATACAAAACGGAGAGGAGAAAGTTATTACTTGCGCATCACGAAAGCTATCAGATTCCGAACGTCATTATTCAGTTGGGGAAAAGGAAGCCCTTGCATGTATGTGCGCCTGTGAAAATTGGCAGTTATTTCTGTTCGATCGTCATTTTATTCTGCTTACTGACCATTCTGCCCTAACAGCTCTTCTCAGCAATGGATCTAAATGATCGCGCCCCAATGCGGATCCATCGCTTGTATGCCAGACTCCTTAACTACGATTTTGAAATTGTGTACCGTCCAGGTTTACAAAATCAGATTGCTGACGGCCTATCGCGCTTACCCGTGGGGTTGGAAGATGAAAAGAGAGACTCAGAGAGGCGGTACTAGTTTTCAGTCTCGGAGCTAACCTGTCTGCCTTGACGATCGAAGAACTACGAAGGGAAAATGCTAACGATCCTTTACTGCATAAAATCATTGCATCTGTGCAACAGGGCTGGCACAAGAATAAACAAATCCCCGGTGAGTTCATTCCGTATTATGCAATCCGACATGAATTATCAGTGGTAGATGGTTGCCTGATGCGTGGTTCGGTGTTTGCAGCTCCGCCCCAGTTGATAGCCAAGATAATAGCTTGCGTACATGAGAGACATCCAGGTATAGTTCGCACCAAAAGTCGAGTGACTCTATTTCTGGGGGCCAAGAATGGCATCTAGCATTGAGACATTTGTGGTCAATTGCAATGCTTGCCGATTAGCGGACAAAATGTCTTTGCCCGTTAAAGCCCCGACACAGCCAGTTGCTTACCTGATGAAACCATGGGCCAAAATCGCCATTGATATTATGGGCCCTTTCGCTACTGCTCCTACGAATAAGCGGAATCTACTTATTGCTAAAGGTTTTTACAGTAGATGGCCTGAAGTACACATGTGCGACCAAGTTACTACTTCGGTTGTGTTACGTTGGCTTAAACACTCGTTCAGTCGTTTCGGTTTACCGCATGAAACAGTAACGGATAACGGGCCACGATTTTGTAGCCGCGAATTCTTAGCTTTTCTACATTGCATAACATTAAGCACTCCCGAACTGCGCCCTACAATCCTGCTGCCAACGGCATGGTTGAGCGTTTAAACCGGCCTCTAAAAGCAGCTATACAAGCCATACACATAGGAGGTTCGGACTGGGAGGATGCAGTTTTAACCGCGGTATTTTCCTACAGAACATGTGACCACAGAGCCACCGGAAGAACGCCAGCGGAGCTGATGCTAAGAAGGCCCTTGGGCACAAAGTTAAATGCTGCATATAACCTTTTATCAGCGAGAGATACCGAAGTTTCAAATCGCATAGCATCTTACCCAAATTCCTACGCTAAAGCATCGATACCACTGCAGCCCGGGACATACGTTCTCGTCAAAAGCAGGGTGACAAAGAAAGGCACACCCTCGCTTTTCACTCCAGTGCGTATCGACTGTAGGCTTGGCCCGGGCACCTATCGACTGGAAAACGGCCTACTTTTCAACGCGCGTCGACTTCACACAGCTCACGGACCAGCAAATCAGCCCGACCGATCTGCGCGCGAAATCCCGGCTGAGTTACCATTACCACGACGTCAACTGCGTCGGTCCGCAAGAGCGGTGAAACCTATTGATCGCTACGAACCAGGTTTAGGCGGCGTTTCGGAGGAGGAACGATAATGTGGTAACCAGGTGAACAAGATCGATTGGCTCTATCTAATTGGTTGGCTTTCTGAAGGACTACCGGAAGGAAGCTTCAACCAGAACCATACTTCTTCACGGGGTTCCTGAAACTGAAGTATGTGATGAGCATGAAATAACAACCCATGGTAAAGAACAGTGGTGTTATGTTCGTGAAACACTCTGCTTGGATAATGTGTTAGCGAAATCCGTGTAACGGCTGCTTACCTCACCGAACTACAAAGGAAGTGGCCCGAGAGTGTTGAAGGTGGTCCTTCAGTCAAAACATATGGTAACACGGCTGCTACAGACCTGATGCATGTTCCTTTGCAAGCTGCCATCTGAGGTTCGGCTGAAGAAAATCAGCAATTTGCCTCCTAGAGACGATATGTCACTCAAAGAACCAAACGCGGTGGGATCTATGGAAGAACAGTGCACCAGTAGTGTGGCTAATGAGCCCATACAACCTGTAGCAGATGACATTGACCAAACACCTTACACTGTGCGTAGAAGATTGGACACGGGACTAACAACACGGACGATGAGTAAGCCGTTAAACCTTTCACCAAGTACACATCGTAAAAACGATTAGTCGCCGGCCAGTCACTGGTCGTCGATACTTCACGTATGAGTTGTACAACCTCCGAAACATTGCTTTAACCTGAGAAACGTTCTTATGTGTACACTAACGCCCAAGGGCTCCTCAATAAACTTACCGAACTTCGACTACGTCAGGTTGCGAATGTTTGAGATCTAATTTCTATTACCGAAACTTGGTTACACCAAGAGGTGACTGATGCTGAGGTTGAGATAGCCGGAATGTCACTCATCCGGAACGACCACCTCAGCAGAGGTGGTGGAGTCCTACTCTACTACTGCTGCGATCTACAATGTACAATAGTTGATGATCTGGAAGCACACGTTACGGACTTACTCTGGTGCCGTCTCCGACTAACACACAACGACGCATGTCTCGTAGCTGTCGTGTACCGCCCCCAACCTCCACACCGGAACTGGATTCCCGCTTGACCCGTTGCCTGAACAGAGTTACACGCACTAGGTACAGCCACATTCTCATCTCCGGCGACTACAATCTACTCGAGCTAGAGGTTTCGGCATCGCCCAGTGAGCAGTTCAAAGCAGACTTGCATGAACTGCTCGCTAATATTCCCGTGTACAATCATGTCACCCCGCCCAATAGATTCAGGACAGCAAACAAACCGTCCATATTAGACCTTGTGCTCACGAATGAAGAGCTCATGGTTGACAAATTATTGATGGATAGTCCATTAGGCCTCAGTGACCAAGTAGTAATAACGTGCAAGTATGTGTTTTATGCAGAGTATCCATCCGAACACTCGGAACTAACTCATAATATCACACGCTACAGTGTATTGAAAGAACTTGCCGACGCAGCTGCTTGGGAATTCTCAAATAACAGTGCCCTTGTAAACGTTTGGACAGTTTCTTAATAGATTCAGCGACATCATCAACAGAGCATAAGAGACCAAGCCACTTCGTCGCGTAAAATGCCTTCAATTCTAAGGAGCAGGACTTGAAAGTGCCTGGAGATAAGGGATGCAGCGTGGCGTACTTACAAGATTAACCTCGACTTAGAGACTTGGGGAAATTTTCTGACCCCTTGCAACCATTGCACTGCACTTGTCCGTGAGGATAAAGTAACTTATCAACAGTGCTTAGCCAAAATAATCATCGCAAACAACAAACTAATATATAGGCATGTCAATAATCGTCGTTAAATGAATCCTAGCATCCCTCCTTTTTTCACGACAGGCGGTAGAGTACAAAGCGCCGAAGAAGCAGCTAACGTCTTGCGGCAACAATACGCTCCAATTTTTGAACTAGCAGCCTTTACCTGTCCCATAATGTCATGCACATTATCGACTTCACTGTTCAAACATGTGATTTTTAACCCATCAATTGTGCTAGGGAAGTTACTCCCACTGCGTGACCATAATTCTCCGGGAGCAGACAACATCCGCCCGAATGCACTGAAGACTGGGGTCAACAAGATAGCTGAACAACTGTCACAGTTCTTCCAAAGGTGCTTTGATGAACAACAAGTCCCCACTATGTGGAAGCGTAGTATTATCATCCAAATTTTTAAAGGCGGTAGCCGTTCAGGTCTTGCGAACCATCGCCCAATGACTCTCCTCTCTGTGCTCGCGAAGGTAATGGAAGTAGTCGTCGCCGAGGCTTTAATGGACTACCTGGAAAAATGCAACATCTTGGTACCTGAACAGCATGGCTTCCGTCAACACCGGTCATGCACCACCAACCTACTTATTGCACGAGGTAGTTGGACGGAAGTGGCTGATGATGGGGTCTGAGTTGATGTCATCTATCTGGACTTCTCCAAAGCTTTCGACCGACTTGATCACCGGCTATAAAGTTACGGAATCGGAGATCCTGTACTTGGTTGGATTGGCAGCTTCGTTCACCAACGGAGGCTTCAAGTACGCCTTAGGGGATCATTCTCTAACCCAATTGAGGTGGAATGTGGTGTTCCACGAGGCTCATTGCTGGGACCGCGCTTATTCCTTATGTGTATCGATGACCTGGTAAGAGTTATCTCCTCAAATTTCCTGCTTTTTCTTGGATGAAGTCAAGATATGACAGGCGATTAGTAACAATGTATATCATGATCTGCTCCAACATGACCTAGATTACATTTACGAATGGTCAAAGAGGAACATGCTTCAATTGAACATAGCTGAGTGCAAGGTTATCCATCTGCGTCACCAGCCGGTGGGCCCTTACAAGCTTTGAGACCACACCTTGGAGAACGTCTCTCAGGAGCGTGACCTGGGTGTATTGGCACAAGAAGATCTTGGGTGTTCAAACCATCAGAGAAGGTGACGAGAACCGGCAATCAACACTCCGGCCTTCTTCGCAGAGCCTTCGGTCTGTTTGAACCCTCAATCTTTCCCCAAATGCTTAACGCCTACGTGCGACCACACGTGGAATATGCTATCCAGGCGTGGCAGCCGTGGAAGAAACAGGATCTGGTTGCTCTCGAGGCTCCTCAACGAAGGGCAACCAAGAATGTCAGAGCCTCTTTCATCTGCCCTATCAGCTTAGACTGAAATCACTGCGAAGGTACAGCAGTCAATAGCGGTTTTTGCGGGGGGATCTCATAATGGTTTACCAGATTCTGAAGAACCCAAACCACATTTGCCGTCCGCTGCTGGAATTGATGTAGTGTGTGTAGGGTGAACTGAAGTGGCAGATCGGAGGTCACGGTTTGCTATAGGTCGTATATCAGTGTTGTCAGTACTAATGTGTGGTTTCCCGTCTATAATCAGTATTACTGGCTCTACACATAGCCAAACGTTAGGACTGAGTAGTCTCCAGCAACTACTGGAGGGTCGTAGCAATTGACTTAATCATCAACTCTTAACTGTTCAAGAGTAATTCCAGAAGTGACGGCTTGTTTTTAACCGCGCTGTCTGGTTGGCCAGTCCGCACGGTTATACATGCCCGTCATATCCATTGACTCAAAACATTTTGAGCTGAAGAATGGTCCACGGGGAAAGGCTGGCACTATTGAAGGTGCATCGATATCGCACCTCTGTAGGTGGTGTGAGTACCGTCTGGATATAGCATAATGGGGAGCGACTGCCCGAATATCATCGTTGCCTGCGGTCTTCGGAGGTCTGTAGACAACCACTAAAAAGCAACCACGACGTGTGTTCTCCTGATAGATATTATCTCAACCTACTAGTTGCAGCTGGTGTATGGAATAAAAAGGGACTATTCAATAAAAGACTCACGTTTAAAATAATCTCGGTAGTAGACAGCAATACAAACACTACGAGATTAGAGGATCATTCCGCGTGATATGTATTTCGCTGAGTTTGATTGTTGGGTTACTATGTCGTTTGAGAGCCAACTATCAATCACCGCTTTGTTGTCCTGATTTATTTTTGCATGTCGATGGCACAGTTCTGGCAGCTTAGAGTATAGCTCTTGAGCGTACGTGTAGAGACATTGCATTTGCCGACGCATCCGACACTCAGATCTATGGACCAGCAACCTCATTGCTGGTCTGCTGACTTCCACGGATCGAGTACATGCCCGCCTCACACCTATGCACTTCTCACAGATACCGTCTCATTTTTTCGTATTTCACTGGATGTATATTTATTCGCCTTTAATTAACTAAAACCATCTCCCGAACTCCTTCACTCGAGAATACTACCAATGCCTCCTAGGTTTATCTGGAATTGTAAATTCCGAACAGCTTTTAATCGATACTCACGCACACAACATTTCACTATTCCAACCACATCACATGTTCCAACTGCGTTGGAACAAGTACTTACTCGTCCACGTTCAGTATTATGGGGAACAGCTACACGGTAATTTGCTTTTCCCAACAACAAACCCCACTCTTTAGCACGGCAGTTCCCCCTAGTGCGACCTATATACCCGGCACCGAAATTATCAAACCATCGTGTTACCTTCCTGAAGCATTCGACCATAGCGCCAGATGAGCACACAGTAAATCTCGCAGTCAGAGTAGTGGGCGGTGAACCGTTTGACCTTGTTGTCAACCACAACAACGCGAGAAAACTGCTGATCATCAGTGGTGAGTCTGTCTAATGGGTGGTAATATTCGCTTAGCCAACGCGCTGCCTAGCGTGCCTCAATCTAAATATATCTGTGGCCCATATACGAAAGTTATCAAAGTGGGTATTCTTTGCTCCAACTATTGTAAAATGTCTAAAAAATGCAGCTGGCTTAAACCTAGTTAGATTTCTTAATTGCAAACCAGATTCTCTCATGTTCTGTGTGGAATGCAGGTATATCCCACTGAACAAACCGTGCTTTTATTAGCTCAGATGCACGGTTAAATACTAGCCAAGGTTGAGGAAATGATGATCACAAAAATCACTACAGTCGGGGTAAGCATGGCGGACTGTGCCATACAGGCCTCCTTAGTAACTGCTCCTCTAAGCATAAACAGAACAGCGGGTAACGTCGTAAGCAAACCGACACCAATCGCCCAGCAAATCAATTGCTGCCCTAATATTACAATCGGCCTACTTTCTGTTATTGCGGTTTTCGGTTGCATCGGAGTAATTACATACAAGGATTCGTTTTATCTCCCGACTGAGTGGATAGCAAGATAATAAGTCGATACGAGTGAAAGTTGGGATAGGGTTGATGTCAGAAATAGCTGACACTTTAAACCAGCAGCACCCTAAACTAGATCAGAAACTAAGGTGCGAAGTGGTATTCTCCTGTTGCCAACACTACCTGCTTTCTGTGCTACATCACCGAGTATTTCAATCACCACCGGTTATATGCCGAAATATCATAAGAAACAACAACCTGTACTGAGCTCGCTCTGCTCCAATGTCCCCGAATCAATGTCGACATCAATTAGAGGCAGGCGGTTGGAAGACATCAACCAGTGGGACGTCATTAGTCGCGTACTCGGCGCTGCGTTTAAACCTTTACATGCAGGGCGAATTACACGACACCACAACTCCATGCACTATGCGGAGCTAAGACTGCTGCGCATTATACTGTACTCCATCACCGAAGTAGGATCAAGTCTGCCCACGCCAGATCAATTCAGAAATGAACTCTGCTCCCTCCGTGTCTTTCCAGATATTACATGGGGCGAGCGTTACCAGATCAACCGCAGCTTCCAAGATCACCGAATGGTAAGTTCAGCCATAACCATTCTTTTCCACCGCTTTCCTGAAACCGAGGCATGCGATCAGAATGAAATAACAATTAATGATAAGGAACAATGGTGTTATATTCGTGAAAACTCCCTTGATGATGTGCTAGCGAAATCGGTGTCACGGCTACGCACATTACAGCACAACAACAAACGATGTGGCCCGAGAGTATTTAAGGTAGTCCTGCAGTGAAAACAAAGGACAGCGCGACTACTGTAAAACTGGTGTATGTTTCGTTTCAAGATGCCAGCCGATCTTCGTCGAAACGCAGCAAGAATACATTTGTCCCAAAATACTAAACTCAATAGAGATAATACTAGGTCGGTGCACAGGCAGTGTGTATGACAAGCCCATACAACATGGTAATAAAGTAAATGACCGGACCCCTTATGTTGTATAAAAAAGGTTAGATCAGGGATTACTTACAAAGCCGAGAGATTTGACGCTGAGTCAATCGCCAGTTTCCCAAGACAAAACGATTAGTCCCCGGCCACTCCCTTGTCAGCGAAATCCCAGCTCCAAACTGCACAATCTCCCACACATTGCGGAAAGTTGAGAAACTTTCATGTATGTACACTAACGCCCAAGGGATCTTCAGTAAACTTATCGAATTTCGGGTAAGTCAGGTCACGAATGCTTGGGACTTCATCTCCACCACTGCAACCGGGTTACACAGAAGTTTCTGATCTTGGGGTTGAGATAGCAGATATATCACTCATCCGAAACGACAGTCCTAGCAGAGAAGGTGGGTTCTCTCTGCACTACCGCAGCGGCTTGCATTGTGAAATAGTTGATGAACCGGAAACTCATGTTACCGACTCACTCTGGTGCCATCTCCGATGCATGACTCGCAGCTGTCATTTAACATCCCCAACATCCACTCCGGGATATGGTTTGCTCCCTCGAAATGCAAAGTCCTTCTCCAAGATTGGCGGGGACCTGCCCCTGCACTGACCTTTGGTGGCCATTAACTAGAAGGCGTTCAGGAATGCAAGTACCCGGGGAGCTATAGTATCGCTAGTAGGATTGTATGTTGGGTCACGAAGCGTATAGCAAAGGCCCGAGTTGCTTGTACTAGTCTCCGCCACCTGTTGTACCGACACGACATCACTCGCTCTGAAGGACAGAGTTTACAATGCAGCCGTCTTTTCAACTCTGCTGTAAGATTAGAAAACCTGGACCATCACGTCAACAGACATAAAGAGCATAGCTACGTTTGACCATCGCTACTTTCGCAGCCTAGCTCATATATGGTGCGAGCACAGCGCGATCAAGTAATGTGCCCTGCGTGGCATATCTAGTACCGGAACTGCGAGTGATTATATTAGGCACCAGGCTCCGATGCGTGGACCACGTGTTACGCATGCCAGCCCACCGATTCCCGCGGCTTGAGATTTTCGCGCCCAGGGTCTGGATGGAAGAGAAGGAGGGGAGACCAAGCAATGACTTTGCCAAGAGGACTTAAAACTCTCACTTCAAAGTTGGCGTCAGCTGGTACATCCCGCCTGCCGAGCTGGGGTTCGAAGGAAGATAAACACGTTTGGTTGAACACACTCGCTGACATGGCTAGGAGCCGGCCACTATGGTATCTTTGCTGTGAGTTCCTTTGTCCATCCGCTCTCCTATAGATTTTCCCTCCAATGAAGATCTAGTAGCAAATTATTAAATTGCTCTTTAGCGATATATTACTTGAGTTTTTAATTTGTTCCAGTGTTATTTTTAGTATCTTATGTTTTTGTATTGCGGCACACTAGCGGAGGCGTGTTGCTCACCTTCGGCTAACGTGTATTGAAGCTGATGATGGTGGCTCCGGGAATGGATTCCAACTGTCTATGGGCCTTGAAGATGGTAATACGTACCTATTCAAGTCAAGTCAAGCTAAACTTTATGTACCCACTGGGCCCATTTGCAAAAGTTTACATGCCAACTGTGGATTAAGTAAAATGACATCTTGGCAAATGCAAACTTTTATAAATGGATACCGCGTCATTCGAGTAAAAGGGCTCGCGTTCTTAAACACTGAGTGAATAGTAATAAACAGAATCCTAGTGTTTCTTTTCAGCCGACAAAGCATAGTTTGTTAGGTCTGTACTTCATGACTGCTTTCAAATCGTCAATCGGTCGTGGCCAAAACCAATAGAACACGAACAGTGTGGTGTATTTGGGCCTTGCATTCAAAATACCGGTCTTGTTGACCTTGAAAGTGCTTGGGACAAAAGCGCTCTCAAATTATTCCGATAAAACTTATCCGCAGTAGATAAAGTAAAAATGATGTTCGATCAAAAGGCAACGGCCGGTTTTAAGGCCCCGCCCTTCACTCGTCCATGGTGATTAAAATGTACGTGATCCGAAGTTATCAGCATCTCCAAATGAAGACTTCAAAGCAGACTTGTGTGAACATCTCGCAAATATTCCCTCATACGATTATGTCACCTCGCCCAATGGATTCAGTACAGCAAACGAGTTGTCCATTTTTGAAGTTTCGCTCCATACAGACGAGCGCATGATCCACAAGTTATTGTTGGAGAGTTAATTAGGTCTCAGCGACCACGTGGTAATAACGTTTAACTATGTTTGTTATGCAGAATATCCATTTGAACACTCGGAAAAATGCATACAATCACATGCTACCACGTCTTGAAGAACTCGTCCAGGCATCCGCTTGGGAATTCTCGAGCAATCCCCTTGACAACGTTTGGACAGTTTTCGTTGCAAGACTCAGTGACATAGTCAGCAGAGCATCAGGGACCAAGCCCCTTCGTTCCGCAACAGTGCCTTCAATTCTAAGGATCAGGACTAGAAAGTGCATTACTATAAGTGATGCAGTATTGCGTGCCTACAAGTCTAAGCCAGATTCAGACTTGGGGCAACTTCTTGACCCATCATTACCAATGCAGCTCACTAGTCCGAGAGGACAAAGTAAGTTATCAACAGTGCCTAAATAAAATGCTTCTGGCACACAACAAACTACTGTACAGGCTTGTCAACAGCCCTCGTACAGTAAAGCATGGTATCCCTCCACTTTTCACAACCGACGGTAGGAGACAAAGAGTCGAAAAATTAGCCAACGTTGCGCGACTACAATACGCCTAGTTTTTCGAACTCGAAGCCATTTCCCTTCGCCTACCTAAATCCACGTTACCGGCTTTAAGGTTTACACATATTCTTTTAAACCCAGCAATAACGCTAAAGAATTTGCTCTCATTGCGCGCTCATAGCTCTTCAGGAGCAGACAACATTCGCTGGAACCCACTATAGAGGCTACGGCCACTATGCTATCCGAGCTCCTTCGCGGTTCCGATGAATGACAAGTCCCCAGTGTGTGGAAGAAGGTAATCATTATTCCAAATTTTAGAACTCCTAGCCGTTCGGATCATTCACACTGTCACCCGGTGACTCTCCTCCATTTGCTCTCGAAGGTAGGTAAGGCGGTCGCCGCTGAGGCTTTAGTGTAATATCTGGAGCACTTGAGCAACATGCATTCCGTCAACACGGGTGACGCACCAGCTAACTGCTGATGGTACGACGTAGGTGGGTGGTAGCGGCCGATGGTGGGGCCGCAATCGACGTCATCTATCTAGACGTTTCCGAACTTTTACAGAGCTCTGGAGTCAGGGATCTTGTTCTTGAGTAGATCGGTAGCTTTCTTCGCCAACGTGGGATTTAAGTGCGTGCTAGAGGATCACAACTCAATCCGATTGAGGTGAAATACGATGTTTCACAAGACATAGTGCTGTGTCGGCGCTTATTCTTGGTGTTTATCAACGACTTACGAAGAGTTAGCGCCTCTGATTTCGTGCTCTTCGCCTTTGCTATTAAAATATAACAAATGACATTAAAGGTCAGAATTGTCCTTGTGACTTGGGTTGCGTTCATGAGTGGTCAACGAGGAAAATAGTCCAGTTGAACACAGCTAAGTGCAAGGTTTTCCACCTGCGCCGTCAGCCTGTGAGCGTTTACAAGCATGGAGACCACATCTTACCGAAGCCCTCTGGAGAGCGTGATCTCGGGACACTTGTTCAAAATGATCACAGTTGCGCGAAACTGTCAGAGAATGCGTCGAAAACTTGTTACCAACATGTAAACCTACATCGAAGGGCGTTCGGTCGGTTTGACCCCACAATCTTCCCATAACTGTCTAACGCTTGCGTGAGACCGCACTTGGAATGCGCCACCTAGGTGGGACACCCGTGGTAGAAACATGGTCTCGCTGCCCTCGAGAGAGGAGCATCCAAGAGGGCAAAGGGCCTCCTCCATCTGCTCTACCAGGTTAGATAAAATCCCTTAGGAATGTACAGCATTCGATATCGGCTCTTGCGGGGGACCTCATAATAGTTCGCCAAATCCTGAAAAACCAAAATCGCATTTGCCGCCCTGCTGCTGGAACTGAAATACAACGCCAACCATTCGCTCGCCGTGTGCCTCTAGTCACTAAATATACAAATTTAGTTATTTATTTATAACTTCTGTTGGTCAGGAGGCTACATAACGCAACCAAACTGTGTGTTCAAATTTCCGGCCATCTGGATTTATACTTATAACCATGTGAACATCTCGACTCAGTCACACTTGTTTCACCACGGACACTGTGGTTAGTCTACTAAAGCACCTTTCAAGTTATTAGCGTATTTTCGCTTCCAAATTTTTGCATCATGCAGGAGTTGTCAAGCATTGCTTTTTTTCTCCGGCAATGTACCATTGTTCCATTGTCATTTAATAATAATAATAATGATAATAATAATAATAATAAACATCTTTTCACAGTAGTGCAAGCCCCGGCTATGAAGGCACGTTCAGGGAATTGCAATCGTTTACAAGAGGTTAAACACAGGGGAGTAAAAAAAGGTAGAGTAATCAGATGTCTTCATCGAGATAGTAATCAAAGGACACGTCGACTCGAGTCAGGAATACAACTTAGTTCACGGACGGAAGACTGATTGGGCTTCCAATCGATAGCCCTAAAAACAACAAGGCAGAAGATCAGACCTCTGAACAAGATTTATTCTGATGACAACTCAGGTCGCCATCGATGAAACACGTGAGTTATGATAGCTCTACTAACCTTCTTGTGAGACTGGCTAATCACAGGCCTGGTCTGAGGCGGGAACGGATTTGCAAGCACTGTTTTAAAATCAGAATTACGGCTGGTAATAAATCCATAGTTTTGTTGGTTCCGGTGTAATTCTTGGGATAAGTGGTGTTTTGCAAACAGTAATATCGGTGACAACAGTAAGATGAGAGTAATAACAGGTTGGAGGCAGTGGAAAGTATATTAAGAAATATCAGGTGAATTAAAACGGTTATCCGTAGAACCGTCTCCATGTTACCCAACTCCATGCGAGGTTTTACCAGAACCACCATACCTCATTTCTTCGTATGCAGGCGTGGGATAAAGCGGGCTGGCCACCATCGATTTTACTACGCTTTCTGTTTTTTTTTCATGAACTAATCCTTTTGGCCAGTCAGCCGGTTCGCCAGTCACTGATCTTATGGTAGGCATGATAGCCGAATTCACTTGATTTTAAGGTATATGCCACAAACTTCGTAATAAACAGTTCGGCATGTACTGTCGTCTTAGCATTTTATATCATACTTTTTTAATATTCACTAGTGGGTCTTTGGTTATCCGTCTTGCATAGGGAAACATTCTGCTTAGAAGCTTCAAACCATCACCTAAGGTCTGCGCAGTCGTGACCAGCAAACGAAAAACAAAAGAAATAAAATAATAATGTGATATAATTTCAAGTAATTAGTGGGTATAACACTTCCCAAGTAACCTTCCATAACGATCGGACAGTTCTAGACATCAGAGAAGGGAAAAGACTGATGTCCTCAATGCATTTAAAATTGCTGGTTTGTTCGTCGGAGTTCATTTGTTGGGCAGATCTAAAGGGATTCATACCAACGGCTTTAAGATAATAGACGGAGAAGGAGCAGAAGAATTGTAGCATGAAAAGAACATTGCATCTCCAAACCGGTGCCTCTAAGGAGAAATGAATTATGGTTAACCGAGAGCGGATAAACTTCTTAGTAGCCACGGGGGAAAACAATTTATAGGAATAATCTCGTTTGTAAATGAATACCAAGGAATTCCGCTGTGCGTTAACAAAATTCTAGTGTTGTGGTAATGAGTAGATATGGCAACTTGCACGTGTATGCAGCATGTTTTTGGTACAAATTATTCAGACTCATCTTTTGCTTAAGTTTAACACGATATTTGAAACAGTCAGGTGAAGATTGACCATCCGTTTGAAATGCGGGTAGCTATTACACTTTCTGATGTTCGACGGAAGTTTAAATCATAATAACGAACTATTACTGAGCAATTTAAGCAGAGCTTGGTACCATCCTTTTGTATATGCAGTATGTGCATAAGGATTCTTACTTCATAACACTTAGGAGTCTGGAACTCGAGTTATGGTGAAGTTGTAAAGCTTAATCCGAGTATTCAGCGAAAGAGTAAGCGTGAATCAGGCTTGCTTCTGCGCAGTTATGGTGACTCAAGTTTTGCACCATTGCTGTGCGCATGGTAGGTGGAAAGTAAGGTGTGCTCAAAATTTCTATGAGTGTTACCTGGATATTTTCCAGAGCTACAAGGGCTACTTTTCGCAGATTTCCATGCACTACACCTGGAGTCCCCCAAGGTAAGAGCTCTGCTTATGTGGGCGCTCGATTTTATGGCAGAAGTGTGCAAAAATATAACTTTCACTAGAAAATTGAGTGACGCAGTATCTCTTAGACCAAGATCTCGGAACGTGTACACAAGAGAATAAAAATTGTGTTTAAGGTGTGAATGTTGGGCGACAAGTCCCAGGCGTGACACAATGGCGTACACTTGTCAGTGGCGAAGTGTAACCTCCAGGAGTTACTCCAGCGCTCTACTGCGGACAACTCAGAGGAACGGCTAAATTTGGAATACCTTGCTTAGAAGTGAAACAACATAATTTTAGCATCATCTGCGAAGAGGAATAGCTTCCCAAACATTACTTTGTCAGTAAAATTTTTAAAGTAGATTAAAAATGGAAACAGGCCCAGCACGCTTCCTTGAATCACATAACTGGATATTAAAGTCGCTTTAGATGCACAGTTACTAGTTTTGACTGCTTGCTTTCTGGCCTCAAAGTTGTAAGACAACTACTTGAGGAGCGAGTTTGAGATACCACAGGCTAAACGTTTCCGTAACACTAAGCTGTCTGAAACATCGTCAAAAATTTTGGATATCGTAAATGGTGTCTCTTGCTCCAGTTGCATAAACAAAATTTTCTAACTGACAGGAGGTGTATGACTCAAGTTTCAAAAAACAATGTTAATGTTCACTGATAAATATCATGGAACCTAGGTAGTCTACCAAGCATTCTTCAACTAGCCATTCCATGATTCTGAAAATATGGATGTGATAGAATAGACGGCAATGTTTTTCATCTCCGCATAGAAACATCTTTGTGTTATGGTTTAATACTCGACTGTTTCCGGTGCAAGCGATATTCTCCTTTAACATAGAACGTGTAAATTCATTAAGCATGAACACGGAGATGTCTGGACCTACGTGTTTGACTAAAGTTGGCAGAATCTTGTCAGGACCTGATGAGCTTGATGGCGGTGAGCATGAGTTGGCGGTATTTGCCACTAAATTCGAATTCGACAGTTCGGAGTGTACTGCAGCCTTTGTTAAACAGCTCGGGTTCAAGCTCCCCTTTCGCACCAGTACTATAGGCAGACAATAACTAGTTTTTGTAGATCGAACAAGTGATTGCGCGATCAGTTATCACCATTCCATCAAAGTTTACGAAAGAATTAATGTAACCTGGTTTACTGTTCTGTTTACGACTCAAATGTTTTGAGATACAGCTTGCCACATTTGTGCATCTCAGTACCATTAGCTCCTCGGAGCATAGCGTTTTGTGATCATCATAGCACATGGTTGTCAAGGTTGTGTTGTGAAGCAGTATGAGAGTAAACTAGTTTGTTTTCCTGAAATTTCTGTCATTTTTACCTAGCTTACTGGATACCTTGTTCTAGGTGCCTACAGGCGCAGCAATCTTTTCCATCGCATAGTGCGTTCTGGGATTACAACATCAATGTAAAGTTGAATACTGCTGTAGAATCCACCACAATGAAAGTGTACATTATGCGCTAACAAAAATAGATCCCAATTTGTAGACTTTATAAGATCCGAGAAGACTGACCAATCCAGAGAAATGCATACACCATATTTTATCACTGATACTATCGGTTTTAAAACAATTTGAAACGAACAAACAACGAAATTATGATGGCTCCCCTGTAAGCTGTCACTGATGCTTATTAACGCATTTGAACATTATGTAGTGAATATGGAATCAAGTGTTACCAAACTGCGCGGGCTGTTTGACGCGCTGTACCCTTCCAAGTCGACCAAGTCAGTATAAACGGCATATACTCAAATGGGTGTATTTTCCGCATTTTACATTATCTCCTGTAAATGTATTAAACGGGTACCATCAAACATAAAGTTTACAAAAATGGTAGGAAATGCGAAGGGTTCACTGTCACAATTCGATCGAGTAACTAGCGCAGAATACTGAATCAAATCTTCGAGATTTGCGTCCTTTCAGAAGAAAAAGTTCCATTAGAACCTCTTTCATAGCTCACTTCAGTTGACGTAAAATTTTGTACTTAAGTCAATAGGTCATGGATCGTGTGCGATATCTCAGCGTTTCTATTCAAAAGGTGGGTAGAGTAGATTGGTCTCAGTGATTTTGGAGGTTGATTTAACAACATTCCTGCAAAACATATTTGACAATGTGTAAAATGATGCGGGCGGAATAGGCAGCGGACGAGCTAAATTCCCCGCGTTTTGCGTTAAGTGACCATGGGATTTCGGGCATATTAAAATCCCTAGCGATAATTTTATAAGTGAATGAGAGATTGGCATCAAAAAAGTAAGCGTTTACTAAGTCATCCGTTGCATTGACAGGAGAAGTAGTCCTTAAATATGGCCTAATAAAAGCCCTTTTGGATAAATAGGAATGAAAAGACACTCCGAATAAGGATGTCTCCGTAGGAGTGGTTACTCCATGTGAAGAACCAAGTATGCGGCGTTGACGAAGATTAGACAGCCACCACCTTTACCATAATAACGGTCATTATGAAAGAACTTATAACCCAATATCCCAAAGAGTGTGTCTCAGTCTTCTCTGAACATGAGGTTTCGGTTATTAGTAATGCATCAGGAGAAGAAATGTGATGATTGCGCAGAAGGTGCATTTTAGCTAACAATGAACAATAATTAATTAAGAGTAAGCGCATTGTCTCATTCTCTGTTGGGGTGCCTAAAGGCACTCAGCGAATTGATATTTGGAAATGGTGAATTAGGGTGGTGGATACTTAGGTCATGTAGCTTGCGGAATTAGTGTCAGTTGAGGATGTGACGGGTAAAGCGCCACAGGATCCCAAAAGTTGGAGAATCGAAAGTTTGGGGGAAATTCAGCCCACTGTGTAACAGTAATTTGCTGGCTGTCAACTCTGGTGTGTCAACACTGCCTGCCACCCGATCAATACACGCCGCGTCTTCGTGTACCCTCGTGGGCATCGCTGAATCCGTCAAACTGAGCGCGACCGCAATAGTGAGAGAGAGAGGCGTTGTGACAGCCATGTTTCGGCGCATTGCCCCTGACGTCGGAACAATTCAATCAAGGGTCTTGGGTAAGACTAACCATTACACATTCACGCGCCCTGATAAGCGCTACTAAACTATCCGCGATGCCTAAATGTGCCTGTGGAACGCGCAATAAAATGGTCAAATTACGGCTTTCCTGTGAAAATCGCCCAACCTATTTTCATGCGAAGTGCAGGAATGTCAACTCAAGCAGTGTAAGCTGATCAGCAGCAGGCCAGACTCATTTTGGTTCTGTGCAGAGTGTAATACGGTCCCACTAGTTACAACCGTAATTGCTCTGTCCCAGAAGTAGGAAAGGCTTTGAAATAAATGAGAATATGCGTAGCTCGGGGTGTGGATGCGGATTTTGAGCGGTTCTCCGAGCTGAGTGATCATTGTGCAGACGTTTCGTTGCCTGACTAGGCAACATCATCAGTGCGATTTCAGGGGCCTGGTTCGCAGTGCCCCGTAAGTGACTTCAATGTCCAAAGGCTTGCCGACGTAGCTGCGAAGACGTTCAGCACCAAAATAGCTTCGGTAAGAACCAACATGGCAGAATGGCTGACGCAGGCCATTCCACGGAACTCCACCGCAAGCCAATTCAGCAACGCCGGATGTTACACTAACAAATTTGCTACTGCAAACACTGCCAATACTCCACATCGCCCAAGCTTTCCCGAACACTTCACCCCCAGCCCATTGACAGAAATTTCCCCCAAACCCAATACCGTCCATGCACTACCCACCTACTGATTCCAAGTAGCAGTTGGACAGAGGCGGCCGACGAAGTAGAGGGACAGACGTCATTTACCTCGGCTTCTCCAAAGTATCCGACCGACTAGACCACCACATTCTGCTTCACAGGCTAGAAAGCTATGGAGTTTTGGATCCTGTCATTGGGCGGATCAGGAATTTCCTGCTGGATCGACAATTGCTGGTTAGAGTTCGAAGTGCGCTGTTCGATCCGATTCACGTCGAATGTGGTGTCGCGTGAGGATCAGTTCTAGGGCCGCGGCTCTCGTGTTTAGCAATGAACTTACGCACTTGCCTACCTCAGAATTCTCGCAGTTCGCTGATGATGTCAAGATGTGACGGACGATCATCGACACAAGAGATCATGATGCACTTCAGTGAGACTTGGACAGAGCGTATGAGTGGTCACTCCACATTGCTCCAGTGTGATGCGGTGAAGCGCAAGGTTTTTCACATTCGCCACCAGTCGAACATCAGATACAAGCTGGGAGATCATATCAGGCAACCAGTTACCTAGGGGCGCGATCTTGGTTACTAGTCCAGGCTGATCTGGGCTGCTCAGAACCATCTGAGAAGTCATAAAAGCACGGAAACCGACACGGTTTGCCGCGGAGCAAATTTAGGTGGTTAGATCCGTCTGTCTATTTGCTGTTGCTTAACACCTACGTGCGGCACCATGTGGAATACGCAATTCAGGCCTGGGAGCCCTACCACAAGCAACATCTTGCAGTGCTCGAGACTCCTCAGCGGCGAGCCACGAAGTGCGTCAAAAGGTTGTTCAATCTTCCTTAACAACTTAGACTGAGGACCATAAAAATTATACAGCGGCCGGTACCGGCGCCTACGTGGCGACGTTAGTTTGGTCTACGAGATTCTAAGAAACTCCAACCACGTCTGCGTCTACCTACTACAACTGAGTCAGTTCAACTTAGCCATGCAATACAGTTGACTATGATGTCGTCGGAACTTTTATTCTTTTCGTGTGTGCCAGCCATGGAACGCTTTCCAACATTACGTTGTTTCCGCCCCCAGTTTATTCGTGATTAAAAAACGTCTTTACGTTGCCTTAACCTACCTCCAATACGAGATAAAGTCTATGTCTGGACAGACGATATAATCTGAGGAAAGCTGCACAAGCGGAATTAACCTACAGAACCGAGGTTAGCCCTTTCTGCGTGCCACTGTGTTAACACTGTGGTGAGCCACCATAAAGATTTCCATTTTATCCCTTCTTTCTCCATTCACCATATTGTGCTTCTCATTCCGGACACCCTACGGGACTCATGAAGCAACCACTTTTTTGCCTGTAATATACCGTGGTTCCATTGTCTTCACCTTTCTGTCCGCTGAAGTTAGTTGCATGTTGAGGGAGCTAGCGATGGCTTGGATTTTGCTAAATGCGATCCGCTAAGTAACTTTCGCAAGTTAGCATGTGTTTTCAAAATTGAGGCCGGGACAACAGAGTCTGGTTCAACTGCAACCGAGGCCTGTATGGCTTGAAGGAACAGTCATTATCGCATATCCGGTGACCAAAATATTCAGTTGTTCTACCATGATTGCAGCGATAGTGACACCATATCTTGCGCAACCAAGGTAGTTTCCAAAGCTTTCGCTCTGTTACCGTAATAGTATACGAATGCAATGAGACAGCTTATGTTTAAAGTCATAATATTTTTCATATCATATCGCTATGGGGTGTATCTCTATGTTTCAACGTCGTGTTTTTTAATTTACTGCTCCCGGCATGCTGGCACACCATAAACCAGCACCAGTTTCTTTATCTCATTTTGAAGTGACACGCTCGGGTCGGATTTCCGCTACTATCATTCTGCCCATGACATGTCCGGAAATATGCCGGCACTGCCAGAAGGGTTTGCTAGAATGTAGATTGCTAAGAGAACATCTTTCATGTCCCTTTATTGCCGAGTGTTCTTCGCAGAAACTGAGGATGCCTTCCAGGTGGAGAAGATGGGTTTCACGAAACATGTGTACGAGTTAATAGAAGAACGTCTTGTCCGAGTACGCAGCTCATCTCATTCCGGCGGTTTTGCTACTTAACTTGTCTACCTCTAAAGTATTCGCTACATTAATCGCAATATTTGAACACATCAGTGTCAAGGCCGATTTACTGCGTGGTAACGGATAATTTTCTAGTTCCTTGTGAGCAAAGATTTGTGTTGTAAAAGCACTTATCTTGCCTTGTATGCGAGGCAAGCCAACGCTATAACACGAATGTTCATCTGCTCACACTCGAAGTAGCTTAATGAAGGGTGGTATTGGCGTTACAATGAACAATGACCAATGAATTTATACGGGTTAAGAAGCATTGCTTTACAAGTCCCGTTGGATAGTTGCAGGGGATATCAACATAAAAATAATGATAAAAAGGATAGTAAAATAGTTAATACATTAAATATGATAATAAGGACTTATCGTTCGCTTCGCTGCGGTCCTGCGATCCTCTTAGATTCACAGCACCCACAGTTAAGAACAAATAATTCCATGGTAAACTCCAGGTGTAAGATGGAGACGTCATGCAAACTGACAAAATGTAAGCGGATGAATGCATCGTCTAATCGTCTTTTAAATATTGTTAGTGTCGGTGCAGAGACGACCGATTCTGGGAGAGCATTCCACGGGTGACAGACACGAATGGAAAAGAAGCTTCTGCGACACTCCAGACGACTGTATTGTTCTGCGAGTTTTAATGAGTGGCCCCTTAGGTTTGTATTGCTGCTGAGTTGCAGTAAAGGGCGGCACACATGATGTGGGTCCCGCAGAATCAAGTATGCCATAATCAGGTCGCCTCGTAGTCTGCGATAACTTCCACTGAATACCCCCAGTCGTCGCAGCCTCTCCTGGTAGGACCGATTGCGCATTCCAATTACGTTCTTAGATGCCCGGCGTTGTGACTGCTCCAGTGCATTAATGTCGTGTTTCAGCCATGGATGCCAGGCTTGAATTGCATATTCGACGTGGGGGCGAACATACGCACTGAGCATTTGTCGAAATATGGAGCCGCTTATTTGTCCAAACGCCCGTCGCAACAGCCCCACCTGTTGGTTCTCAGTCTTCGAAGCCTTTTCGGATTGCCTGGAGCAACCCAAGTCCTCTTGAACCAGGACACCCAAGTCACGTTCGAGAGTTGATTGTTGCAGTACATCCGTTCCGAGTCAGTATGAGTAGCTGCTTTGATGTCGGATGGAAAGCACCTTGCATTTACTGACGTTGAAATGCAATAGGCTTTGGGTCGACCATTGATGCACTGTGTCTAAGTCACTCTGAAGCACATGTTGGTCGACGTTCGCCTGGATCCTGTGCCAGATCTTGATATCATCGGCAAACATTAGGAAGTTTGAGGCGATTCCCTGTGCAAGGTCATTAATATACACTAGAAACAAACGTGGACCCAGAACTGAGCCTTTCAGCACACCACACTCGATTTGTATGGGGTTCGATAAAGAGCTCCGAACTCTGACCACTAATTGTCGTTGAAGTAGAAAGTTGGCGGTCCAGCTTAAAAGAGGGTCTCCGATCCCGTAATGCTGCAGCTTGGATAGTAGTATCCGATGGTTTAGACGATCGAAAGCCTTGGAAAAATCCAGGTAGATCACATCAACACCTTCTCCAGCGTCGGCTGCCTCGGTCCAACTTCTGCGTGCAATTAGTAAATTAGTTGTACATGACCGCTGTCGATGGAAACCGTGCTGTTAAGGAGTGATGATGTTGCAGTTTTCCAGATAGCACACCAGTGCATCGGCAACTATGGATTCCTTGACCTTGGAGAGCATAGGAAGAAGGGATACTGGGCGGTAGTTGGAGGGATCAGTTCTGCTTCCATCTTTGTGGATCGGGGTTATTATTCCAAGTTTCCACATGGCGAGAACTTGGTTCTGCTCTAAGCGGTGCTGGAAAACTGAGCTAAAGGTCCTGCCAGTTGGCTTCCTGCTGCTCCCAATGCCACTGGACGAATGGTGTCGATACCCGGCGAGCTGTGTTTGCGTAGAGACGTCAGCTTTTGAAATACAACTTCCGCGGTAAAAGTGATGTGGGTTAGTCCTGGTCAGCAGAATACAAAGCTTGGTAGATCGCTTGGTGGTAAGACCCTTTGAAACGTGGGGGCGTATTGCATCTGCAGCGCGTTTGCTGCTTCCATAGACGTTCTTGTTGGGCCATCAGCCGTCCTGAGTGGAGGAAATCCTTGCCTCACCTTTCGTAGGCTATTAACGTGCTTGGGCAGCAGTTTGTGGTTAGCATTGAAGGTTTTTGCGATGTTCTGCTGATAGGCGGCTTTGTCTTCTCTTAACAGTTGAGTGCAGTGGTTACGTTGGGCTACGTAGTTGTCCCGAGTTTCTGGTGCTGGAGCTTCTCTGTACACTCGCCATGCTGCGTTGCGTTCTGTCATCCATTTTCGGGTTCTGCTTCTAACGAAAGAAACCGACTGCACTTATTGCAAGCTTTTATCTCTGAAGCCTGTGCAATCAGCTGACTGAATTTGTTGACGAACTCGAGCCAGGCGACTTCCGGGGGTTCTTCTTCGAGGAAAGACCATGTTGTGGCGCTGACTAGCTGGGCGAGTCGGTCGTACCTTGTGATGGTTCGTACAGTCTCATCCTTATTATTCAGATATTCTAAATAGCAAACGAAGTTGAAAATGATGACTGCGTGATCACTGCGAACCAACGGGCAGTCTAAAACCAACGCATCAATCATATGCTGCTCGTTGGTAAGCACAAGATCCAGCACAGATGGCCTGTTACCAGTTCTGAACCGAGTGGGCAAATTGATGTGATTTTAATGGGGAACAGTAGTTACTAGATCTTGTAGATCGGTTTTGAATTGTTCTCCGATGGTGGCAGGGGCTTCTAAACAATGTACGTTGAAATCACCTATGATAAGAATGTGAGTGTACTTTTGTTGTAAACTGCACCTTAAAGCAGCCATTAGGTGGTAGTCGGTTTCTGGTTTTGAGTTAGGTGCGCGGTGCACCAAGACAATAAGGCAAGCGACCCTGCCTTTTGACTGCAACCGGCACCAAAGAGAGTCAGGGAACTGCGAATCTGAATCCTCCACGGCTTCGCACTGTAAGTCGTTTCGGTAGTACAGGATTACCCCTCCTCCTTTTGTGAGCCTGTCGTTCCGGATCAGCGACATATCCGGTAGCGAAACTTCAGCGTCCGTCATTCCCGTGTGCAACCATGTTTCGGTGATACCAATGACATCATACGAGCCGGAAGCTTGGCGATCTTTCAGTTTGGCCAGTTTATTAAAACGACCCAGAGCGTTCGTATACAAGCAGACCAGTTTCTCCGTCGCTAGGAGCCCGCAAAGAGGTGAAGATGTCAAGTGTGGGAGAATGCCGACCGATGGGAGGTCGGCAGTTACTCGTATTTTTTGTTGGGTCAATGATACCTCGTTTTCAACTTGAGTCGGCCAAGGTGCGTCCCAACCTTCGTTCAGACCAACGTCAGAGTCAATTAAAGCAGCATTCAAGTTACGCTTTTGTACATTCGTCGGTATGCTTGCTGCTTCAGTTGCTTTAATATTTGAGCTGTGCAAAGTGTTTGTGATCTTTAACCGAATTTCGGAAGGAAGATTTTTCCGATTTCTCCGCCATCGATCCAAAACATCCTTTGCTTGTTGCTCTGACTGAACCACAAGTTTTAGAATTCTAGGGCCGCATCCTCTATAATTCGGTGAGAGAGGTATCATTCGGTGAGAGAGGTATCAGTCTCATCCCTTCCAATGCAATCTCTGTACAAATTAATCCTTCAGTTATCTTGCTGCGTTTGTGTCATTTTGGCTCTCGTAGCACCCTTAACTTCCCTATTGTATTCGTAAATACGCCTATCTTTACTAGCTTGACATGTGAGCTGTTGTGCAAAGAATGTTGACGTGACACCACATCAGGTGATCCAAATTATTAAAACAATGGAAAGTCAAATATCGGTTTACTTATCTACTCCTAGTAAACGTGCAGCTGAATTATCCATTGGCGGATCTATTTTGAAGACTCGGTGGTGAATACATTCCTGGCGGCTTACGCAACAAAATGGAATTTAAACTGCGCTTTGCATTTTTGAAAAAATCTAATGGCTAATTTGTCGCATGAAGTCCACGAATAACTGACATTAAAACAGGTTGAATGCACGTCAAAAACATTAGCCGGCTACACAAAAAGCCCATAAAAGCCTCCACGATTTTTGTAATGGACAGAGCCGGACCATCAGGAGTGATGGAGAGGATAGTAAAAGAGCAAGTCCTTGGATTTCTGTTGTCGTGCAACTTAAGTAATAAGTCCCAATATGGATTTTTATCGGACAAGTCTTGTCAGACATGTCACTTCGAGTTTCTAGATCTTATAACAAAAGAAATTGCTTCAGGCCATGCACTTGTCATCGTCTTCCTTGACATGAAGAAGGTTTTTGACCGAGTCTCGCATGCTAGTCTACTGACTAAACTTCCGTGCTTCGGTATATCCCATCAGCTGCTGTCATGGTTCACATCCGTACACAGATGGTACGTCTGAATAGAGCAGAATCACAATATAGGCCCGTCAGTAGTGGCGTCTTTCAAGGTGGTGTTCTTGGCCCACTACTATTCCTTCTGTACCTTAACGTCATATTTGATTGCTTCACCCAGTAAAGACCATTCTTATTTGCTGATGAAATTAAAGTTGTTTCCCTCTTGATGCGAATGGAACAGAAACTGGCATGCCGCATATTCAGAATGATCTTTTTGCGTTAGGTCGGTGGTGCGACCACTGGAAAATGGAATTCTCAACAGCTAAGTGCAACGCCATCTCCTATCGCATTGAGAATAAGCAGATCACCAATTGTCAACTGCCAACTGACTTGCAGTACGTGACCTAGGAGTACATTACTCTCGTTCACTAAACTTCGCCGAACACACAGGATACAGCATAGCCAAAGCCAGACCAGCCGCCGGCTACATCTGTAAGTCGATGGTGCGTAGGGAATCCAAAGTTGCTTTGTATAAGTACTGCGCCTGACCTATCCTAGAATGCTGCTCCTTGAGTATTAACTAACTAGCAGAAAAGTGAAAGAATAGCAGCTGAGAGAGCGCAACGTTCATTCACTAAGCGTCTACTGGAACCAGCTACACTAAATTATCGTGGTAGATGCAAACAGTTCTAGCTAGACGCACTGTGGCTCGGGAGGTTCAAACTCAACCTGGTAGTCCTCTTCCAGATACTGCACAACTCAAACGCTAACAGCTAGTTTTCCGCTCGACAGAATGTAGATAAGCGCTACCCATTACGGACCAGACCCTATTCGATCATCTTACAGAAAGCTCGCACGAGAATACGCTCTAGTTTCTTTCTTTACAGATATGCCTGTGCTTGGAAAAGACTGCCAATAGGACTCAGATCGATCCCAACGAATGCCCCATTCCGCACTAATTTACGTCGATTTCTCGACTACATCCCTATTGCAGAATTTTTTGGCCTAGACCATCCTGAAGACGAGATATGGGAACGAGGTCCAGATCGATTCTAACGTTAAAATCTGGCAAGGTAGCTAACCGAGTAACTCGTCATCTTCATCATCGGTACCCCTAATCCACGCATCCGGCCCCACCATTTGCAGGTCATTACATAGCATGCATTAGCTTTTCCCCCTAGATATTTGAGGACGACTTAAGCATCTTGCGCGATGCAACGCCTTAGCATCGTATGTGGTGTTACACACGAAACCACCTACTGGCTCCAACCACTTTGACCACTAGCTGTAGACGGGCATTCAGCCCCACATCTTGTTTTTATTACTCGGCCTAAAACCCCTCACTTCACCGAACAGGAAAAGAATACTTAATTACACCACGCTACGCAGCTTTTTAGCCTCTATGTGTTCTTGCTCACGTATCGAGTTAGGTGCCTCGACCCATTTGACTCTTCACTGTAAACCCACGTCCACCACCATCACCAGTTTTCCATCACTGTATTTGCATTAGCTCTCATCTTTTAGCAAAGTCGGGCGACTGATTCACCCTACACAGCGCATCGACAGCCTCGTATGCACAGACAAGTACGTACTCTTTTTACAAGCTGCAACATTACTACGCCTCTTGCTTATCGGCCATCCAGCACCAACTCGCAAATCTTCGCATCCCCCGCATTAATGGCAACGTAGATACACAGAACATAACGGTTCAACGGTTGGCATTTTGATGCATGTTCTTCACTTTTTATAGTACGCTTCCATCGCATTTCCATCTGTCTGTATGTTCCGATGCCTTTTGTCCTTTGCCCACCTTTTTGAGTGTTTCAGACATGTTGGCCGGCACCTGTGGAATCTTGCAATGACGGCGGCTGGTCCTTCATTAGCGATTCCGAGCTGCACCCTCGTGAGGCTCACGGTTCCCCAAACTGGATATGAACTGGGATTCCACGCGGCCCAAAGAAATCAGATGTCCGATTTTACAACATGTAGGAAAAATTTGACGACATGTGACTGCGGATAGCGCCGCAAGCAATTGGTTCGAGGTCATACCAATCCACCTGACCGAAGCACAATTTGAGCCATGGATTCTATATTTACTTGGAATAAATATCGAAATTTTCATTCGCGTCCATCAACTCCTTCGCATTCACAAAACAGTTTGCTACTTCAACCCGTAAACGGTTGCCAAAACTATATCTCATATCCTGGATCTTCAGCACCTCATTACTTACATTTGCCAAGATTAATATTTGGTCAAACAACAATTTTCGCATATCCGATTGTACAAAACTGATCATGCCTATTTTGAGGTACCTCGTGTAACAACTAGAATGTACATATTATTTATTAATTATATTTACTCATCCCAGATAGTATTAGGTTTTAGAAGACAATTGGCCGCCACGACGGAAAAGGGATCCAATACCACTCCGGAATTGAGGAAAGCTTGGGGTACCATTCCCGGTGAATAAGACATGCGCTTGCCGCTTCTTTGTTAAGGATAATTGTTCCTATACATTTGCTATCATAATAAGATATCTACGACGTGTATTCGATGGGATTTTAGCTTATCTGCGACATATCATGACAACAACTACTAGTCTCAGGGGTAAGCAGTTGTACCCACAGAAGAGGCGGCAATAAAGTTTTTATTCGTAGAGCTTACTTAACCGCAGGTGCCCCATAAACACTTGATGGAAGTATGCCAGTATGTAACAATTAAACGCTTGTCAGCATGACCTGCAAAGGCAGCCTATCGAGCATACGCTGCTACTGTGGAGATGATGACAAAGGAAGATCGACAGGCGGTTACACATGGATCGCTCAAAACATTAGGAATCGCTTATCAATGATTGGAAGTACCATGTATTAGCATTTGAATATGCTAAAGCTAGTTGCGTGATGATGAAGGAAAACCGTACCTGCTGTTCAGAATAAAATTGAGAATCCATTCAGAAGGATTGAGACCTAATTAAGCGACAAATAATGAACCTTGGATTGGCCATTACAGTGCTGAAATAAGAGAGCAATAAGAACAACGGAAGTAGCGGAATGTTACATAACTCAAGAAATTCAAAACTCTGCCTAATATAGGTATGATCATGGGCAAAAATTTTTAGGATGTTAGCGGTACGCGTGTATCAGGCTGTAGGTCAAATAAAATGGCAGTCTCTGATGCCAAGTTTGCTGATTGGCTTAGTTTGTAGTAAGAAAAAACGTATTTTCGACAGCAAGCGCTTGGATTTGGTACGAATACGCATCATCTCACATGGCCAAGATATCCGTGAATGATACCTTCAAGTGTTCAAAAAATTTCTGCTTGTTTGATCCATCATACATAGCGAGCATTCAACGTAAGTACGGCTTAATGCGGTAGTTTGGACTATTTTAACATCGTAAGAAAAAGAAAGGTTTTAAACTCTTCACCGTCTAAAAGAAAGGTGAATCTGCTACGAAACGAAAGCATCTTCTACTACCCATTTGCTTAAAACGATGAGCTTGTGTATATTTGGAAATCTCAGCAATAAATAGGTGCAAATAAGTTCACGAGGTGAAAATTCTCTACTAGAAGTATGACAAAGGGAAGTGGATAAAGGGTGTACAATTGCAAAAGGAAGATAAACATGGATATTATGGCAACTTTACGAGTGAGCACGTATGGGAAACTTCAAGGAAAGCACACGGTATAGCGCAAGCACTTAAATAAAGGATGGAGGGAACGACATTTCTGGTGATATATTGTTTCGTCCGCCAACCTAATTGGTAGTAAGAGGATAGTTTGTATGCATGTGTTACCTTCATATGACAAGGTATAAGCTGTAACAGAGAAACAGACCGAAATTTACTAGAGTTCAAAAGGCCAAAGTAAGTGATTGGATCCTTTCAAAATTAATGGTAACCAGGCCTCATGTTTGCATTTCCAGATGAGGGAAGCTGTTTCAGACAGATGACACATAGCGGGGGAAGGCGGAGGTCAAAATGCACCCACAGACTGGAGCCGAACACCTTTCAGAATAGCATCTTAAACAACATTGAGAACGCAACCATTAAACCCGCAGCCATGAGACTTTCGCTGAGTACGACATGTGCGGCCGCATTGCAGTAATCCGTGCTACAGCACTGGCTGATCGATCCGCGGCCATTGTGTACTTGGTTCTTTTCCATACAGGTCACGGCACACATTTTGTCGACTTTCACTTGGTTTTCTCCTTGGTATTGCAGTATAGTCTGTAAAGGTGACGTATAATTATGAAACCTAGAGACTAGCAGTGAATTCATTCGGATGTGATGCTATATGAAACTTACACAGGAAGTAGTTATCCGTTATCACTTACTTGGTCTGTGCAAGAATGTATAGAAAGGTGTCTGCCTGAGTTAACATACGAGGGACAAATCACGCTTTGTCAATGATTCCGCAGTCTGATGTATGCAAACTGCAAATTGCATAGTTACACAACCCCTGAAACTTTACCGCTTATTACGTAAAAAAGACAAGCTTGTGAGCACCAAAAGATCAGCTTTCTAGGTACACTTATTTCATAGGAGAGTAATCGTTAAACTTGTGGTACTGCCTTGTCCAACTGGGTGGGTCGTAAGCAGATCTGGTGTATCTTCTGAGCATTTCACTTGAGCAGGTAATAGCTGAGGTTCTTATGGTGCTTGTGACAAATCTACTAACCTACATCCCTGTGCGTAAAATCTGCACTCGTTTAGTAGGTGCAGTGACGACATCCCCTCATTTGTCTGCTGTGGCCCACTAGTCTGATTGAAATCATCAAAAACAGGCTTCTTCGCTCAGAGGATTATTGATCCTAAATGCCACACTTTGCCCACAATTTTCATGTCAGAACACCTAAACCTTCTTACGATTACACGGACAGTGTAAGATATATCAAGCGAAATTGAGTGCCACAATTGTGTCAGGAATCGCATGAGTTAACCATTAGGTTACTCTAAGTACTTGAAACAAGTGATGATTAAGTTTGTTAGGATTGAAACAAGTTGCATTGATGCAGTTGGTTTTACAAGCGAGCAGTAAGGGGATTGGAATGGTATAAGAAGAAATTCATCGCAGCTAGACAGTCGACGAATCCAGTACACGCTCGGCAAAGCACCGTGCTTCGTTTCATTCTTTAGGAAGTCGTCAGCAGTGCGCATACATCTGGCGATTGTGGAGTTAGAACACGCAACTCGATTGTTGCCAGTCTATCGTTAATGCCACTTAGCTACGGGGTTGGTAACGGCCGACGGGATCAAGTTACTAGATGTGATATAGCACAGCTCACTTTTCACTGATTTACAAGCCAACACTATACAGAGGAGAGTGTAGTCACCGTACCAAGTTTGGCACTTTGTCGTTTGTTAAGCAGAATACCCTTCCCTCTGTATAGTGATAACGTGTAAGTCATAAGATAGTGAGTGGCACTATATCATGCCTGGTAACTTAACCAAGTCGGTCGTTTCCGTCCCCCACCGTAGTCC
This sequence comes from Dicrocoelium dendriticum, assembly GCA_944474145.2. NCBI lineage: Eukaryota > Metazoa > Platyhelminthes > Trematoda > Plagiorchiida > Dicrocoeliidae > Dicrocoelium > Dicrocoelium dendriticum. Next base: position 84,611,222 of record OX104063.1, read on the forward strand.
AGTGATCTTCACCACTGACTGGTAACAGTCGGGTTGCAGGTTATAACCCCACACGGGCCAGGATGAAACAGCCGCACAGTACATTTGGTTTTATAATATTTCAGTAAAAAACAGTGGTGGGGTGTTAGACATCAGCTATGTCTAGGTACAATATACATAATCAGAATGACACATGGTTGTAGAGAAGTAGTCGGATGACCGCATATGCTGTTGTAAGCGTGATGTAAATTCTTTGTTCGTAAATACTACAACTCTATCGTTGAATATTAAAGTGAATTGTCACGACATATGTTTTGTGCCTTATCGTTGTTCGAGTACCTTGATGTTCACGGCAATGGTGGGATCACATCAAGAGCGCCGTTTCTCAGGTGCATCAGAACCTGTTGAAGTACGAGGAAGAAAAACCTCGATTGAACAAGCGACATGCGCCGTTGGAGTCTATCCAATAGACTTCAAGCACTTGGTGCTTTGGCACATGCAGTGGTGTGTGCGTCAGCTGAGCTGGCCTGATCAGTCATCAAAGTGACAACGAGGGAGCAATATCGAAGAGATGATGGGTTATTTAAATGAGGGTATCAGCCCATGGTAAGTACGCTGCCTCGGATTCCCTGTACTAAACTCGACCAATAATGTGGTACAGTGGAACAATAGTTTATGACAGGTAAAAAAAACAGGCTTAACATGTCCCGTAGATGGGTACTGAATGAGTCGCAAATTCGAGTGCTACATGAGTAGACCAGTTAAACTGCCCTTCAGTGAGAAAATGGGTTAATGGCATAACAATAACAGGGTTGTGGAGGTGAGATGGCACCATACAAAACGGATTAACAATTCGTTATGGGTAATATTAATAGCAAATAACAATTGGACTGCTTAGTTGTCTGCGCAGAATTACAGCGTCACTAGGAGATATAATTCCAAAGGAGAGAACCGGCCTGAATATAACTCAGCATATCCATTCGTGTAACAAGGTGGAGCTAAATCATTGCGATATACAACCGTATTGTTGAAAATGGCTAGAGCACAAACAACTGAGTTTGGAAGGGCGTTACAGGGTTGGCGGTCCCGGATGGGTAAACAAGTGCATCGACAACCAAGACGATTGTATTGTTGACTCAGTTTTAGGCTCTTGCCTCTTAGGTTGGTGTCCGAGCTGTTCAAAAAGTTGGTGGCATACGTGACTTGGGTTGCTCATCGTCCGGTAAATGAATATGAGATCTTCACGTAGCCATCAGTAGCATCCACTGAACACTCCAAGTGTCTTCAGTCGTTGCTGGTACGGAAGGTTGCGCAATCCGTTGACAACTTTTGTTGATCGACCGTGGGGGAGTTTCGAACGCTGCAGCGTCACGTTTTAGCCAAAGATGCCAAGCCCGGATTGCGCATTGAACGTGCGGACGCACATAGGCATTGGGCAGCAGAGAGAAGATGGATAAATCCAAAGTCCCGAATTCTATACGCAAGTGACAGGCATGCTGATTATCTCTTGTTGAAGAGGATTTTGACCGTCTAGAATAACCGAGGTCGTCCTGTACTACCACATCGAGGTCACATTCCTGAGAGTTTGTCTGCAGGTCGTGCGCCCTAAGTTGGTAGATGTAGACATGTGGAGAACGCAATACTTGTCCACATTGAATGACAGTGCGTTCCTCCCCGACCAATGTCATGTCTCAGTGACAAGGCGCTGAAGGATCTAATGGTCACCCATTCCCCAGTTCGCCTGCCAAACCTTAACGTCGTCCGCGATTGAAGGTTTTCGAAAAGTCCATGTAGATAATATCGGTTCTCTCCTCATCCTTGACCGTTTCGGTCTAGTTGTCACGTGCAAGCAGTAAATTCCTGGTACATGAGCGATGTTAAGGAAACCCGCGCTGTTCTAGCTCAACGGTGCCCCGTAGCTTTTCAGATAACTCATCATTATGTCCATGAGGATCGCTTCCATGACTTGGGAGAGCACAGGGAGAAGACTTATTGAACGGTTATTGGCAGGATAATATCGACTTCCTCCTTTGGGAATGTGGGTCGTAATACCCCGTTTCAATGCTGACGGAACTGCGCTTTCGTCTAGACAGCGCTAAAAGATTTTGGCAAGTGGTTAGTCTAGGCGCGTGGCTGATACCCGTAGTGCTTGAGGGTGAATATTAATCCACTCCAGGAGCGTTATGTGTACGCAAGTATATTAGCTTGCTCAGCACCAACTGTGCTGTGAATGTGATGTTTGATGAAATTGATTGTGCAGTGACAGAAGCAGGGATAGCGTTTTTGGCCTGTACCCCTTGAAAAGTAGGTAAATACTGAGCCCCTAAGGCGTTCGCCGCCTCCTTCGCTGTGTGTGTATACCCACAAGTTGTACTGAGTGGTGGAATTCCGCGCTGCCCCTAACAAAGTCTATTCAAGTGTATATAAAGAAGCTTGTAGTTCGAAAAGAGTCGTTTCGCTAGCTCCTGTTGGTGTGTTACCTTGTCTTCACGAAGCAACTACACAGAGTAGTTGAGCTAAGATACGTAGGCAATTTAATTTTCGGCTCCAGGATTGCATTTCTGACCGCACCATGTACGATCCCTCAAGGTTATAAATTTTCGTGTCCGGCTTCTCAGAAGGGATTTTGGTTTCCTGCGACGATGGATGGCGTTTGGCTCTGATGCTAATGTGACGTCTGACGTGAATGATCTGAAGAATGTTTCCCAGTCCATTTCTGGGGGCATTCAGTCATGACTGTTTAACTAACTTTCTCAACGAATGGGGACAAAAACTGATGTTGTGTCGCCACTGACGCCTCCACCTCACAACTGCAAGAAGAAGTTCTAAGTCGAACCGGAAAAAGAGTTGTATACATGAAATCACATGTGCTTATATAGCTTTGAAAACAAACTGAAGAGAAGCTACTAAATTACACTGGTGCCAACCAACAAAAGAAAGGCATCAAATGCAACAGCTAATAAACAACCGTGTAATCAAGGGCGAATCGCATGTTTTTAAAAATAGCATCATGCGACCCCCAGCTTAAAGCGAACATCCATTTACAGTGACGGGCAATGGCCAATCAGAATAACGAAATGTAGCGTAACTAACGAGACTAAGTAGTGCAGACCCTACTTAAAATCTAGTACAATAACTGTGTGACAACTGAATATTCCTTTAACATAATCCACTAGAAAAGTGATGCATAGAAAAACCAGTGGAATGTGTTCTTGCAAATAGAACTGCTGAAGATAATACGGAGATGAGCGTTCATTAACAATGACGTGTGTGTTCCAATCGGTCTAACACAGTGGAGCGTTTAAACAACAGTCAAGAAGTAGAAAATAGAAAGAATGAAAAATGGCTATTAAGCTCGTTCACCAAAAATGCATGTCAAATAGCTATTCTCTTAACACCTGCTAATGCGCAATAGATTACATCCTTTTGGGCCCGGCATCGGAGTACTCGGCGTACCAAATGTAATCGAACAGCGAAGTCACGTGGCCGCTTCCACACAATGATCTGCATACATGTAACCCTTCAACCATGATTGCCTCGCTGGTGATCACTAAATCTAACATTGGTGGCTTATTCGCTGTCGTGAAACTGGCGGGAATGGTGACGTAACTGAACAGGGGTGTGCTAGAGAGTATTCTTGCAAATAGACGTTAAACTCTCACCCTTGGTGGTTGGCGTTTCTAAACCATGAATGTTGAAATCTGTAAGGAGGATATGGGTGGATTTCTAATTATGCACAATAAGAAATGCAGTCTGTGGTTCATTTTCTTAGTGGATTTGTGTGCTCGGTAAACTACGGGCACGAGGAATGTATCCTCGTCCCTCAAACACAGTTTGCACAAAAGGATATCCAGTGACACACGTTTGAGGCTCAGGATGAGTTCACAAGGAAGCTATATTTCGTAAAAAGTGATCACTCCCTCTTCCCAACCTTTTCTGACGTTCCGGATAAGTGACATACCGCGTAGAGCCACCTCAATGTCAGTAATTTCATAGTTCAGCCACGTTTCGGTGATCATTATGATATATCGAGACTGAGAAATCTGATGGTAACGGAGTTCCACCAACTTACTAATAGGGTCTCGTGCGTTACTATACAAGCAGGTCAAATTCTCAGTAACAAGTTGTGAACCATTGGAGGTTAGACAAATAGTGGAGATTGTGCCGATTGTTGAGAGGTCGACCACTAGCCGATTTTGTTAGGAATCGTTAGCGTTTGAAGTTCGGTTGGGTTATGTGACTACTCTCTGTTACCTTGGCCCTGACCGTCTCCTGTGATTAGTCATACTCCATCGGACGTTGTGGTTGCCGTTAAATCAATATTTTCATACAATTTAATCATCCCTAATGAGTCGTTTGCCGTTTCATTGTTCATAATCAAAACCAGAACTCGAATTGTGGGTGAAAAATTCTTCTCTCATCAGACCCATAAGTGTACATGATGGACTAGGTGTTGAAGTACCGGAAAGAGCTAGATATTGTTCCCACACAGTTTGAACGGCAGGTTCCATAACCTAATTCGCGGCTACCTATAATGTACTTAGTCAACGAATGAAATAGTTTGCAAAGATCACTCGAAAAAGGAAGAGATAGACCGCTCGCATAATAACCAACTAGTTACGTTACAATTCTCGTTGGCCAAGGTAATAAAGTAGGTCGCAAATATTTCTTTTTCCGATGCCCAATGGACGCTGCTGAGAAGAAATGTTCCGCAGCTTGTTTGAAAACATTTTATTACAATAAGCCACTGTTTGCCAGGACCTTGAAAGATAAACTAATCTCGTTGGCTTGATGGATGGTTATGCATCAATACTCGGACTCCTATGTTGCACGATACGTCGGTTGTTCTTCGAGGCATTTATCCCAGATGATCCGCGAGCATATACCTATGTGGATCTACAGTGGCGAAATGCAGTCTTCAAAAAGTTCGATTTTGTCACACCTTGCATATGGTCATGCAGCATCAGAAAACTAGTTCAAAGTGCTCTACTCATTGCGTGAACTCCTGTAAACAAGCTTCCGTAAACAACTGCCAACTATTGTCGAGGCAATATAACCGCACTTAAAACTGGAGTTGTGTTTGAAAGAAATACGTGTGGCCTATTTTGTTATCTTGGTCAACGAGCACTGTTACTTAACTATTAGATTATTATTCGAGCGGCCTATCGCTTCTTTTTTTCTAGTGATTGTTGCAGACTATTCTATTTGGTGACTCAGTACATTATCTGTAGTTGTAAATTAGATTATCGAATCTATTGTTCAAACAGCGCGTAATCAATATATAGCTCTTTCCGGCACTTCCAATCCATCAGGAAAACATAAGGGTCTGATGAGAGCTTACTCCAAGAGAATTTTTCCCTCACAACTCGAGTTCTGGTTTTGACTTTGAAAAATAAAATGGGAATAGTTGGTCTTCTAAAACTTAGCATACCCTGTGATTCACTCAGAGTCTTTAGCTAGCCGTAGCCGTGTACCCGCTTTGTTCAGCCAAATTTCGGCATGCAGTCACTTGCGGAATGCAAACCAGTTTTCCAATCTAAGTGGTATCATTAGCTCAGACTAATACATCACCATCATCATTCGGGGACCGCAGCCATTGTAGCTGGGCGACGCTGAAATTCGTGTCAACCGCTTTGCAATGATATGGTTGAGGGAGTCTTGGCGGATGTAACTCCGTTGCACCCAGTCATGTTTCTCCGCTTCCTCAGAGGAGGAGGTTTGAAACTCTGGAACACCGTAAACAATAACCGCGCGTTTTTCGTCAGCTATACGAGCTTAATCACGGTTGATATTTTCTTTCGGACGTTCGTTCTAATAGACGTCCGGAAGTATGCGCACCTCAGGTGATGAGTTACGGAATCGAATCGAAGAAGGTAGTACGTCGACTGTATCATCAGTGGAAATCAGTGTGACCCGGAGTAGTCGAGTTTTACCGCAATGCCCTGAATATGGGGGAGCTGGGACCAGTCTCAGTGTTATGGGCTCAACCGAAATACCGATTGCAATAAAAATGGACTTCCACTGATTCAAATCACTAGACTGCGATTCAGGAACGCTCGTGCACACAACAGTCAGGGTACCTTGATTTCACCAGTTGGCTGCAGGTTTGAAGGCAGAAACTGATACCGTGGCACATGTGTTGCATCGCCTCTGCAGTTGTCTTACATGTGTCTGTGAATATATATTGTCGCCTTTGGATAACGTATGATGATTACTATCCTGTCCAGCTGCTTTTGTGTGATTGTGGAGAGGGTGTCTATCTATCGAAAATGGCCACCTGAATTACTGGCTTCAGTAGATTTTTAACCATTGTGGGGAGAGGAGGTGGACAACGTTCGTGACAGAGCAGGGTACTAAAGGTGGTTCTACTCGGTGTGAAACAGGCTACGGTCCAGCCACCGCCATGTGTACTTCTCGTATGCCAGTTTCTCTACATTGAGGGGGATGATTTGCATGTTAAAGGAATGCAGACCAGCTCCGAATTAATATTGCCACCTGTGCCTCCACTTCTTAATCATTCGAGTTTAACCTGATATCAGGTATGTGGAGAGAGCTGTAGGTGGTGCAGCGCAAGCCACCCATGATCACTCTGTAGGCACAGGCGCCCTGTGGCTGCACCCGTAGAGGTCACAGTGACAGGCAAATCCCGAAACCGATGCCGCCAATCCATATAGATATATATATATATTATAGAGAGAGAGATCATGGCTAGCTTGTGTTGCACCACGCAAGGCTCTATCCACACATCTTATATCACGTGTAAACCCGAAGAAATAAGACCGGGATGCAAGTGGATGTGAGCCAACTTCCGTCAACGGGGCCGGCCCACAATCCTTCAACAGGCAGAGTAGAAGCACTCACGCTTAGTTGGGAAATCCTGCGTAGCAGACGTTCAAAAGGCGGTGGATGGGTTGTAGCATGTTCCATGCTTGATGCATAGAACCCCTCTTTGGGCCTAGCACCGTCACGAGGACCGTGCACCCCGTCCCCTTCAGCAACGACCAACTGTCTCCTGAAACCAGTATAGACGCTGTGGTGGATAACCGGCAGGTAATCATTTTGTCAACATTCACATCGAGTGTAGCCACACCAGGTATATCAATCAACAACCAGTCCCTGAAATGCAAGAAAGTCAACACGCAGGCACACGTAAACACCTACTGTAACGTCGATGCGGCACGCGTACCACATCAGCCGCTTTATTGGTCTAGGTTAGTAAATCGAATGTATGTGGACGCGGTACGCTTAACAACTGCTGCGCTGATTATGCTTAGATATTCAGTTGACTCGTCCTCTGTTGAATATTGACCCGCGTGGCAAATCTGGTGACTTACCACACCCGATTGGCTCAGGCACTCGCGACCGCATGTGTTACAGCACCATGCCTTCGAAGTTGATGGTCTAGAATCCATGACCGCCTGTCGCTCCGAACCCGGCGTTTATCCTCCGCGTACAGTAGTGCCTGCTTCTGCTTCTAGGCAACCGCCCTTTTGATCAGCTCACGCCGTTCGCGCTGAACAACTGTCTTGGACTCCAAGCACATAAAATTAACATTAGTTCGTGATATACTTATCTTGATCATGTACTGGTAAGTTGCTTTGACTTTCCAATGTGTCTCTTCCCTGCACTTAGTTGGCTGTGTACAAGCTGTCTGGGTACTCTAGTCGAATTCATTCGGATGGTATACCCCAGCTACTTCAGGTGTCGCAGCAGATGTATACAGTCCACTACACATATGCCACTGCGGCGCAGCACTTCTGTGTCTGCAACACTGTTGATGTGCAGGATCCGTCACAAACATTGTTGATGAAGTCGCTCCAAATATCTGGTGTCCATCCGGTACATCGTCCATGTCTCCATGCCCCATAAAAGAACGGACAGTACCACTGGCTTGGATACCTTCAGCTCCGTTCCAATGGTAAACTGATGGATCTTCCACACACGTTTCTCCAGTTTGTCAAACGCAGCAGCCACCTTCGATATGTGCATTCGCAGCTCGCTCGTCATACGCAGGTCGGTTGCCATTACGCCCCAAGGTAGTGATGCAGTTTCCAACACGTCATGGGCAACCTGGCTCTGGGGCAAGCCCAAGGACTCCATTCATTGTGAACACTGAAATAGGCACAGTCTTGCATGTGTTGATGGTGCACCGGAATTTGGTCACTTTCGATGCGAGAGCCGAAGTTACTTGCTACAACTCATCCGCGCTGTGCGCAAACAATGTACAGTCGTCGGCAAACAGTAAAATACTGATGGTTATGTCACACACTAGGGCTGTCACTCCAAAACCAGGGAGGTTTAGCTACCCAGCCTCAATACGGTGCGCCATACAGACGCCGCAATCACAAGTAGCAACAAAAGTACAAAACAGCATTACATGGCGGTAAATATTAAACAGGGCATGGGCTAAGACACAGCCTGGCTTCCCACCAGAGACATCAAAGTCATCCGAGTTTTTCCAAATCAGCTGCACCCTCGCACGCACACCAAGGTGCAAGTATTCAATTAAACCCGCGGGGCTGCAAATCTGGTTGTGCTCTACGATTCCTGTCTGTGGAATTTTTCCAACACACATCTTCTAGATTGTTATTTTTACTTGAAACCGTCATGTTTTTATTCAGCATTGTTCTGTGATGTTACTCTAATAGCGCGATATTTTAAAACTGCTCTGTGTTTCTACGCTTGTGAATTGTGCATTTTCCAAAGGCTGTACCATTAAAAAAATAAATTGAAAATAATTTATAAGAATCGTGACAATCCGTTACGAATGCATCGTGCTGGATGGAAGGTTGAATTTCGAAAGAAAAATCTCAGAGATCTGAGCGTGACTGTATGGCTTAGCATCAACATCCGTTCGCTCGTAGGAAAAGCAGATGTTTTCGTGTATGCTCCCTTCCATAGAACAATCGCAGTTAGGCATCATTATGTTGCATGAAACTTTCCAGCACGAAGAAGTGGATGATAGTTTCGTATCCGTAGAAAAATACATTAGCTATCGAGTTGACTGTCCATGCACGTACCGAAATTGATGTGGTGAAGTCCTTATTTAAACGAATCCATTTTGGTGTGTACTGCAACTAAACGCATCTTTTGTTTCTCTACACAGTTCATTAACTGCTTGGCCCGGAAATGCGAAACGAGGTGTTTGAGTGGCTATCGCTCACTATTGTTAGCTAAAATCTATATATCTCCCACATGTCCTAAATTTGAAGCAGAGTAGTAATACGACGAGTATAGGCGGCCGTCATAGAACACATCAACCGTACTTCATGTATCTTCGCCGATGATTTCAAAAGATTTGATACCACTTTTCTCATCACTGTGGAATTAAGGAACATCGTAAATATACCAACCGGATTGGACGCAAAGTTGGATCCGGTGTTTGTTAATACTACAAAGGGGTTGTCTGCATGTACCTGGGCTACGATTAGCAGCTCTGATCATTCAACAATCAACATTTCTCCCGTCATCTAGAGTAAAACAAACTATCAGGACATCATACGCTGTTGTGGCCGAAGATCCAGGTGAAGCCAATGCTCTAGTCAAACGATCGATCAAATCCGTGGACTGGTTGGATCTGCAGAATTTCCGTGGACTGATTGGATCTGCAGAATTTATTTTATTCTTTGATCCCGGGTTATCCAAGTATTGCAACGATTTGACTAGTTAACTGTGTTCCCGTTTCAATATCTGCTGTCCATGGGAAACTCTCTACGTCCGCGCCGACACGTTTTCCTCCCCAGCTGAAACGACTGCACAGACTTAAGAAGAACGCATGTAAAGAAAAAGATGCTATCTCAGTAAGGTCTCGCACAGGTCGTGTCAATGAGGAGCTACGTCCACTTAACCAAGTGTATATCTAGTATATCCTTGGTAAGGGCAGCTGTCGCGAACTGTAGAGGATTTCAAAACAGCTTAGTAGAGTTCATCGACGTGCACCTTGTTTCATTGCGAATTTAAAGGAATTGACCAAAGAGTTAAGTAACTGAGATTCTACCACAGCCCCAGGGTTTTCCTATTGTTAAATTCTGGGGTCCGTGAACTCATTGCCTTCCACTGACACTGCACTTGTGAATGATTTACTGAAACGCCTACGTTTCGGTAAATCCAGCGGTACAGGTAACTTTTCACCCATCGTATTCAAAGAAAATGCTGAATTTTTGGCAACGTTTTTTGTGTCTGCACACACATTGTGTATGCAGTAACACAAAACTGATGATTGTCAGTATCACAGTAGTGTCGAAAAAAGCATCCAATAATTATCGACCCATCACTTGCAATTCTGTTGCCTTGAAGGATTCTTGATACAATCATTATTAAAAGATGCTGTCCCAAACTAGCTCAGCTGACTCTTCATTTCGCTTATCGCGGTTCAATACCCACTCTAGATGCAGTGGTCTCCCTTTTCAATACTGTACTGTCATCACTTGACAACAGAAGTAAATCAACTCGTATGTGTTTCCTTGGTTATGGCAATGCATTTGGCTGTGTAAACCGCGAACTGCTGCTGAAAGATCTACGCATTCAAAGAATACATCCCTCCATTGTCCAGTTGCTTAGTGCTGATTATGCTGGACGCGCTCATTTTACCCGACTCAGTGGTAGACGTTCCTCCTCATTAAGCACCAACCACCGTGTTCTTCATGGGGCAATTCGGTCGCATTTTTTTTCTACTTACGTCAGTTTAATAACAGCCCCCACAGAAGCGACCTTACTAAATATGCTAACGATATTATCCTGGGTATCAAGCGTCCATCCGCCTGCTCCGCATTCAAGCTGTCAGATCCTCTGAACGACATCCATCATATAGTTTCGCTACACAAAGGAGCAAGTTACGTGCAGCTGCTTACATCGTGTGCCCAGTTGTTTAATAACAGCGGTGGATTGCACTCTGCTACATCAATGAAGTACCTAGGAGAGGTACTGAACTATGATTTATCTTAAACTATTCATGTAAACTTTTAAAAAGTCCGGTTGTCTTTCTATGCCTCTCGTCTAAGAGCTACCTCTGTCTCTCGCGAGTTGGTCCTTTGATTTGTCAGTCCCTATGTTGGTCCCCGTTGGACGTACTGCTCCACTGTGATTATTTTCCGTCTTCTGGGTAAGAATTGAGTTAATTATCAGGTCTTTAAAGCACTTATCCAGATGTTAAGGCATTCCGATGCCTAGATTTCTGTCAGCACACGTCTTTCTACACACACCGAAACTTGTAAGAAACTGGTATCTATCATACTGACTGACTCTAGCTATGCGCTTCATAACACTTTAGCTGAGTGTCTATCAACTTCGTCTACTAGCCTGAAATACAAGCTGATTTATGCTCACACACAATTCCGCTGCTCGTCGGTTATCCTTCATCTTTCGCGTTTTCTTCGAAACCCAAGTTTGTCGTTCTTTACCAAACCAGTGGAATCGCAGTATAATGGCGTTACTGTCCGTCCTTTATCAAACCGAGGAATCAGACGTCGAACTCTTCACCATTTACCTATAGAAAATACTATTAGTCGCTGCTCACTCACTGGTCGGCAAAACTTAAAAGTATGAGTTGCACAACCTCCGAAAGATTGCTTAAACCTGAGAAACTTTCAGACATGTACACTAGCGCCAAAGCGTTCCTTAGTAAACTTACAGAACTGCGGCTAGTTTAGGTCACGAATGCTTGGGACTTAATTTCCATTACCGAAACTTCGTTGCACCAAGAAGTGGTTGATGCTGAGGTTGAGGTAGCAAGAATGTCACTCATTCGGAATGACCGCGCCAGCAGAGGAGGTGAGTCCTTCTCTACTAATGCAGCGACCTGCAGTATGCAATAGTTGATGATCTGGGATCTCATGTTACTGACTCACTTCGGTGCCGCCTCCAATTAAGACACAATGACGCATGTTCCGTAGCTGTCGTTTAGCGCCCCCAAACTTCCACTCAGGAAATGGATCCAAGCTTCATGCGTCCTTGAATAGGGTAACACGCATTAGGTACAGCCACGTTCTTATCTCCGGGGACTTCAACGTACCCGAGGGGGTGGTGCCGACATCTTCAATGAACAGCTCAAAGTAGAGTTGCATGGACTTATCGCTAATACTTCCTTGTGCACCTTGTACGCCCACTAGATTCAGAACAGCAAACAAACCGTGCGAGTTGGACTTTGTACTCACGAATGAAGAGCTCATGGTTGACAATTTATCGACTAAGAGTACATTGACTCTCAACGACCATGTAGTAATAACGTTTAACTAATTTTAGTATGCAGAATTGCTCTTTGAACAAACGGAACTAACTCATACAATCACACGCTACCACGACTTGAAAGAACTCGTCGAGGTATTTGCTTGGGAATTCTCGAACAGTCCCCTTGACAACGATTGGACAGAGTTCGTTGAAAGTCTCAGAGCATCAGAGCATCAGAGACAAAACCCCCTCGCTCCACCAAAATGTCTTCAATTTTAAGGAGCAAGACCCGAAAATACATGACGATAAGGATGTGGCATGGCGTGCCTACAACGTTAACCCCGACTCAGAGACTTGGGGCAAGTTCCTAACCCACTGAATACATTGTATTGCACTTGTCTGTGAGGACAAAGTAACTTAGCAACATTGCCTAGGCAAAAAGTTTCTGGAAAACAAAAACTACTGTATAAGCATGGCAACCGTCTTCGTAAAGTAAAGCATCGCACCACTTGTTACAGCAGGCGATAGAGTACACAGCAGCGAAAAAGTAGCTAACCACTTTCGACAACAATACGCCACAATTTTCGAACTCTCGACCACCATCTCTCAAATAACCTCAAGCACATTACCGACTCCTTGGTACTCACATGTAATTTTCAATCCTCCAACTGTGCTAAGGAAGTTCCTCTCATTGACCTGCAGGAACAAACAACAACTGCGCAAAAGCACTGAAGACTGCGGCCACCAAGCTAACTGAAACACTGTCACAGTTCTTTTAAAGGTGTTTCGATAAACAGCAAGTCCCCACTATGTAGAAGTATCACACTATAGCCCCACATTTTAAAGGCAGTAGTCGCACAGGTTTTGCAAAGTATTGCCCATTGACTCTCTTCCATGTGCTCACGAAGATGATGGAAGCAGACGTCTCTGAGACTCTAATGGACTACCTGGAAAAATGTAACATCTTGGCACCGGAGCATCATGGCTTCCGTCAACACCGGTCATGCACCACCAACCTGATGATTGCACGAGGTAGTTGCACGGAAGTGACTGATGATGGATCGGAGCTGACGTCATCATGCTGGACTTCTCCAGTTTTCCACTGCCTGGATCACCGCATCCTAGTTCACAGAGTAGAGAGCTACGGATTTGCAGATCATGCTCTGGGTTGTATTAGCAACTTTTTTCAGCAACGGTGGCTTCCAGTGCGTGTTAGGGATAACTAACCCGAATGAGGTAGAATGTGGTGTCACTCAAGGCTCGTTACTGCAACCGAGCCTGTTCCTTATGTTCACCAACGACCTGGCAAAAGTTTTCTCCTCCAATTTCCTGCTGATGGTATCAAGATATGGTGGGTGACTGTTAAACAGGAAGATCACCGTCTACTCCAGCATGCACTAGATTGCATTTATAAAAGGTCAACAAGGAACCTACTTCAGTTGAACACAGCTGAGTGCAAGGTGATCCATCTGCGTCACCAGTCAGTGAGCATTTACAAGCTTAGAGACCACACTTTACAGAATGCCTCTCAGAAGCGTGATCTGGGTGTACTGGTACAAGAAGATTTCGGATGCTCAAAACAAGCAGAGAAGGCCGTGAGAATCAGCAATAAACACTTTGGCCTACTTCGTAGAGCGTTCGGTTGGTTTGAACGCTCAATCTTCCCGCATGTGGTTAACGGCTACTTGGGGCTGCACTTGGAATATGCTATCGAGTCGTGGTAGCCGTAACAAAAACAAGATCTCGAGACTCCTCAGAACGGCAACCATGAAGGTTAGGGATCTCTTCCATCTGGTCTCAGAATGTAAAGCATTCGATATCGGCGTTCGCGAGGGATCTCATAATGGTTTACCAGATTCTGAAGAACCCAAACCAAATATGCCGCCTGCTGCTGGAACTGAACCATAACACTAACCTAAGAGGTCATCCTCTGAAAGTGACAATGCAGCACAGCCGGCTGGAATGCCGTAGACATTTCTTTTCCCATAGAGTGTGTCAGCCTAGGAAGACATCTCCCAAATTATGTCATCTCTGTCCCCAATCGAGCGATATTTAAAAAACGAATTGACGAAGCTTTGTGCCATTTACATTTCATTTTCTAACTTTTTAGCTAGGGGGCTACAAAACGCAATCAAACGGTGTGTTACCATAACACCAACCAATTGATTTATGCATTTATACTTTTGATACGCATAAATATCCACTATTTGAATAGAGCCTTAAGAAGACGAACACTGACAGATGTCAACATTTCGTATTGTCTCTTCAGTGCCAACACAATAACATGAAAATATGTGCGATGATAGGTAAGGTGGGACGGGAACAAGTGAGAACAGGGTAGGCGGCAGACGTGGCACCCCTACACCCAGGGCAGCCGTAGGCTTACGAACAACTGTTTCTGCACATCGAGTGCGGGTTTGATGCGGCTGATCGCGACTGCCTCTGCGAAACGTAGGAAACGGGCGTTAGCATGTCTTAACACGATTATGAACATTTTAGCCGGATCAAAATGATGACAGGTGGCCAGCAAATGTCTACCTATGGATGAAGCACATGGCTTAAGTGAACAGGTGGTATAAGCAACCGACGACTGGGTGAGTTGATGCTGCAACCATTTAGGTACATGTTCCCTCATTCTGTAGTTCAGCCATCTATTGGTACAGCCGATGTAGTGTATACAAGTAAGTTGGCAAATACAAAGTGAGTTGACGCCAATAGGTTGTCTTTCCGTCACTGGGGGTAATAGGTAATCGATTAGTCCGGTTGATAAGAACAGTGTCAGCAGCGCAATAAGTCCTCTGGGCTACGGAAGTTATGCGCTTCGATGTCCTCATAATGGCAAAATCACCCTTAAATGGTAACTCGATGTCGACCTTCTTTTAGACACTGTTGAAGCCTTCTGTCGCGACAGCCTCACCTGACTATGTTTATCAATAAATCTGCTTGGATAGCCATTTTAACAGCGTATCTTGAGCGAGGTTATCCCATCATCTAAACTGTCAGTAGTGCATATATTTCTTGCACAGTTGAATAGTGTCTTGACTGCGGTCCGCTTGTACTGCATTGGGTAGAAGCTGGTAAATTGCAGGTACTGGCCTGACCAAGCCGGCTTTCGGTAAACCTCTGTTCTGATGGACCCTTCTGCTCTTCGGCAAATCAACACGTCGGCCGTACACATAGACCGTATAACTCCTGAATAAGGGAACATGCACCTAGATGGTTGCAGCATTAAATCACCCAGTCATCGGTTACTCATACAGCCTGTTCACGTAAGCCACCTGTTTCATCCATAGGTAGGCATTTGCTGGCCACCTGTCATCAGTTCGATCCGGCCAAAATGTTTACAATCTTGTTAAGATATGGTTCATTGGTCCATTGGTTTATTGGTGTGCAGAGAGCAGGATGGGAGAACATTGTTAGTTCCGTCGATTCCGATTCAGTGCAGGTTTGACGTAACTGGCTGCGAAGCGGTATTCCTCTGGGGATCATCGCCGTTGCAATAGGAGCAGCAGAGCCCTGCGGTACGCATCAGATGACACTCAAGCAGTCGTTTGTAACTTTCCTCTGTCGGTGTATCAGAAATGATCTCCGGTAGGCTGTTTCAATCATTCACTACACGAATTGATAGGACAGCCTCTGGGTTCTTGTACAACTTCCACCTGTGGCCTCGTGTCCAGCCGTTCATGTTGAACCGTAAGTGCTTTTGTACCTGACTCCCAAATTCTCCTCTTAGGATCCGTCTGGGGTAGGTAAGATCTCCACGGCGCAGACGATAATACATTGGGAACATGCGCAGCTATCTGAGCCGAAGAGTCGGAGACGGCTAACGCTCGTTTCCTACGTTCCGCAGAGGTAGTCGCGATCAGCCGTATCAAACCCGCACTCGATGTGCAGAAACAGTTGTTCGTAAGCCTACGGCTGCGCTGGGTGTAGGGGTGTCACGTCTGCCGCCTACCCTGTTCTCACTTGTTCCCGTCCCGCCTTACCTGTCATCGCACATATTTTCATGTTATTGTGTTGGCACTGAAGAGACAATACGAAATGTTGACATCTGTCAGTGTTCGTCTTTTTACGGCTCTATTCAAATTACTAAAGAGATCTAACTGTTTTAAATATCCGCTATTCTTCATATATCTATTATGAGTCCACCAAAACGCTTTTCACTTTATCCGGAATTTTTATTTTCGTAAAAATTTCCATCCCAAGGGAATACTTAAGCATAGCTTTTTCTCCGTAATACACCATTGTTCCACTGTCCCATTGATTTATGGTACTTCGCCGTAATTTTTTATATTCTGGTACATTTCTGAGACCTTTTGGGTTGTCCCTAAATATTAACCCGCCCAATGTGTATAAATCAGTTTTTCACTTGACTTGACTTGATTTCACTACTCGGGCAACTAAACTCATCGAACCCCAGCCAAAGAGCCTTGCAGTTCACTTTATCAAAAGCCATGGTGTAGTCTACAAACAGCGAATAAAATGGCTGGCGTCACTCGCTGCATTTCTTTTGCAGCTGACGGGCCGCGAAGACCAAACCTACTATTGCACCATGTAGCCTCGTGGTAAAGACCGTGGGTTGGGCTCAGATTGTAGTGATTATAACGGAATTCTGAACATCTTGCTGTTTGTGCAACACAAATTACGGAACTAAACTAACCCGTTAAATGGGTGACTCAACTAATACTTCAGGACTGTCGATATTGCAGGAGTGTGGCCTGTGGTGAGAAAGGTGTAGTGGAGGTTAGAAGTATGCGTTGTAGTGTAAACACGATGGAATCGCCCGGGGCATAGGTGCTGAATACCCACAATCTATAACTACCAGTCTTCCTTCAGTATAAATGCTGGTTTCAGTTCTATAGGTATCGAGAAAGGTTCAAGACAACTGTCCAATTCTATTCGAAGTGCATCGTAGACACAATGAGCCATGTTGCTCTAGTGGGTTTGGACCTACCTCTCGGAACCGCTTGAAGAAAATAGAAACCTTATACGCCTCAGGATGTGGTTGTATTCCTGGAGTGACCTCACCGCTCACACACCGATTGCTAACTAATTCTGCTGTTTATGTGTTCCACCCTCTGAACTATGTTTGCAGCATCAAGAAAAACCCATTCAATAAGTAGCCAGTACAGTTGGGACACTGTTCGTTTCGAACCGGTCATCGGACTATCCCAGGCTGTCGCTCAATCCACACGTGGATGGCCAATCTATCGTGAGAGACATCGTCTCCACATATCACCCGAATTTGCAGCAGTTCAAGAATGTTGTATTTGTAAATGAAGCGGACAGCGGGGTCGCAGAAACATGCGTCGTGATTTCCACCCGGATCTAAGGAGACAGAGTATTTTCAATTAAGTGACACGTCAGTCACTTACACCAAGCCTAGTCCTCCGAAACAACAGATTAATTCAGGTGCTTTGATTTATAATATTCAACCAGTCATTGACAAACTACTTACTCGGCAATAGTTACAGTTGCTCAGCTTCTGTGCTCTGGACTCATCAAATGGGACAGGGCAATTCTGGCATTGATAGCAGTCGATTGTATCCGCTGTCAGACAGAGAGAGAGAGAAAAAACCGATGAAGTGGTTAGTGTTGGACATAGCGTGCAATCATGCTACATGCGCATTCTTCTTTTAAGCTATGAAAGCAGTAGTAGTAGGAGCCGATGCGAGACCAATGGATAGAAAGCAAATGAAGTACAGTTTAGAAGAGCTGACCAAACTTGCATGTGTCTGAGGATCAATGCAGTACGGGTACGGCGATGTATGAAGGAAACCCGGTGGTACTCTAGATAGGGCGAGCGTAGCCTGGACCTTATGGAGCAGGAGAGCTAACGCATTCGAGAAAGTGGAGAAGTTTTCCATTGTTCTAGAAAGCGGTAGGACGCCAGTGCAATGGTGAATATATGCAAAGGGAACAATGGCATACCAGGCCCTCCCAGTTTTATGGCGGATGGGGGGATGCCATCAGCTACCAGAATGGAAGATGGCTGTATCGAATTAATTGTATGGTGGATATTGCGAGGGGAGATATCAATTCTAGTGAGAGCCTTAGTCGTTATTACATCAGTGTGTGTATTTAGAGGGTAAGTCTCTAGGTTAACGGAGGAGGCAAATAACGAGCTAAATGATTCAAAGATAAGGCGAGTGGGTCGAGAAATGAGTTGCCTTCCTCGTCGATCAGTTCAGTGCTCAATGAGGAGAGATTGTTGTTTATTTGATGGAGAATTTTGACCTCTTTTGCTTCACTTGTCATTCGTAGGACTGCTTACTCTTCGTGCGTTCCCCAAATCAACTGGGACTGCTTGATTGCAGCGATGAATTGATACATCTAGGATCCTTGTAAAATCTCCTACATTTTTGTAGCGCGTTCAGTTTTCTGGAATTCTGACTGATTGAACCTTCGACTGCATCTATGTGAGCATGACTGATCCGCTTGTCTTGCGGAGCAGAAAGGCTAACGGCTTACTGAAACTGGTAATATAAGTATTCCAGTGCTGTGCATGCCTTATTGGATAGGAAGAAGGCATCCTAATCAGTGGATCGGATTATTTGACGGATGTGTTCCCAGTTAATCCTGTGGATGACGTATTAGGCAATAAGAGCCTTGTTTGGTGGCCGTTTTAACGGTAAAGGTAAAGCGGATCAATTTGTGGTCGTTACAGGGGAGATTTTCTAAGACGTCTGTCTGTATGCTGGCCATATTTGTTTAATGTCTATCTAGTTAGCATAGTAACCCACTGTGTCCAAGCACCAACTCTAACAGAAATAAGGTAGGCTTGGAAGACCAGTGTATGTACGATAGGTTAAGATCGACCGGAATTATCTTCCGTCTTTGTGGCATATCAGATGCCAATTCGAAAGCTGAAGTGATGCGAGCAACACCCGTGGTTGATGAGTTCGGCAGGGTGTAGATATATCCAAGTAAAATGTAAACTGAGGCTCCTGAGACGGACAACCAGAGATTCTGGGATATTTACTAGTTGTGGATATTCCTTAGGATAAACAATCGACCTCCACGTTCATGTAATCACAATCGCACTAGGTTAACCGTTTGTACATTCACTTTACCCGGCCTCTGGATTCGTTATTAGTCTGCCTTTCTTGGCCTATCCACCCCTGTTGTACGGAAGCTATCGGAATTTATCAGGGGCCGGTGTAGGTCACCAGCAAATATATTCCTCTTCATGTTTGTAGGCCTATGTAGCAGCGGAACACTGAAATGAGTAAACATAGGCGCTGTGACAAATACAAGTGAGGTCAGAGTACCCAGCTGTCAGGGGTGTACCCCACACGCATTAATAGCTGTAAAAAAACATGCGAAAAACTACAGCGACATCACTACAACGGAACAATGACTTTATACGGGTAAAATAGCTGAAATTTGGCAGATCCCGCAGGATGACCATGGTGAAAATTCCAAATATAGGAAAATTTGTCAGCAAATTTAGATGCACACCGTTGGGCTCACCGTGGTATTCGTAAGTATACATCCACTGTAAGTCAACTTATGTTCGGTAACACACATGTGCATCGGTTTACACACGCATATATATATATATATATATATATATATGTGTGTGTGTGTGTGTGTGTGTTTACACCGATTTTGTGAGGTCTGGAGAGCACAATGTTTGTCTGTGTCCTGTTGGCATAAATGAACAGAAATCTTAGCAGGTAATGTAGGTGTTGTAATGCATCGTCGAGTCCCTTATTAAGACAGGTAGTGTGGACGCTTAATGACAAAAGTCGAGAGAGCGTTTCACGGTTCATCAGGTTGAAGGGACAAATAGTTCCGGCGGCAATCCAGCCGACTGTACTGCGTGGCCAGTTTCAACTGGTGACCCCCCAATTTTGTGTTGCAGCTTACTTGCAGATGGTGGAAAGCGTGAGCGGAGTTTTTCAAGATCTGGAGCTCCAGAATGAGGCTGCCCCGTAGATGGCGATAATTTCCACCGAATATTCCTAAAGTTTTTAGCCGCAGATAGTATTGCAGATGGAGCAATACCTTCACAATTTTTGTTAAACTTAGCTGTGCGGTATCCAGTGCAACCAGCTCACATTTTAACCATGATTGCTTGGCCTGAATGGCGTACCCCACATGTGGCCTCACATGCGCATTGAGTATGTGGGGGAGGATGGAGGGGTCGAACCACCCGAACGCCCACCGTAAGACAGCACCGTGTTGGACGCCTTCAAAAACAAGGTCGTCTTGTATCACCACCCCAAGATCGCCCTCCTGTGAGGCGGTTTTCAGCATGTCGTCTTCTAGATTATATGTGTACTTGGGCTGGGGGCGTATATGCGCAGGCTTGCACTTGTCCGCGTTAAACGGAACTAGATTTGCCTTTGATCATCCAAAGGTACGGCCTAGAGTCTCTTCGCTGCACATCAAAATCTTTCTGACAACCGGTCGCCCGCCATATCTTGATGTCATCGGCAAAAGGCAGAAAATTTAACTCTATGACATGCGCGACATCGTTGAGGAAGTAAGGAGTAAGTGCGACCCTAACACCGACCCCTGTGAGACACCGCAGTTCACTTCGATAAGATCAGAAAAGAAACCCCTGACCTGAACCTGAAGCCGTCGCTGAAGGAGGAAATTTCCGATCCGTCCAAGCACCTGGTCCTCAATTCCGTACGTACGTAGCTTTTAGAGAAGGAATCGGTGATCTAAGCGGCCGAAGACTTTAGAAAGTTGAGCTAGATAACATCGACTATTTTGGTTCAATTACCACGCGTAATCAGAAGACTAGTAGTAATTGAGCGGTGCTGACGGAATGCGTGTTGTTCCTGTGCTATGATGTTAGATCTTTCAAAGTAGCCTATTTTAGCCTCAACTGTGATCGACTCCATCACCTTTTAGAGCAACGGGATGAGAATCACTGAGCGATAGTTAACGGGCTCCGAACAGCTACCACTCTTAAAAATTGGAGTGATTACACCCTGCTTCTATATGTTGGGGACCAGCTGTTCATTCATGCATTTTTGGAAAAATCGAGCTAATGGCTCAGTTATTCTCGTAGCTGCCACCTGAAGTGCTTTTGGGGGAATGTTGTCAACACCGAGGGAACTATGGGTGCGCAACGATATCAGCTTCCTCAAAACGGTTGCTGAACTAATAGTGACGTCTGTGAATATTAGCGTTTGGGTAAATGGGACAAGTATGTGACGTACGCTGGTAGCACGTCAGAATATTGCAGCATGTTGCAGCCGTAGAACGTTGACTGCATCCTCGACAGATTGAGCACAGCCATTTGCTGAGTTAACTGGGAGAACACCACGCTTCACTTTCCGGAGGTTATTCACATATCTGTACCGAAGCTTGTTGTTAGGACAAAACATTTCTGCTAGGCTCTACTGGTGAATTAATTTGTCCTCACGTAGAAGGGTGGTACAGAGATTATGACACAGCACATAATAGCTCCAGTCTTCAGGGTTATGGTTCGCCCATACACATGTTCCGCTGCGTCTCTTAACGCCATGCGTTTTCGGGTTCTGCTTCTTATGATTGTTGATACTCTTGTAGAACGAGTAGGCCTGTTTACAAATGCAGTTTTAATCAGATCACTGAACTTGACAGGAAACTCAGTTTATGCAGACCCAATGGAACAATCGGCCTGAAATCCCAGTTGGCATACCCAAAGTTGCTGTGTGTCGTAGTGTGTGATAGTTCGAAACAAGTCACCATGTTCTTTTTGGATATTTCGCTTAAGACACATAATCATAATGTTAGGAGATCACCCGTCCCAGAGGGTTCCCATCTTTGGTTTCTCGATCATGAACTCTTCGTTCGCGAGCATCAAATCAAGTACAGCTGGCTATTTTCTTGAGCTAAATCTGATGTGCGAACTGAGATTGCTAAAGAGCGGAGTGCTAGCAACTTAAGTCATTCTGAACTTGCACACCAAGATCATTTTCGACGGAAGATCGCTGCGTTGTGTACGTTCCAAGCCAGTTGAAGTAGTTTATATGGTGTAGCCTGGGGAGTACCATGCATTTACTAGCGTAGAAATGTAGTAGATTTTGAGTTGACTTCCGATGTACCGTGTCTAGTTCACTCTGAAGCAGATGCTACTCGGCATTCATCTGAAGCCTGCGTCAAATCTTGAGCTCGTCTGCAACCATAAAAAATTGGAAGGGATTGCCTGTGCTAAGTCAGCGCTAAACGCTAAAGCTAAACCTAAAGAGAGATTCACCGATCTCGTATTGCTAGAGTTTGGAAAGGAGTATCTGATATTTTAGACGATTGAGTGCCCTAGAAATATGCAGACAGGTCACATCAACATCCTCTCCAGCCTCAACTGACTCTGTGCAACTACTCCTTGCTATTCGTAAATTCGTTGTGCACGATCGCTGTCGCCAGAAGTTGTGCTGCTCGGTAGTAATGAGGTTACAGTTTTCCAGATAGCACACCAGTGTATTGGTAACGATGAATTCCATGACCTTATACAGTACAGGGAGAAGAGATACTGGGTTGTAGTTTGGAGGCTCAGTTCTGCTTACGCCTTTGTAAATCAGCGTTAATATTCCAAGCTTCCACATAACAGGAATCTGGTTCTGGTCTAAGTGGCGCTGGAAGTACTGAGCCAAAAGTTCTGCTATTTGTCTTACTGCTGCTGCCCGTTGCTTTAGAGAAATGGTATCGACATCCGAGGAGTTGTGGTTGCGCAGCTACGCCAGTACTGCAATTCAGCTTCAGTAGCAATAGTGATGAGGGTGATTCCTGGCGGCGGGGTGACTAAAGCTGGAAGATCCCTTGATGGCTAGACCCCCTGAAATGTGGTGGTACATTGCATTCGCAGCGTGATTGCTGCTTCTGTAGCGGTTCTGGTTGGGCCCCCAGCCATTCGAAGTGGAGGACTCCTTGCCACACTTTTCTTAGGCCATTGAAGGGCATGTACACTAGTTGGGGGTTAGCGCTGAAGACTTTCGTAATGTTCTGCGGATGCGCAGCTTTGCCTTCTCTTAGAAGTTGACAGCAGTGGTTACGTTACACTACGTAGTTAACCCAAGTTGCTGGCGTTTAAGCTAGTCCATTCGCTCGCCATGCTGTAATGCGGGTTAGCATTCATTTCGTGTTCTGTTCCTTAAGAAAGCAATTTTTATACATGTTGTATACTCTTGTCTCTCTAGTAGCTGTAAACATTTGACTGAATTTGTTGAGGAACTCAAACCAAACGAATTTTGGAGTCTTCGGCAATGAATGACCAGATTGTGACGCTGACGAACTGGGCTAATCGATCGTCAGAGCAATGAGAAGGCATAAATTGCGATATGTCAACATTTCGATTATTCTCATCAGTCGCAAACTGAACATGTGCCAAGGTGGTTGGAACAAATGATGACGCAACAAAACGGAATGGATCCGAGGATGAACCGGGGCCCAGCATCATCTATCACCAAGCATATATTGACAATTCGACATCAGGTGAACCCGGAGACTGCGTTCAAAAGTTGGTACACAACAACAAGCCGATAATTTTGGTAATTATTGAGATTTTGCTTAGTAGGGCTTATCAACCTGTGTTGTGTGCACAGAAACTATTGAAACAATCAAGTAGGTTACCGTGATCTTGATTTTGGCATTTTGATTGATGTGCCAAATGTCCCCTGTATATAACTGTCTATGAATTCCGCTTGTATTGTGTTTGCGACTGATGCGAATAATCGAAATGTTGACATATCGCAACTTAAATCTTCTCACTGCTCTGACGAAATGGCTGAATAAGACCCACTATTTTACCTAATCGATCGTATCTTTACATAATTCGCACTGTTTCATAGTTCTTAGTCCTATATTCTGCATAGCATATGAAGCTGAACCTAATGACTGCATGGCCACTGTGACAAAACTGGCAGCCTGTAATCAACATATCAATATTGGTAAGCACAAAACCTAGCACACATGACCTGTTACCTGAAGCGAGTGGGCAAAGTGACGTGATTGTCAAGCGGAACACTGGTTACCAGCTCCTGCAAATCGGCTTTGAATTGTTTTCTGATCTTGGCATAGGTTTCTAACCAGTGTAATTTGGCATCACTTATGTTAAGGATGTGAGGTTGTTTTCGTTTTAGACTGCTTCTTAGAGCAGTCGTACGGTGGCAGTCGCCCTCGGGAGTAGAGTTAGGGGGCGGTACACCAAGATGATAAGATAACTATCACTGCCTTTTAGTTGAAAGCATCATCGAAGAGAATCGGGAGACTGAGAGTCTGAATCTTCCATAGCGTCGCACACTAAGCCGTTTCGGTACTACATAATTATTCCTACTCCTTTTTGTGAGTCTATCACATCGGATGAGCGAGTTGCGCAGTAGCGAAACTTCAGCGCCAGTCACTCCAGTGATTAACCACGTCGCATTGATAACGATGATATCATATAGGTCGAAAACTTGGCGATCTTTCAAGGCATCTGGCCTATCGAAAAACCCTGAGTATTCGTATACAAGCAGGCTAGTTTCTCGGTCTGTGGTAGCCCACAGTGGACTAAAGGAGCCAACTGATATAAAGTCGGACGTTAAGCGTTTTTTGGTGGGATACTGATACCTCGTCTTTAACATGATTCAGCTAAGGCGCGTCTCGACACTTGTTTTTACCTAAGCCATAATCGAGTAAAGGATCAATCAAGTAAAGCACTTGTGTAATCAGCGGTACGTTTATAAGTTCAGACAATTTCATATCTAGACTCAAGGAAGTTTCTACAATCAGTAACTGAAGTTCTGATGGAAGCTTCCTCCGATTTTTACCATCGATCCAAAACACTAGTTGTTGTTTGCCCCGCCTGAACCATGAGTTTTAGGACTCATAGGCAGCATCCTCTATATTTTGGCGAGAGCTAGCCTTTTGGGAGACCGAACGACGACATTATCCGAGGAAAGTGTTTCTCTAATGAACCTCTATTGTTCTAACTCGTAATTCCCGACCTCGTGATGACCGTTAGAAGGAATCTCTGGCACACCATGGATGAAGAAAGTGTTTAGGCGCCCATGCTTACTGTATCCTTTTTCGGTATTCCTTCTCCATTGTCGCACCTCCAAGGGACATAAGAATGGATGCGCATCCCACAGGATCCGTGATGTAGTGCACTTACAGTAAGTAACACTTTTCTACACCCCTGGGGAATTCTATTGTTACTCTAATAAGTCTGGGTTCGCCATATTGTGTAGATTTCGAATAACAAGTAACTCTCACTAGGTTTGCGGGTTTGGCTTTTAGGCCCATCAAAATGCACAAGTTCCAGTAGTCTCGGCTATCAGACTATTCACCCCGCAATGTGATGGAGGTAGACTCCGGGACATTTGAGCACATGACAGTCAGAGCATCGTTGTTGGATCCTTTTTTCCTTGAGATGACCTACTGTCAACGGGTGATCGTCTGCTGTTCGTCACTATGCTCGAGTTTGCGGTACTTGTAACCGAATCGACCGCAAGGGTGGCATCTAGGCTGACCTTGACAGCAATCACTGAATACGTGAACGATCGTCTGAGGGACTTCGGCTCGACAAGAGACATTTGAGTTGCAGATAATGAGGGCTGGTGAATACTGCTTAACTCTCGGATCTGCAGTAAATCTCCGCCTGACGTTCTGTCAAGGTTGGAAGACATAACGGCGATAGGGAGTTGAGTGATTATGGTTCAGAGAAAGCAAATTTTGCACCCTTTGCTTGGAGGTCACTATGGTTTCCTGATGCAGACTCGCTTCCATTAAAGTAAGCTTAGCGTTCATTCGTTGCTCGTCTTCTGCTGCTAATCAGTCGCACTAGGATACGCATACATTGGACAAATAGGATAGTCGAACACGCATTAGAAACCAAAGGACGGCTTGGAAGCTCTTTCGTTCTCGCGACTTTTGTTCGGCTAAACTAGCACGCTTTGACTGATACCATTCGAAAAATTACGAGCAGCTTAACATTGATTTGAACTACCTATTATATTATCCCGACCCGTAGAGACTTCGCTTGCAGCCCTTTTGGATTCGCATTTGTTTGATTTCTGCCATTTAGCGTGGTGCCGTTACCTGACCCACTGAGTAGCTTGCAGTTTTTTACTTTTCCGACTGACAGCGGCGCACATCGGTCAGGTGAGTTCTGTGATTACAAAGGTCAAGTGAGCGGTCGATGTGATTGCCGCAGTCTGTGTGATGCGTTATGAAGGCGCACTGCAGCAAAGGTCACAAAGACTGGGATATCGAACAACGATTGAATGCTGGTCGAGAAGCACCGTAACGCAAAATGCGAGGCAGCAACAGCAAATGGTATTAGAGAGGCACGATTTCCAGACGACTTGATCGCCTCCAGAAAACGCTTTGAAAGGAGTGTACAAAACTCTAGTGTGACTTGAAAACTGACGTGTTTCACGCCTAGTTATCAGCGACAAAGCCGTCACAAACGCTGACTTGGGTCAGAAGTTGAGGCGCTAAAAATAAGTCAAAATACCCTGTGGAGCCGACACATGCGAGTCGAATGAGGGTACGCACAATGGTGTGTAGCAAATTAGTGATGGATAATCCATAAGAAAGCACGAGCGACGGATCAATATGACCATCTGTGAGAACGCACAAAGTTAAAATCGACAAACTGCGTCCAGCTTTCTAAGGCAAATAGCAAGTTTGTACTGCATTAGTGACTTCGGCGGAATAAGTACCACCGAGGTGTTATGGAACTGTTAATCTCAAGTTACACTATTAACGCATCTGAGTACAAAACAACAACACTTCGGATGGCACCGGGATGAGTTCGATGGCCCCGTACGATTGCCACCCCTGTAGATGGGAGTGACCATTTCATGATTCCACCTTGTGGGAACCTGCATTTCATCAAAGGATCATTGAAAGGACCGGGCTAACGGTTCGACGCTGTCCGCGGTGGCTATATTTAGTGTTTTTTGACGTTCGGGCGTTTGGGCGCGAGCTTTGCGTGTGCAGAGAATAGTTATTTTTCATGACATTCACTAAAGTGAATGTACGTGGTTTGATCCTGGGACATTGGGTGCTGGGTAAAAGCTGGATGAGATTACGATTCACTCTGGAAAGTGCGGGTACACTGCTGCCGAAGCTTAAATACCGCCTGTTGTGTAGTTAGCACCAAACCATCTGCTGCACCTGGAACTGGGATTCCGCAGTGCAGTTTTGGGAGTTTGTTAACGCGCCCGTAGAGCGTTTTAAGCTTGTTATTGAATTATATCAGATTATCTTCGCAGACCAATTTGACACAATGATTTTGTTTATTAATATAGGCATCCTAGACTTGGCAAAGTAGAGAGCTCTTTTACGTGCGTCTCACAGAGTACTTTAATACCACCTCTTTAACTTGACTGTGCTTGCTTCATTATTTAAACGTTCACCATGTACAACGTCTGGGTCCAGACCCCTGTGGAAGCTTTGGTTTGATTACTTGACTAGCCAAGTTACGGAGGTTTTACTTTTTTTCTGGTACTGTTCCTCAGTAAGGACTTCGATTGCTTCAGGCGAAAGATTTTGGTTTCCTACTCATTTGCCACTAGCTCGAAGAACTTGGTGACCAAATCCCTCCAGGTGACATTGGAAAGTTGCTCGGCTACGAAACGCCGGTTGGCTGTTTGAACGTAGTCGGAGAGTGTGTGTGTCGTAATGGGTAACGATGTGTTTCCCAACCTATATTCCGCGGAGGAGATGAAACGGAAGGGAAGTGTCGCAGGATGACTATAGCCAAGTAGTGCACCCATGGTTACAGTATCGACCAGCTGTTCCTAGTTGGTGAGGAGGAGATCTAATACAGACGGTTCATCACCCTTTTTGAATCCTGTGATAGAATTGACATGGTGGTGTAGCAGTACATCGAACAGTACCAACTGCAAGTTCGCCTCAAAGTGCTTATTGGGAGAAGCTAGGACTTGGAGAGCGTGCAAGTTGAAGTCCCTCACCAGAAAGACGTGACTGTATGACAGCACTGCGAGAGAGATCACAGCAGCAGTATAGTAGTGACCCACTTCCAAGGTGCCCAGAGGAGGTAGGTGGCAAACTATTGTTATTAAACACACGTCGCCACATGCCAGGTGCACGAGGCACCAAAGAGAATCAACACCGAGGATGCTGGATTGTCGATAATATTGAAATTCAGTTCAGATCGGTACCACAATATTGTTGATGCACAATGCTTTGGGCTCTTTGATTTTCTTCTGATATGTTTTTAATACCCATTACATAGGTGGATGGAAAGGAGCCCTAAAAATTTCGCTGCTCTGAATAATTTGTTCCTGTGACAGTTCATTCCATATGAACAAAATGGTGCCCGTCTTCATCAACTCAGGGAATCTTTCCGCCGGTGTCTATAAATTACCCGACTTCCAGAAGTTAAAGTCAAGCGAAAGGCTACATTCTGATACACAGTGTGAAAACAGCTATACTTGCTCTCAGCAATTACACTCTTGATAAGGCAATGACTGAAGTAGGGGGCAAATGAAGCCGCCCGACACTCTAACCTTTACCGGCACACCTACCGAATAATCGTTACGGAAAAGTTACTGGAATCTACAGTTTCTCCATGGGGGTGGTTTAGGTTTAACAATAGGTAGCAACCGACTAGGTCGACTGAAAATGAGGTACGGCAACAGCTAATGTACCGAGTGTCACTGTAAGCAAGGAAAGGCAGCGAAGTGTAACTGATTTTTGTTTTGCTGCCCTCTTGAGTCTAACCTCGCAACATTCGCGGGAGTTTGCGCAAGTGTATGCAACATGCGACGGCAGAAAAGCAAAAAGAAACATCCCTTACTTTCGGGCTATGTGGTAGTGAATCCATCATCCTCCAGAGGACCATGGAACAATGATATAAGGCGGGTAAAAAGGATAATGCTTAACAAGTCCCGTAGGATGGTCTGTGTAAAATACTTAAATAAAAAGTAAGAAACTTTATCGACAAGGTATGGTGTGAATCTGTGGATTCCCAGTGATAATCGTTAAACACACAAATGCCTACCCCGATTTCGTGGGGGCTAGGGTGCACAGTGTTTGTGTGTGGTCCTCACCCGACGAATGAGAGTCATGCCACGTAAGGCAAATGATGAAGTGTATCATCGAGTGGTTTTTAAAAGCGTATAGCGAGGTGAAGTCAGAATAGCGTTCGACAGCTGAGGAATTCGAAACGGAACAACTTCCGGAGACACTCCGACTGGTTGTATTGGGTGGCCAGTTTCAGCTGGTGGCCCCTCAGTTTAGCGTTATGTTTAAGCATCAGGTGGCGGCAAACATGATTAGGCTTTTACAACTTATGGGAGGTCAGGATGAGGTCATCCCGCGGATGACCATGCCTTTCACTGTACACTCCTAGGGATTTTAGCCGGTTTTTGAATATTACATGAAATAAAGCACTTACGATTCTCGTTAGTCATCGCTGTGAGGTCTTCAGTACAGTCAAAGCACGTTTCTGCCTGATAAACTGTCATATCCTAGCTTCCAGCAAATGTGTTTGTATGACGTCATTCCAAATGTGACCGTCTCATAAAATTATAACAGAAAGTAACTTTGTTACTGAGAAGCATACCCCCTTGGTTAAGATGCCACCGTCGTTATGCAACAAAGGAACATTTGGAAGAAGTACTCGCAACATGCATATATTGCATGTTTCGCGATTAGAAAGTCGTTACTTTAAACTGTGTGATCTTAATCTTCCGGTACAGAGTGAATTGAGTATCAAAAAACGCCTTATCTATTTCGGTTTGACGCGTATGGACGCATTCATGAAAGTCATCATTCAAAGGCAACATTCGGTGGACAGCGTCACACCATGACAATCGGAATCCGTTGTTCCGTGCTCTAACGCTTTAAGTAATTTATTGTTTTCATGTTTGTATTAAGTGGGCGCATCGTGTTCCAACTGATTCTTAGCCGCCAAGACAAAAAGCTTCGTTCTGTGGTTCATGTCATCGGATAAGATTAGTCCTGGCAAATGTACCGCATTCTGTTTTGCCTGAGTCTACATATCGGCCTTCAACGCACTGCAACGTTCACCTACCTTGTCACACAGGCCTCATACACAGCCTCGGAGATGTGATTTACGAAGCACAATTTGTATGATGCGTACTGAATTAGTGGAACAAGGTCAAAATATATGAACTAGCCCGTATAACATAATGAAGTAACTGACAATAATTGACACGATTATTATGGCAGTTAGTTTCATAGCATTATTTTAGTGTTTCATCCCATTCGTTAGATGTACAACAGGAAACGCTAATAATCGTTCAGTGAAAACTGGTCCATAAAGGCATGTCAGCTTACAACACTTAACTCCCCTTATTTTTTCGGTGTGATTCCCTACGACATACGAAACGTAGCGATTAAATTAGCAAATCGTTACATTATAATACATAACAGCGGTTGCTGATGTTATGCGACTGTGCTTACCGTGAACACTCGACCAAAGGGTGACAGCCAACACGAACGTTGTGAGGGGTGCAGTTAACATCGTTGCCACATTCAGGAATGTATTCAAACTATGCGGAACTCAAACGCGAGGTAGTTCCGAAAGTCCAGACTATGTCAACGGCTGGCTAAATGCGCGAAACCTTAATACGGAATCCTGTCGGCACTGTTGGTTGGTGCGAAATCGGCAATCCCGGACAGACAGACACGCAAGTGCATCTACCTAAAGCGGACATTTACCATCAATGTTAATGGTAGGACGGAGACAAACGTAGCTGGGCTGTCTGCGCTTGTCCACAACCCACGCGGCTCCTATAGTTGGCCGCATCCACAGCTCGCTGATCATGTGACCGGGGTAAGTGGGTGCCTGAGCCAACCTCCGCTAGCCTTGTGGATGCCACCAGGCAGCGTAACTTGCAAATATTTGCGGAGGTTGATTCTGGTCACCGGTTTATGGTTGTCGCCGAAATCACACTATCGATTTCGTTGACTTGCGGAATAATGTCGTGGTTAGACCATCGACCCGAAGAGAGAGGCAAACCAGCTAAGTAGGTGGTAAAGTGATAAGAATTTGCCTACTTTCCATACAGATGAATATGCTGTGAGGCGTTGCCATTGAGACTGTGTGCCACAGTACAAAGATTCCACGGGTAATCAAAAATGTCCAACCGTTAAATCACAACCAATAGGACAAATGTTGCTTGCGGGCTCAGTGGATTAGTGATTTGGGTGCTATCCGTCAATGGCTGCGCGCATTATCCTACTTCTAATTCCGGTTTTGTGAAAGATAACGGACGAATCCAGCGGACGAGTGTTACAAGTACACGATACCTAGTTTTAGGTATTTCATATACCGTTTCACCTGTCGAGTTGACAATGGTTAGATTTACACACCCTAGCTTACTCGATGGGGACCCAGAAACACCAACAAAATCAGTCTTCGCCTTGCTTTCATGTGCCATTGGGACCGAGTGCTTGGTGTCGATTCTTCTTCAAGCCCGACTACCGCTGTCTATGACTTCATTCTAATGTTTTTAGTTTTATTACCCACCATCCATACATGCTGGGTTTTATCGGTAAACCACGAGCATAGTTTGTCGTCGCACATATCCAGTCACATACCTGTTTGCTAAAGTGAGATTTAGCTCAGGGCATTGTAACTCACCGGGCGGACCAAACCTTGTGCACGATCCGAACCGCGATCTTTGGACCTGCAAGAACTGCATTGTCCGCATGCAAGCCGTCAGTGTGCACAATGGAACAATGATATAATATGGATTAAAAAGTCAAGGCTTCACAAATCCCGTGGGATGGTTTGTGAGAATAAGGTTAGTTCAATGAACTTATACATAGTGAATAATACATATGTGGACTCACCATAATATCCACGTTAACGCATAAGTATATCCGTCTACCCCGATCATGTATGGTTGCTGAGCACAATGTTTGTCTGCGTTTTGTCCTCACTCAATGAATAGAAATCATATCAATTAATGTAAATGGTGTAAAGCGTCAACAACTCGTTTGTTAAAAATGGGTAAGCTGGGCGCTGAAAAGACAAAAGTCGAAACAGCGTTCCACGGTTGACAAACACGAAAGGAAAAATATGCCGGCTGCACTCAGTCGACTGTGTTGGTGGCAAGTTTCAAGTTATGACTCCTTAATTTTGTGTTGCAGCTAAGCTTCAGGATTTGGCGGCAAGCGTGACCATGGTTTTTCAAAATCTGGCACGCCTGGATGTGGTCACCCCCTAGATGGCAATATCTTCAGCTGTACACTCCCAGGGCTGTCAGTCGCCTATAGTATTGCAGATGGGAAAAATCCTTCACATTTTTCGTTGTCGTTCGTTGTGCGGTTTCCAGTGCAGCCAGATCGCGTTTTAACGAGGGTTGCCTAGCATGGATAGCGTACTCTACAAAGCTTACAGGAAGCTGCAAACCTTATGAGGTGTGTCGCTCACATCATGAACGAACAAGGCATACGACTTATGGAGTTCCTAATACTTCTGTTTATAAGTGATTCAAATACTTGGGGGAAAACGACGGATAAGTCGAAAACGGCCCGATGGTTGTGACCTTTGTAGATATTGTTGTAAAAAGTGTGGATCTGAGCACCGTGTTATAGCTTTCCAGTCGAGGTAAGTTTTATATGCATGTGCAAATCTATTTAACGTATGGTTTGTGCGAGGCCGTCTAGTCAACAAGCTGGTCAATAGACCAATGGAGTGGCCTAAAATGCGAGTTCAGACAATTAACCAAAAATACGTTTTAGGACTGAGAGAATGGATGAAGCATCTACGGAAAATCGCGAAGGAGCAGAGAGTCAAGATGATTAATGCTATATTTACCGTTTGGTCCTCTGCGGACTCTCACATGAATTGTTCAACTGCAATATCGCTCTCAGCTGCTTTTGCTTCTGCTAGTCGCTCATTTTCACACGCCACCTGTTCATTTGTTACCAATCGGTATTATCCGTTACCAAATGGTTCTTGTTTTCATGATTCTACTCCGGATGGTTTCCTCGACACCCAGAGTGCTCGCCCAGTCGCACTCCTTAGGCTTCGGTCTTCATTCCGTCTGATGTGCTTCAATCTGCCTACACTCACGTAGATGGGGCAGCAAGCATGTCTTTTGTGCACCCTGGAATTCATCGCCATCGAAGTTTGTTGTGGTTCAGAAACCCCCTTACAAGATCCCAGTACTGTGATGGCGTTGAGAGCTCCCACCGACCACGGATCCATAATTCACCTACGTCTATCTGGTGACGCAGAAGCAGCTGCGGCAGGCTTGGCTGGTGTTGGTGTACCGCTAACTAGGAAAGTCGACGCAGTATTGCTGGACTGGTTCCAGATTAATAGCCGAGCGTGTGCAGTTCGGCTTCGGGGATCATGCAAGATAAACAGATATAGTGGGGTGAGACAAAACTTATTTGTGATCTTAGCTTAAGTTCCAACTAACTGCAGTTCCGGCTCCGTTAAGGAGGATTTTTACCGGGAACTTCATCAGCTCTTGAGCACAGCCTACAAATCTGACATTGTTGTCCTTGCTGGGAATTTCAACACACGGATCGATCGTCTGCTGGCATGCGAAAATCCCCTCAGTGTTCACCCTGCGCTTGATGAGAGATGCTCAGATATTGGAAAGAGACTTCTCACACTGTGCGCAGATACTCGTCTTTCTCGATCACCAACTTTCGACATTCGAAGAGACGTTCCGCTACTTGGCGACCCCCTTCTGCGTTTCAATCATGGTCTCAGATTGACCATATTGCAACGAGTTTCAAATGGAAGGGTGGTGTAAAGGATCGCAGATCCACCTGGTCCGCTTTTCTTGACTCAGACAATGCTGTTGTCAGTGCGAACATCTGCATGAGTTTTGGAGGGTCATCGCAAATGAAGCGATGTAAGATGACACAAATAAACCATCGACTGTTTCTGTTTAGCTGATGCACTCGACTGCGACCCACCGCAAGATATTGATGAACATTGAACGTGCATGCGGAGGATCATGATCTCTTCCACACAGCAAATCTTTGGTCTTACTCAGCACCCTATGAAGACTTGGATCTCCACGCGCTCTTTGGATTTATTTGACCACCGCAAGAACATCGCAGTGGAGTCTAATCATGATGAAGTGCGCCATTCTGTCAGTCGGCAGCTTAAACAAAGCCTACGCATTGACCATGAAGCCTGGTGGTCCCAGCGTGCTTCAGAAATTGTGGCCGTTGCCCTCGCTGACAGTACTCGCAATCTCTTCCACCTCATTTGATCCACTGGTCACAGAAAGCATGGTGTCAGTGAGACTATATGCGAAGCGGATGGTTCGCCGATTGCCAACCTACAGAGACGCTTGGACCGAAGGAGACGAACGTTTTTCTTCCCAGTTCAATTGGCCCTCACCGTCCATTTGCATACCCTGCAAACCCAGCTGACCATGCTGGGTCGTCACACTTGATCCATCCAGCGAAGCGGAAGTTTGTCTTGCGATTGGACACCTAAGAGGATTCAAGACTTCCGGCTCAGACGGACTTCCTCTGGAGTTGTTCAAATATAGAGGCTCAGTTATCGTTACCCAGCTAACCTCATTGTTCGCCAAAATCTGGCATGAAGGAAAGGTGTCTTCTTCCTGGGGAGAGTCACTTATTGCTCCGATTTTTAATAAGGGTGCTTGCGTTTCATTTACCAAGTACCAGGGGAGTAGTCTCATTTCGGTTGCGTCCAAGTGATTGGCATCCATTCTACTCCGTTGACTATCTCCTAATCGCGGATCGCAGTACTGAGAAGAACAAGGTGGCTTCCGACCTGGCCGTTGGTGTGTGGATCAGACCTTCACACTCCGCCAAATCCTGGAACACCGCCACCTTTACCAGAGACCTAACATCGATGCATTCGTGGACATCTGCCGCAATCGACTCGGTTGATCGAACTGCACTGTGGCGTTGTTTGTTAAGGAACGGTGTCCCAGAAAAATACACTGCGATTCTTCGCTCACTCTATCTTTACATCTCTGGCATAGTTAGGGTCTATGGCATGCTTTCATCGCTCTTCGCTGTTATTAACGCTATACGACAGGGTTACCCTCTGTCCCCGTT
Organism: Dicrocoelium dendriticum; assembly: GCA_944474145.2. Classification (NCBI taxonomy): domain Eukaryota; kingdom Metazoa; phylum Platyhelminthes; class Trematoda; order Plagiorchiida; family Dicrocoeliidae; genus Dicrocoelium; species Dicrocoelium dendriticum. The sequence continues at coordinate 84,646,355 of OX104063.1, forward strand.
CGTCTTCCATTTTGTGTTTGAAGACATCCTGTCGAGAGCTTTAGACGGTTGCCAAAATTTTGGTATACAGCTATTACCGGGTAAGCGAGAAAGCCACTTATAATATGCTGATGGTATCGCCTTACATGGTGAGGACTCACAGAGCATGCAAACCATTCTAGACCGTTGGGCGATTGAGGTATCTAGGTACTGAATGTGCTTTGCCACGTCAAAGTGTAAAGTGCTGCTTTAGGATAGGCACTCAAGTGTTTTCGTGCTCGATCTTGAAGGTACACAGCTTGAAAAATTGAATAGCTTTGTCCACTTGGCAGCTGTGTGTCTGCTGGTGGTACCATTAGAAGGGAAATTTGTCTTCGCATCGCCAAAGCTCTGGCGGCGTTTGTCAACCTACAGCACTTGTGGTGTCGTCGAGATATTTCTGTTTTGGTAAAGGGCCGTATTTACAATGCCACCGTTCGGGCGGTGTTGCCATACGGAAGCGATTCATGGCTAGTGCGCGTAGACGACATGCGCGGACTATCGAACTTCGGTAACGGGTGCTTGAGGAGGATTGCTCGGGTGTGGTGGTAACAACACATTTGCAACAGTGAAGTCAGACGTCGTGTCTTAGGGAATACAAGTATTCCATTCAGTAAGCTGGTTTTGCTGCGCCAGTTAAGATGGCTGGGTCGTGCCCTGCGTATGTCAGCTGAGCGTTTGCCATATCGCGCTCTGTTTGTTCGTGCAGGACTCAACTGAAGAGACCACGTGGTGGTCCACCATCCACCTGGCGACAGCAAATGAAGTCGTGGACTTCACGTCTTGCCACCATTGGATCCACACGTCTGCCTGGTTGGGGATCAAAGGACGAGGAGTGCCGAAGGCTGGAAATAATTCAGGAGATGGATCTTAAACGAAATCAGTGGAGGATCTGTGTGTATAACTGCGTAGATTTAGATACTTACTGCTTATTTATTAAAAACGACAAAAAGTTAACAAAATGGCTTGTGCAAAATAACAAAAATGCTCTGTTGTTTTTTATATTGCGGCACAATAGCTGAAGTGTGTTGCCCAACTTCAGTTAATGTGCCGTGACGCTGATACGGTGTTCAATCTGTCTTCTTTTAGTGCGTTCCATGGTTATGTTTAACCATGTTTAGTTGCCAGACTGCTGACTATACAACTACTATTACTACTCTCACATTCAGCTGACGCTGATGGAGGAATTTGCCTATTCAACCGAGCGCAGGGTCATCGATTCCATAGCTTCGAAGTTTGTGAGGAAGACTACGGTTGTCCAGATGATCGGATTCTTAAGCAAATCCAGATAGTCGTCGTCTACTTCCGTTCTGACATCGACTGACTCCTTTCAGCTTGCTCTGACCAGAAGCAAGTTTGTAGTACATGACGGATTGCTTTGGAAACCGTGTTGCTGTGACCGTGTGATGTTGTCGCTCTCAAGGTGTCCCATGAGCGCCTTTGCGATTCTACCTTCCATAATTGCGGTCAACACTGGAACGAGAGTGATTGTAACTAGGATTTACTATTCCATGTTTGCTCATGTTTGGAACCTGCGTTTTCTCACGACTTCGTTTAAAGAACCGAGATAACGGCTTGGTCATTTTAGCGTTGGTTGCCTTTAATGTCTTTGGTCTTATGCCGTTCACGCCAGGCGAGCTGAGCATGAGCACAACAGTGGTTATCTCATTTTATTCGCTGCAGTGAACGATTCCTAACGTAATCCTATGGGCAATGTGAATTATGTCAAACAAGACTGGGGTGATGAAGCACTGGAAAATCCCGGTAAACGGTACCCGAAGAGCATTTGCCGCATCTTGTGTAGTGAGCACTAAACTACCGACGGCATGTAGAACTGGGATTCCACTCTACGCTCTGCGGAGCTTGTTGACGTGCCGTTACAGCATTTTAGGATTACTGCCGAAGTTCGTCGCTACGTCCCGTTTGTGTTAGAATTTGTCATTACGGACCAACTTGACGCAAACGTTTCGGCGAATTATGTAGGCGCCACAAGACTGCAGTATAATCTTATTTGAATTGTGTGGAAGATACCGCTACAGGTGGATGTACATGAGCGCTTGCACCGGCCTAGGTTGTAAGCGTGGCTTCAAAGAAGGCAACCTTTAGACGGTCGATGGACACTGCTGTTGAGTCACCATTCTTGTTATGGGTGCACGTGTGACGTTACCCAACCGCACACACGTTCATGTGGCTTACTCTAACAATCATGTCACATTGCTCGATACTAACTGACTTTTTATCCTTGTTCTGATTGTCTCCTTTTATGGTTCATAGCTTCCGCTTTGATTCCTTTGTCAGAATACAATTCCACGTGTGTTCCCTGTTTGTGCCGTCTCACTCCGAGTTCGGAACTACATGTCCAAGCACGAAATAGGTATAGTTAACTAATACCTTTCAATTGTGATCTAAGGTAAATACTACGGAGATAATTGGATAATTTTAAAGAAACCGGTGTAGGAAAGCTGAGTAGGATAATGCACTATATGTGTGTGAACGAACACGGGAATAAATGTAGAGAGCCCACCATGTAGTCGACATCTCCGTTCGGCGGACGAGGAGGGATCAGACGCAGTGAACGCATACGTTGAGCAATTCCAGGTGCGAGTTAAGACCGTGCATACACTATGGGGAGGCAAAACGTACTCTAATGACTGTTTGAATGTTTACCGTAGGCCAGTTCTGTTGGTGCGCACTCCAAGAAAACTGATGTTGCTACGAACACCTAAGAGAGTAGGCGAAATGTTTTCGCTTCAGTCAGATTTAGCAATATCACAGCGTGATGACTTAAACTGTCTATGAATACTTTCGAGTAGGCCATATGTTGCAGGTTGGTGTGCCGTCTTATGGGTACGGCAATAGTCTTAAGTATCGCAGAGCCTATGGAATTAAGACGATTAGAAACGCTTTCAGCGGCCGGTTTTGATGGCATACAAGCATCTGTAGTTTACTACTGAAAGCTTCAAGAAAGCAGGGATGATGTCTTTAGCCATGCGATCTTGTACGGGAATGGATTCTGGCCATCTAGTAAAGCACGTCAGTAAGTGTAAGAGTCCTACCGTTACTAACTGCACATATAAGGTTCGAATGTATGCATTAAGAAATTGGCCCAGACTACTGAGTGTGCGCCGAATTACCTTAGACCGCTGGTAGTGAAGACAAGCTCGAGCCCTGTTAGGAGCCAGTTTGTTTACGCTTGGCCAAACGAAACGGTTGGTGACCAATCGTAAAGATGCATAAATACCAGGATGAGATAATGGAACAAAGGAACAATGATATCTTACGGGAAAAAAGTGCATATTAAAAAGGTTTCGTAAGATGGCCAGAATGGGAACCACAAGATGGGGCAAAGAAAACAAAGTGATAAAAAGCAAATCGTTTTGTTGGGTACAGACGCATACAAAAAGAATCCAACCTGAATTGTGTTGGTTAGTTCGGGTTGTGCAGCCTTCGCCACATTATAACTTCTGCCGATGTACACTTACTATATCTCGAAGTGTAGGTGGGTCAGGACCACTTCATGGCGTATTTTAAATACAGATACAGTGAGAGGGAAAACAACGTAATTTGGGAAGACGTTCCATGGCTTGCACACACGGAAAGAATAAAACTTTCGCCGACATTCTATTCGACTGTATTGAGTTACCAACTTGAGTTGGTGGCCTCACTTGCAGTAGGTGGCGGCTGACGGTCTTTGGGTTTGTAATGTACCTTTTACATTTTACTACACAACCTTCCGGTCAGCTGATAATATTACCAGCTGCATCAACTATTCTGTCAAACACCCCATATACTTCATCAGCGACCAACATTCTTTATGGATCGCCGGCTGACTCTAGACCACCTCGTGTACAACGTCTGGGAGCCCCAAAATACAATTATGGGAATACACGTTTTCAATCCCTTTTGGCATCCAAGAATGACGGGTTATTAATCCAGGAACTCCGCAACCTAAAAAGCGTTACCACCATACGCGTTGACCTAAATACGATAAGTGGATACGATAAGTGGTTGACCCGACGTGAGTTCGGATATTTTGACTCAGCAAACATCATCCGGTGAGTCGTATCCAATTTCGTCATACTTCCACCATTCCATGTATGCTAATATGACTGACCAGCAACCAGGGGAAATTAACACCGTATCTACTAGTTGTTTACCAACATTTTGGATACAGTATCCCCAGCTATGTTTTATGCAGGCCGAGTCATTTTTTGAAATCAATCGCATACATAAGGATGTCTCAAAGGTTAATCACGTTATTCCCCGACTCCCACCAGAAATGTTGCTCCTGCCACAGGATATCCTAAAAACGAGCATTACATACCAACAGTTAAGGAACTTGTTAATTCGTGAGCTTAGCCTTAGCGAGCGTAAAGGGTGCAGCGTCTACTTAATGAAGAGCAGTTAGGCGATCGCACTCCTACGCAACTATTACGAGCCATGCAAGCTTTGGTAGGTGAACCCCCCCCCCAGAGAATTCCATTTTTAAGCAGCTATTTATGCAACGGCTCCCTATACATGTACAACAGATACTGGCTAACGCCCACCAGGATACCGAACTAAAAGATTTAGCCCTTATGGCTGATAAGATAATGGAGATACAAACGCCAACGATCTCAAACTTATCACCTCGTACATCTGACGACGAACTCGTTAAAGCCGTACGCTCCTTGCAACAACAACTGGCTTCCATTACCATCACCAGACGAAGGAGCAACTCTCGATCTAATCAACGGCGTACTCGGAGTGTTAGTCGTCTCCGTGGCATATGCTGGTACCACCGTAGGTTCCGCAACAAGGCGAAAAGTGCGTGAAACCGTGTCGGTTTTCCGATTCGGGAAACGACCACGCCAGCACGTAATGGCGACGACGCAAGCTGGCATATGCGAGCCAGGTCGCCTATTCTACTTGCGGGACGTAACATCCGGCATGCGATTCCTCGTAGACACGGGTGCCCAAGTCAGTGTAGTTCCCCCACGTCCAGAAGACCTGAAACACTGCTCGGTATACAGCCTCCAAGCAGTAAACGGCACACAAATCCGATCCTATGGAGAACGTTCTATCACTCTAAATCTCGGTCTCCGTAGATCCTTTCCTTGGATTTTCATCATAGCTAAAGTGCCTACTGCAATACTAGGCCTTGACTTCTTTCAGCACTATGGCATTATCGTAGATCCTAAGCGCTGTCAGATCATAGATGGCCTAACTCAACTATCACAGGCTGGTTTTAAAAGTTCCGTAATGTCTATGAGTCCGCAGCTTGTCCCGCCTCAAGCTTCTTCGATGTATTTGGATCTGTTGCGCGAATTTGCCAGCATAACGAAGCCCGGATATCATCCTGGTGATATCAAACATGAGATCGTTCACAGGATAACGACAGCAGGCAGTCCAGTATTTCATCGTCCTCGGCGACTAGCGCCAGATAAACTTTCCGTAGCGAAGGCCGAGTTCGATCATACGTTACAATTGGGCATAATACGTCCATCCAGCAGTATGTGGGCATCGCCCCTACATATGGTCCCGAAGAATAAACCCGGAGACTGGAGACCATGTGGGGATTATAGGGGACTGAACGCCATCACCGTCCCAGACAGATACCCCATTCCGCATCTCCAGGATTTCTCATCCTCGCTGTACGGAAAGAAAGTGTTCAGCAAGATAGATTTAGTACGGGCATACCACCAAATTCCCGTTCATCCTCAAGATGTACCTAAGACTGCCGTCACTACTCCCTTTGGCTTATTTGAGTTCTTGCGAATGCCATTTGGTCTTCGTAATGCAGCTCAGACGTTTCAGCGTTTTATGGATCAGGTCATTCGCGAGCTGGACTTCGTTTTCGTCTACATCGACGATGTCTTAGTTGCAAGTCGAAATCATGACGAACATTTGCGTCATCTGCGACAGCTTTTTGAACGATTTGCGCATTATGGGGTAGTTATCAACGCCGCCAAGAGTCAGTTAGGAGTTGATATGGTAGACTTTCTTGGTCACCGTGTTTTCTGCGCTGGAATTGCACCCCTACTGGACAGAGTGACAGCCATCACTGAGTATCCCATACCTGATTTCATCAAAAAGTTACGCCGGTTCGTTGGCATGGTTAACTTCTACCGAAGATTCATTCCGCACTGTTCAGAGTTAGCCCAGCCACTTACCGAACTACTCAAATTAGATGCTAAAACATTCAGCTTTACGGAATCAGCTAAACACGCATTCAGCGAGCTAAAACACCAGCTAGCAACTGCCACTCTTCTTGTGCATCTGGATCCTAAGGCCCCGTTACAGTTAACGGTGGATGCCTCAGATGCAGCTGTAGGTGGTGTGCTTCAACAAAGACAGAGAGGTGAATTGTATCCAATTGCCTTTTTCTCTAAGAAATTGCAGCCTGCCGAACGACGTTATAGCACGTTCAGCAGAGAACTCCTAGCTATTTACCTCAATGTGCGTCATTTCCGACATTATTCGGAGGGACGTACGTTCACGATATTCACTGCTCATAAGCCGTTAACGTATGTACTGCGTTCTGCTTCTGCTCATCTTTCCCCACGAGAAACTAGACAATTAGATTACATTTCCCGGTTTACATCTGACATACGGTATTTGTCCGGCGCGAATAACGCCATGGCAGAGGCTTTATCAAGGGCAGAAATCAACGCTCTATTCGAACATTCCTTCATTGACTTCCAAAAACTAGCCACAGCGCAGCATCAGGATAATCATTTTCTTCAACAACTGCAAGAAACCAATCTTCAAGTGAAAACCATTCCGTTGTCTGATAGTTCGGATGTGCTGATGTGTGATCTTTCGACAGGAAAACCACGACCTGTCGTACCACCAAATTATCGACGAATCACCTTTGATTCAATCCACGGTCCATCACATCCAGACATCCGTGCAACTCGCAAGCTTATTTCCGATCGCTTTGTTTGGTCAGCACTAAACAAAGATGTGCAGATCATGGTGAGAAATTGCCTCCCATGTCAACGTTCAAAAGTGCAACGGCATACTCAGGCACCACTTGGCAACTTCACCGTTCCCGATGCTCGTTTCAGTCATGTGCACATAGACACCGTTGGTCCACTGCCGCCGTCGAGTGGATACAAGTACCTACTGACTTGCATCGATCGCTTCACTCGTTGGCCCGTGGCAGTACCCATCGCAGACATTTCTGCAGAGACGGTAGCACATAACTTTGTGGCTCATTGGATCGCGCATTATGGTGTACCATCCACAATAACAACTGATCGCGGTGCGCAATTTGAGTCGACGCTTTTTCGAGAGTTAACCAATACTCTCGGAACCAAGCGTATAAGAACAACTGCGTACCACCCATCATCGAACGGGTTAGTCGAACGTTTCCACCGTCATCTCAAAACAGCTTTGATGGCATGTTCCGACACTACCCGTTGGACAGAAACCTTACCGCTGGTTTTATTAGGTCTTCGAAAGACACCTAAAGCTGATTTAGGTTGCTCCACCGCGGAGCTGGTATATGGTACCACGTTAAAGCTCCCGGCTGATCTCGTTCAACCGACCGACATCGACGCTATAGATCCCTCAAACTTTGTCCATCGGCTACGTTCATCTATGCGTGAACTGCACTTTGTCCCCACACGCGCACACACCAACAAGTCCTACATAACGAAGTTCTCGAAACTTGTTCACATGTGTGGGTACGAAATGATGCAGTCCGCAAGCCATTACAACCACCCTACGATGAACCATTCGAAGTGATAGCTAGAACCGAAAAACATCATATGATCAACAAGAGCGGTGAAGTCGATTCGGTTTCCATAGATCGTCTTAAACCAGCGTACATCGAAAAACCTTGTAAACAACAATCTACTGATTCTCACACGACACCGCGTACGCAGCAGACACCACAGCTTGTTGCAGATGACCCGCAGCTTGCAACATCTAAAGCTAAGCCACAAGGAGACATTAATACGCGGCAGACACGGTCAGGAAGGCGAGTCCATTTTCCAGACCGCTTAGTGTATCACACATCTTGACAGTAACATCTTGTTCTGCTGATAACTTGCTAGTACCGCTTGCTGCCAGTCTGCTCCTGTTTGTAGTTCTCCAGATTCCGCCAGGATGCAACTGAACATCTCGCACGAGGAAGTAGCGGATCATCCCGTCTAGACAAATCCAACATCCGTGCATTTACCATCCTGCACTGCTCCCAAATCTTTCATTATACCTTGCACACAGAATATTAGCCTGCACGCCTCCCATACCTCAGCCTCGGGTATTTCATGCGACACTGTACCAGGTAGAGGTCAGTTTTTACCGGCTATTCCCACCGGGTTTTTACTCCTGGTCGCTTGAACATCGTGCGACTAGCGCACTGGTGGGGAGGTATGTAGTGTACCTTTTACATTTTACTACACAACATTCCGGTCAGCTGATAATATCACCAGCTGCATCAACTATTCTTTCAAACACCCCATACACTTCATCAGCGACCAACATTCTTTTTGAATCGCCGGCTGACTCTAGACCATCTCGTGTACGATATCTGGGTGCCCCAAAATACATTTATGGGAATACACGTTTTCAATCCCTTTTGGCATCCAAGAATGACGGGTTATTAATCCAGGAACTCCGCAACCAAAAAAAGCATTAACACCATACGCGTTGACCTAAATACGATAAGTGGATACGATAGGTTCCTCAAACTCTGATAGGGCATTATTAGGCCATCAAGTAGGTGCCAATTTCCGCCGCTGTACAATCTTAGGGCCCTAAGCCTACGTTGATATGGCAGATAGAACAACGCTTTGACGTAATCTTTGGCTCTTTGATGTGAAGTCATGAGTACAGCGAGATCTTGCTCTCGCCAGAGCTGCCAGGCCTGGCTTACGTATTCCACATGAGGTCGCACGCATGTGTTACGCAACCGCGAACAAACAGGAGGATCAAACCACCCGAAAGCCCTCCGGAACATCCCAACGTGTTGGTTTCTAGCAGTTGATTCCTCCTCGGATTGTTTTGAGCATCGCAAACTAGCCTGGATTAATACCCCAGGAGGGACCATTTGTAGCACATGCTCTCCAAGTTGGTATGTGATGTTCGGCTGTTGACCAATGCGGACCACCTTACACTCAGACGGAGTATACAAGAGAAGGTTTCGCAGTGACTATTCATGTGCCCTGTCCAGGTCTCGCTGAAGTTCATGGTGATTTCTTAGGTCAGTTATCGCCATCCAAGTCTCATCATCATCAGCGAACAAACAAAACATCCGAGACAATTAAGAGCGTAAGTTCGTTAATAATCACGAGAACTAGACGCGGCCCCATAACTGATCATTTAGCACACTACATTCGATGTTAATCAGATGAGATAGTGCACTTCGAACTCTAACCCGCAGTTTCTGGTTCTGTAGGAAATTCTTGATCCACCCAAGGACAGCGTCACCAACTCCATAGCTTTCGCGCTTGTGTAACAGAATGTGGTGGTCCTCTCGGTCGGACGCCTCGTAAAAGTCGAAGTAAACGACGTCGGTCCCCTTATCCTTATCAGCTACCTCCGTCCAGCTATTGCGTACAATCAGTAAGTTGGTAGTGCATGAACGGTCTTGGTGAAAATCGTGCTTCCCAGGTGCTAAGATGTTGTGGCGTACTAGTTGGTCGACAACGCCTCGCGATGATTGCCTACATCACCTCTGAGAGTACATGGAGAAGAAACACGGTGCGATAGTTTACGGGTTCCGAGCCACCGTCACTTTTGAAACTTGGCGTGATTATGTCATGGTTACCCATGGTAGGTACGGTTCGCTCACTCAAGCACACTTGGAAGAAATGTGATAATAACTCGACCAACGTTGCTGCCGCTACGTTCAGTGTCATCGGGTGGATGGTACAAATTCCGGGAGAACTGTAAATATGCGATGAGAGCAATTTCTTCAACACAGATGTGATAGTAAAAGCAATGGTAGAAAGTTTTGAATTTGGGGACATGGATGTATGTAACCGTGACGGAAATATCGCTGGAAGGTCGGGGCATATTGCATTCGTAGGGCGAGGACTGCGTTTCCAGCGATTTGTGTCACTCCGACTGTCGTGTTGAACGGGGGAATACCATGCTTCACTTTCCGAATGGTGCTTGCATGCTTAAACAGGAGCTCCTTGTTATTGGCAAATTTAGAAGCCAAATGTTGTTGGTGCGTCAGTTGGTCCTCCCGGACAAGCACTTTGCTCTGGGTCACGTAGTCGCTCCAGGCTTCGGATCAAGATGGGCTATGTTTGTTAAGCTGCATTCCTTAGTGACATACGTTTGAGACTTCGATTTCTGATGAAGGACAATGGATTAGTGAAACCAACCTTCTTCGTTGTTAAAGCAGCTGCGCTTAAATTGCTGAAGCTCCCAATAAACTGAATCCAGGTGGTGTCAAGGGAACCAACTTCAAAGAATTCCCAATCAGGCGTCCCATCTTGATCGTTCAGGATGTCACCGCGTGCGATTGTACGTTTTAGCTCAGTGTGTTTCGCCGGATACTCAAGGTTATAAGGTATATTGACATGATCACGCAACCCTAGTGGTGTGTCTATAAATGGACTATAGACCTTGAGTTCCTCGTTTTAAGTACGCGATCACGCACCAATGGTTTATTCTCAGCTCTGTACCTAGTAGGTCAGGTGATATGATTGTAGAGTGTGAATATATGCCACAAGGTCTTACAATTCGACCTTTCATATTTTGCTTGCGGATGCCGAAGATTCTAGGTCGGTCAGGTTGAAATCGTCAGAGACAAGAACTTGGCTGTATGTTAAGAGTAAGCACATTTTGTCAGCGCTGATGCTAGGCTGGAGCCCATTTCTGAAGTGGACGATGAGGGCGATAAACGACTGCCAGAAAGCACTTGTCATTTTAGTGAGACGCAAATGGCGCCATTAGGAATCGGTTACCCGCGTCTACAGCTCATCCAATGGTTCGCAATGTAGGTTGTTGCGATAATACAGGAGTACACCCCCTCCTCCGCTAGGACGGACTTGTCGGAACAGTGATATTCTTTGAATCGCCATCTTGGTATCCTTAACGTTTAAGTGCAACCAAGTCTCAGTTTTGGAGATAATATCCCAAGCATTTGTTGCCTGATGCAATCGAAGTTCGGCGATTTTTTGTTCAGGGGGCCTTGGGAATTCGTGTACATGTAGAGAAGTGATCCGATTCTCAGCAGCAATCCAAAAGACAAGTGGCTAAGATAAGAGTTTGTGCGGACGGTTGGATGGCCAGCCACTAGCCGATTTTTAACGGTATTCTCAGCGAGCTAGTTGAATTTGGGTTCCGTGGCGTCGTAATTAGCTACTCTGGTAACTCAATTCCAACCATACATGCAGAGGGAATACAGGATTGCAGACGAAGGTCATCAATTCCTTCAGACCTGTTACCAGTGTAAATGTTGGATGGGATCCCCATTTTATTTGCCTGCTACGGTGGTGCTTTATGTCGGACGACCGTTCCGTTCGCCACTTTGAACCGGAGCACGGCTCTCAGTCTGTTCAAAAGTCAGTGCCGTTGTTCTCGTAGCCTAAATACCATGCGCCTAGTTTGTGGCACAACCTTAATTATCCTTGGGTCGCGCTATGTGTAGCTCACTGATCTTGGCAGCCTTGAACGAGAAGTGGTTACAACGTCCTCTAAGAGCAGGGTCTTACGAATAGAACACCACTGCTCCTGGTCATGATCCTTTGCTTCGCATTCATCGTGCTCATGAGACGGAGGGATGCCATGGACACGAATCATTCTGGTTGTTGTGCTTACCCCGTATTGCACGTCTGTAAAAGATGTGGACCAAGCAGTATCCGTTTTGGAGATGAGCAGTAGAAAGCATAACTGCCTGCAGCTCATCGGCAGAGTTTAGCAGTGCCCGAAATAACCTAGCCTCACTATAGTGCTTGGAATTCGGATGACGGATGATCCTCGACAAGTTGGATGGTTTAGTCGGAGTACCGAGCAGGTTGTTTATGGTGTTGTATTGGCTCAGGTCATTCATTTGTCTCCTCTTTCAAGAAATCGAGGTTAACTCCTGGACTTTAGTACATGTACCGGAAAAGGCATCCAATTGTTTCTTAATGTTCTTCAAGGGAGTAAGGGTAGTGGCTGGGAGACTGGACGGTTTGCTGCGCACCAGTGCAGTGTAATCTTTCACATTAGTCTTAGGTATGTAGGTAGAAACAGCAGCCGCTTGTTTTTGACTGCTCTGGGATGCTACTGCGGCCCAGCTGCCAATAGTATTGGCTTGTTTCCTGGAAATTGGCAAAGTCCGGTGGGTGGAAGTAGGCTTAAAGATATTTGTTGAGAACGGGCTAGAGGTGAGGTGTTCGGGAAAGCCTTGACCATTTAGAGTAATGGCGGTGTTCGCAGGGGGCATTTTGTTATTGTAACACCCAGCGTTGTGGAATTAGCTTGCAATGAATTTCGGTGGGGGCCTCTGTCAGACATTCTGCAATTCTTGTTCCTGTTGAGGCTATTTCGATGCCCCAACTTTGTTCTGCTACTTCTACCAGCCTAGCATACTTATGAGACAGTGCAATTACGGTATTGCCTATTTGGGCGGTATTACGCTTCGCGCTGAACCAAAATGAGTCTGGCCTTCTGCTGATCAGGCTCAAATTGCTTACTTTGACTTTCCCGCAGTTGACATGATAATAGGTCGGGTAGTCCGAACAGGAAACTCCTGTTTTAGCAACTTTTGTACGCACCACTGGTGTCCTGAGGCACTTTGGGTCAGCTACTCAAGCCCCTCAGTTCACTTGAACGTATTGACGGTTAGTTCAACCATGAACCCTGGATTGCTTGTTCCTGCGCCAAGGTAAGTCAGCGGAGGCAGGTGGATGTATCTCCGCCTCTCTCACTCGCGATCGCTCGCAGACTGTCGGATTCAGATATTTTTCGTCTCACGGTTTTACGAACACAGCAACACGAAGCGGTGGCGTGCATTGAGCGGTTTTACGCGACAATACCAGTGGGGAGCTGATAAGCAACGCCAAATGTCTCGGAAGCGTTGTTCAGTAGATGGGCGAAGTAAAATGACCGTAAGCTTACTGTGTTGCAGTCTGCAGGGATGATTGCGAGGTCGTTTGAGATCCCACTGCTTCTTCGTCCGAATTAGATCAAAATGATTCAGAAAAACTCACGATTAATGTAAATGCACACGTGGAACACCACAAAAATGTTCCAAAACTGAGAACTGGGACAAGAATATGCTCCACACAACTGTGGTCCAAGAGGTAAGAAGCATTAAGTATAGGTCGTCGGACTGGTTCCCACGAGCGCATGCACAAGCCTTTGTGGAGAGAATTAGAATGGCCACAGAGGAAAAAGCGTGAGCTGAGTTATACTGCGGTCTTACGGCGTGATGTGGGATGCTGTGCGCAAAGAATATCAAAGACTCTTCTTTCGAATTAGGTGGGTGCGAGGGGTGTAGGACAATCTATGGAAGTGCCACACAGCATAGGTCCGTCTGCGGATTGGAGAGGGACCGGTTGCATATGCAGTGAAGTGAACTGCAGGTTGCGTTGGTGGTCTTCATATTGAGCCCGAGCCAATGCCATGGCAGTAAGGTCGAATGTAAACACGAAGGAAAGAATAAACTTGACTTGTGAGACAGTGTCGGTGCCGGGTTGTCGACACATGAGACATGACGTATGTCAGCGGTAAACTGAGTAAGTATTGCAATAGAATGAGTTACTAGCGAAGAGCCGAGACTTGCGATCAGTATGGGCCTCGAATACGCGATCCTCTAATGTGTGTCAGAAGTGATAGATAGCTAGGTGGGTGGCAAGCAGTTCTCTTTCAAACGTGATGTGGCTGAATTTTACTGGTTGCAAGCGGTTAGTGAAGAAACCGAAGGTTTGCCACTATTAATCAACGTGCTGAGGTACAGCAACTACCGTAACGTCTGAAGCGTAGGTTCTAAAAGTGGGGAGGAGAGTTCATAGTGAGACACGAGAGCGCTGTTGGTGATAGCATCCTTGAGCTCGATGAAAGTCGTGTATACTATGTTGCAGCCAGCAAAATATTCTCCTTTCATCTTAGAAGGTTAGTCAGGGGGTTCATGAGCTAGGCGCAGGGTGGGGTGAAGCGTCAATAGTAGTGGACTAGACCATGAAATCGACAGAGTGCATGCACGAAGTCGAAGTTGGAAAGTTTTAATAACCTGGATTGTATCTACGAGAAACTCGATACCAGAGGACGAGATGACATTATATAGGAATTCTACCGTAGTGTTACCAACTTTACACTTTCTAAATTAATATTGCAACCACACTGCGTCAAGTCCTGGAAGAGGAATTGAAGATGAACGAGGTGTCCTTCCTCGGATGAACTGACCAGAAGAATGTATGTAGTCAACATAAGCTTGGACCAACTCCAGACTGAGTAATGCCGTGGATGAAGCGTCGGTAGGTCAGTGCAGCGTTGCACAATCCAAACGGCATCCTTGAAAACTCAAAGTGATGACGGCTGCTTAGATATATCTTTTCTCTCAACGTGTATTTCTGGTAATGGGCACGAAATAGATCGATCTTACTAAAGACCGTCTTCAGCGTGAGGCACGCAGTGACGTCCTGCATGTGATGGATGGAATAACTACAGATAACCGTAGGTTTGTTTAGTGCGCAGTAGTCAGCGCAAGGACGCAGGAGTGCCGAATGTTTTGGGAAGACCTGCAGTAGGGAGGATCTAGAAAAATCTGTAACATTGATTTTTCCAATTTCTAGCAACTACTTCAGCTTCACCCTAGCAACTACTTCAGTTTCTCCGACGAAATAAGGCGTGGTCGCGGTGGAACGGGTGGGCAATTAGTTTGATAATGATGTGCAACGCGATATACCAGCATAGCTACTTTAATTGGCTCAACGAGCTTAGAGTACTGAGAGAAGTGGTTGATATAATCTGGCGAGGTCTGTGTAGTGATAGCTGAGATGCTGACAATGATGTTCGCGATTATGAGCGTCATCGCGTGATCAACTATCCTCATTTGTTTTACATCGACCAAGCGTTCGAAATGAACAGGATAGTTTATACTGGTGCTGACAAACGGGATGACGGCAATGGTAACCTCTCAGCGTAGGCATAACTTAATAGATACGCAAAGTTAGTTGCAGGTTAACTAAACAATAGTAATTACATGTAATTAATTTCTTAATATGCTTTATTCTCGACGATGTTTGCAACTCCTGGATAGGCATGATCATGATTAAATACGTGGATGATCTGTAAATGTACAGAAATGTTACAGGTTTAGTGGGAGCAATGAATCTGTTTAGCATGAGTATGCGTATGCATGTGTGCTTATGTGTATGTATGGGGGTACGGACAGAAGCGGGAAGGCTGAGTGTGGCCGACTGAGTCACCTTTCCAGATGCGAAGGAGCCACCTTTACTTCGGCCGTGCTACTGACCAGAAACGCGGTTCCATGCTTGCAATTTATATTAAAATGGGCTACTGACCTAGCTGTGGCCGGTGACGTTATTAGTACTTGATTTGTCTTCCAGAAGTTTCCCGATTGGGTATTAGAACTGAAAATGAAATTGAGATTGCAAATGTACGTTTCACTTAGTGCCGAGCAGCTGTGCCCACGAAAGAAATGGATCGTATTTACATGTTGTGGTGTTGTCAACTTTTGCTCTACAACAGTAAGTAAAGTTGTCCTCACCACTGATTCGGCATGACTATATACGTTCACCTAATGGTCACTTGAGGAATGCATGTCTTTGCTTCTGATTGGCTACGCTGCCTTGGATGAATGGTTTAACTGTTGAAGCCGATGTTGCCTCTTTACATATTAATACACTCATTCACTTTACGAAGTTACGGTTGTACTTTCAAGGGCACAACAAACCGGCGTCGCAGGCTGTTAGGCAGTTGTATGGTATTGCTTCGTCCTGCTCACCTACACTGCCTTTTTATTAGTTAGTCTCGCATTGACCAATCACAAAGCCCTAATATTATGTTTTATATCGTGTGGCGTAGGACACGGGTAAAAAAGCTGGTCTGACAAACTCTGCTTCATAGTGTTGTTTTCTCCTGCCCTAATACCGTCTGGTCAGCAATGGACCCAAATTGACCACATAGCCATAAGTTACAGGTCGCGTGGTTCCATCCTGGATTGCCGCTCATACTGGAGTACCTGTGTCGACTCTGATCATGCCTTGGTACGCTGTCGTTTCCCCATGAACTTTACCAGGAGGCGCACCAAGTGTCCCCTACGATTGGCAACGGAGAAATCGTCTCAGTCATCGGTCAGGCAAGCCTATCAAGAAGCACTGCATACCGAACTTCCGCTGTCTTGTCCTAATGACACTGAGCTTCAGTGGAATAGGATCTCGGCCGCATTGCATGACGCAGGAGCATCTGTTTGTGGCACTATCCATCGTCACCGCGCCAGTCACTGGATATCCGAAAGGTCCGTGAACCTGTTGGAAGCTAGAAGACACCTCCCGACTGGCTCTGAACACAATGTGACCAGACGGGCCATTAGGCGTGAACGAAAGCGGAGTCTCCGTGCTGACAAGGAAGCCTGGTGGACCAGTAGGGCTGAAGAAATGGAGGAGGCAGGAGCAGTAGGCAATTACTGCAAGCTCTTCTAGCTAATCCGCACCACTGGTCACAGAAAACCAAGCGCCAGTGAAACAATCAGAGACAGCGCGTTCGCGCTCATACACAATAAGGAGCGCCGTATGGCTCGTTGGGCTGAACACTTTCAAGATAAGTTCAGCTGGCCCCCTGCTCCCGGACATTTTCCTACTCAGCTGATGCAGAACGAGCCATAGACGGTTAGTTTAGAGCCTCCGTCGGAGGCCGAGGTCCGAACCGCGATCACAGCCCTCAATCGTTTTCTTGCCGCTGGCCCGGATTCCCTCCCACCTGCACTATTTAAGGATGGAGGTGAGGTCCTCTGCAACGCACTGACCTCCTTATTCGAATGTATCTGGAAGGAAGAGAGTGTCCCGGCTAATTGGAGCGAATCCATTATAGTGGCAATATACAAGAAGGGTAGTCGCACAGACTATTCTAACCACAACGGTATTAGCCTAACGCCAGTTGTGACAAAATTACTGGCCTCAATTATCGTTCGTCGCCTCACTGTAGAACAGGAATTTTGGATTAGGGAAGAGCAGGCCGGTTTTTGCGCAGGATGTGGCTGTATAGACCATATATTCACTTTGCGGCAGGTGTTAGAGCAGCGCCACGCATACCGCAGACCGACAATAGCTGTGTTCCTGGATTTCAAGAGTGCGTTCGATTCAGTCGATCGATCGATTCTGTTCGAAATGCTTGCGCGGAAAGGTGTTCCCACGAAATATGTGAATAACCTTCGTGCTCTCTACTCGAACACTACAGACCGCATCAGGGTCTACGGTGTCCTCTCGGATAGCTTTCCAACCACAAGTGGCGTTCGTCAGGTTTGTCCGATTTCCCCGTTTTTGTTCAATTTCTTCGTGGATTCTATCATGGAGTGTTCCCTTGCGGAACCTCATGATGTAGGCGTCGAAGTGCTGCCTGGTGAAATATTAGTTGATCTTGATTATGCGGACGATATGCGTTACGTGTTCAACCAATGATCGCTCACTATGACCGTGAACCTGATTGGCCCTACACACACACGTAGATAAGCACGCACACACGCACTCAAGGACACACCCTAACGTTCCGTGCTCTCATGTAAACCGTTAAGTGTTCAGTACACTGTGCGCCAGACTGACGCGTCTTCTTGCTTATTCGCTACGAGTTGAAATACGTACTTGCGGTTAGAGTCCAGTTGTGATATCTGGCGACGAGGTCAACATGTCCATGACAAATACTCCACCGATCTTCTGGTAGTGCTCTACCGACAAACCTTCCCGGGACTCGTGGCATAGATGGCAGAAAACCTTTACGGGTTACTTGGAATTGCTTCCAATCTTGAATCCAGCAGTATCTCTTACTGAGAAAAACAAAGTGAATCTCTTGAGACAGTTTCTTGGAGATGAGGGTCAAAGGTATTGCGATGCACTTCGTATTGATCAAAGCTCTTCTACGATAACCGGCGCTATGGAAACATTCAGTGCTCTTTGGGGTGCTCGTCAGAATGTTCTACGGCTAGATACTACTTCTCGAAACTCTGCCAGAAACCAGATGAGAGTGCGAACGAGTTCATCGCTCGTGTACTACAAGCAGCACCTGATTGTAAATACAATGAAGTCGATCCAACGAGATTTGATGAGACCATGTTACTCCAATGTTTGATAGCCGGAATCTCAGACCAAAGCGCGGGAGAAGCTCCTTTCACAAGACGATTGTTCACTGACCTGGGAGACGGCCTGCTCGGTTGCCCCGCAGAGGGAACACCTTACACAACAACTCGCAACATTTACGCTGAAGGACTCGTCAGATGGGCTGCGATTGATTAACACTACACCAAAACCAAAGCCACCCACTGGCGTCAATTTGTTTGTGTGCTATCGTTGTGGTGAGCAGCACAGTTGTCCATCCGACTGCCGGCATCAGAAGACAGTATGTCGAAGCTGCGGGAAGGTGGGCCACCTGGCGCCAGTGTGTAGATCGGTCAAGCGACGTTCAGCTGGGGCTTATCGAGGAGCAAACCCCATCAAAACCGTAGACGAGTCTGATGGTAGCGACTCTGAATTACATTCCATTTGGCTTAATTCCGTTTCTAACTTGCAGCCGGCGCCATACACTCTAGAGCTTTACATTGAAGGACAAAAGGTACAGATGGAAATCGATACAGGAGCATCCGTGACGATAACATGGGAAAACGCTGTAAAAACGCTCCCGAACTTATCCGCTTGCAATTCTGTTCTTCGCATATACACCGGTGAACCTATACGTGTCCTTGGTAAATGCTTCGTGAAGGCACAGTATGGCGACAAAATACGCACACTTCCTGTATATGTGATCCCCGGGGACCGTCCAAATCTGCTTGGAAGAGACTGGATACGCGCTTTCCCGGATACAATGAATGTGGTAAAATTAGTCACCGAGATCTCCGGACTTGAAACCTTACTTAAACAACATTCAGCTGTTTTTTCCGAGGGGCTTGGGAAGTTGAAAGAATTTCAGGCTGCGATAAAACTAAAGGAAGGCGCTCGACCAAAATGCATTAAGGCGCGCACACTACCATACGCTATGAGGCCTAAAGTTGAAGAGGAACTAAACCGCCTACAGACGCAAGGTATTATTACTCCTGTACACTTTTCTGACTGGGGAACTCCAATTGTGCCAGTAACCAAACCGGACGGCTCCGTACGGATTTGTGGTGACTACAAGATAACCATAAATCAAGCATCCATGCTGGTCAGGTACCCCTTGCCACGTATTGATGACTTGTATGCAACACTAGCTGGTGGTGAAAAGTTTACCAAACTCGATCTGAGTCATGCATACTCGCAGATAGAGTTCGATGAACCTTCGAGGAAACTTGCTACCATCACCACGCACATGGGACTATTTCAATATACTCGTTTACCTTTTGGCATTAATTCCGCCCCCGGAATATTTCAGAGAATTATTGACGACCTAGTGAAGAACATTCCTTTTGTGTGTGCTTATCTGAATGATATTCTTATCTCTGGACGCTCGGATACAGAGCATCTTCGAACACTCGCGGTCGTGCTCAAGCGTTTGGAGCGAAGTGGATTCAGATTAACAAGGTCTAAATGTGAGTTCCTTTCAGCTTCCGTTTGTTACCTTGGATACCGGCTTGATAAACACGGTTTACATGTTTTAAAGGACAAGGTTAAACCTATTTTAGAAAGCCCAGAGCCAAAGAGTTGTGATGAACTCCGTTCGTTCTTAGGAATGCTATCTCACTATCGCCGTTTCCTGCCTAATGCATCGACGGTTCTATCGCCATTAAATGAGCGGTTACACAAAAATGCATCGTGGTGTTGGGGTTCCCGTCAAAAAATGCCTTCAATAAAGCAAAACAAGCTCTTGCTTCGCCACCAACGTTAGTCCACTATGACTCTAAAAAGCCACTCATACTTCAGTGTGACGCGTCCCCATGTGGGGTCGGGGCTGTCCTGTGCCACCGCATGGACCATGGTTCTTTACGTCCCATAGCATATGTATCGCGCACCTTACAGACGGCGGAGAAGAACTACTCACAAATGGACAGGGAAGCGCTAGCCGTTATCTTCGGAGTTAAGAGGTTTCACCAGTAATATGGGGAAACGTTTTCGAGCTTCATACAGACCACAAACCATTGATATCCTTCTTTGGTTAAACCAAAGGTATACAACAAATGGCATCACCGAGGATGCAAAGATGGGCTATAACCTTGAGTGCTTACAGTTACAAGATTGTTTATATTACCGGCGTCAGCAACTGCACAGATGATGCACTCAGCCGTCTGCCGATCACGGAAACTGGACATGAACACGACCCTCCGTTTGAACTGGTTAATCTAATGCAACATCTAGCCACAACATCGATACGGAGTTCAACAATCCGTCAATGGACGGATCGAGACCCCGTGCTATCAATGGTGAAACGCTTTTTGAACATGGGTTGGCCTCCTGAAGGGACAGTTGCATTACAACCGTTTATGATTCGGAAGAACGAACTGAGTCTATTCGACGGCTGTGTATTTTGGGGCTCTCGTCTAGTCCCTCCCATCAAGGCGCGTTCACAGATACTTAAAGAGCTCCATGATGCTCATCCAGGTGTGGCGAGGATGAAGGCACTAGCGAGAGGGTACTGCTGGTGGCCCAACATCGACTCAGACATAGAGAGCTTACTGAAGAATTGCGATATTTGTCAGGCGTATCAGCGGAGCAAGACGCCAGGTCCAATACACCCTTGGCGTTGGCCCGACAAGCCCTGGCAGCTTATCCACGCCGACTACTTCGGACCGATCGACGGGACCATGTTTCTTCTACTTATTGATGCACATTCTAAATGGATTGACGTACACCCAGTTACTTAGGCGACAACCGAATCCACCATCACTAAAATGCGCTCGTCCTTCGCTACGTTTGGCATTCCGGAAACCATCTGTACAGACAATGGTTCGCCTTTTACCAGTGCCGAATTTGGTAAATTTGTCGCCAACAACGGAATCCAACACGTTAAATCAGCCCCGTATCATCCAGCATCAAACGGATTAGCGGAGCGTGCAGTTCAAACTGTGAAACAAGGCTTACTAAAGCAGCGAACGGGAACCTTGCGAACAAAACTGGATCGGTTCCTATTCTCCTACCGTTCTACACCCACTGAGGCTATCAGGAAATCCCGGCGGAATTGATGTTCGGCAGAAATCTGGGAACAAGGCTCCATTTGTTGTTCCCGAACCCGCGGGTTGAAGTACAGGAGCGTCATAAAAAGTTTGTGTCTTCAGAGGAATCAAAGCCGGAAGTTACATTTCAGGACCATCAACCTGTTTACACCAGGTTACCGCATGAACAATGTTGGCAGCCGGCGACTGTGCTCGATTCTTCAGGAAGTCAAAACGAGTTGCAGCTTCCGGACGGACGGGTTGTTCGCCGGCACTCAGAGCATGTACGCCCCAGGAGCACTGACACACATTGCCGTGAGTCAGTCACACTCGGAGATAGCAGAGCAAGCTGCAGAGCACGAGGAACACAGAACAACTGGGGAAACTCAATTACGCCGATCGACCCGGATTCGCAAACCGATCGAACGTTTTCAGCCATGACTGTAACGTCAGCCAAAACAGGGAGGACTGTTAGGTGTTCAACCAATGATCGCTCACTATGACCGTGAACCTGATTGGCCCTACACACACGTAGCTAAGCACGCACACACGCACTCAAGGACACACCCTAACGTTCCGTGCTCTCATGTAAACCGTTAAGTGTTCAGTACACTGTGCGCCAGACTGACGCGTCTTCTTGCTTATTCGCTACGAGTTGAAATACGTACTTGCGGTTAGATTCCAGTTGTGATAATATCGTCTTCCTTTTCGACGATGTTGGGGCGGCACAATCAACCCTGAATAGCCTATCCAGAGTGGTCCCATTATTTGGTATGCACTTCGCACCTTCAACGTGCAAAGTGTTGCTGCAGGACCACCAGCTACTTGATGACCCCTTGACGCTTGCTAACCAGGAACTCGAGGTGGTTGGTCAATTCACTTATCTTGGCAGTTGTGTCAGCAATGATGGGCGCATAGAAACTGACGTCAGCTCACGCATTGCAAAAGCCAGATCTACCTTCTTGAACCTGCGACATCTTTGGCGACAGAAGGGAGTTTCCCTCCGTCTGAAAGGCCGGGTATACAAGGCCACAGTGAGGGCCGTTCTGCTCTATGGTAGTGAGACTTGGTCCCTTCGGTCTGAAGATCTGAGGCGCCTTCAAGTCTTAGATCATCATTGTCTGCGAAGCATTGCTGGAGTCGGATGGCACCAGCATGTCCGCAACGATGATGTGCTTAGGCTAGTACTAGGTGGTGATAATCATGCTAGCTCCCTAGAACAACAGATAGCACTGAATAGGTTTCGTTGGCTCGGGCATGTGCTGCGCATGCCTGGTCACCGCTTACCTAGGAGGGCCTTGTTTAGTCTGCCAGGTGTAGGGTGGCACAAGGCTCGAAGTGGACAGAAGTTGACTTGGCAGCGGTAAATGAAGTCACTGACTACCAAACTGGGTGCCGTTGGTCCTTCTCTCCTTCCGGGCTGGAGTTCACGTGACTCAACTTGTGCTTGGCTTGAGACTTTGCAGGACATGGCTCGCAACTGACCCCCGTGGAGCTGCAGTCTCCTGGTCGGATTGCCTGTTTAAAGTGTTTGGTGCTGAGTTATCTGCGGGGTAATGGCTGATTATGACACGGGGCAGTGAAAGCCGCAAGGAAGCTGTTTCGCCGATGCCGCCTTATCTTTGCACGATAGCCAGCTGTTTGTGACGGTATGTTGTTAACACAAGGTGCAGACGCCTTGACCCTGAATGTTTGCTTAGGGCATTAAGGTTGTCAGGTAAGTTCCGCTTCTCTCCCTCTTATTATTCTTTATTTCATAGGTCCTCATGGTTGTATGGCAGCGGAGCATCAGTTCAAATGGCTGATGTGGTGCTGTTGTTGTTGTTGTTGCTGATGATGATGATGATGAATACCGTCCGGAGGCGTGCTTTGCGTATTACCGTTACTACGTAATGTTCGCGACGAGTGACAATGAACCCTAGCATTAATGTAACAGATAACTTTTAGTCGTCCGCTGAAAACAAACTGATCTTCTTAAACTGGATGAGATGGAAGAAGTCGTTTTTTAACTACTTGGAACTACTGCCTGTGTTAAATCTCATGATTTCACTTTGGGAACCCACAAAATAAGACTATTCAGAGAAGTGCTAGGGAAGAAGCTGAGCGATATCCTTATGCGTTACATTTGGACAATGGTGACACTGTTGCATCTGTCTTAGATAAATACACCACGTATTGGTGATTGAAAAAGTATTTTTATACGGCGTGATACTGCAACTTGCACAGGAATCGACTGAGAGCGTCATTGACCTCACTGCACAAGTACAAGTACGATGATATTCCACCCGACAAGTTTGAAGGGGTTCTGGAAGAAAGTGCGCAATAAAATCGTTATTTTTAAGAGATTCAGTTGTCATATGGGCAAACACTTTTGTATATGTTTGTCAAAGGAGGAACCCTTCACACCAGCTACGTGAATTCATTGGGAATCCAGTTGCTGATCTTATGCACGCAGTTGATAAACCACAGACTCCCGCTTGACCTCGAAGACAGTTCGTGGGCTACGATACGGGATGCAAAATGCTCGTGCTTCTGAACGTCGCCGTAAAGAAAGCGTCTCTTGAAATAGGCCACCCAGCCTGTGTGTGCTGGTCGGGACCGCTCCTGACCAATCCCGCTCAAACAAGCTTTCATAATAAGCTGCCGGTTGCGAAAAACGTCCTGGGAGACCCAGACAGCGATCTAACTTTCTTTACATGAACACTGTATGACTTAACAAATGCCATTTATCTACTATCCGTTTGATGATAGAGAATGTACTGAGCGATTTGGAACTAGATACGGGGCTGCCATTGCCGTTATAAACCTTGATTCAATCAAGAGTCTGCCGCCATTACAACCTTGTGACTGCAACTTGCAAACCTACAGTGGAGATCCAATTAGAGCCAAGAGGAAGTGCGAGATTAAAGTCAGACACGACGAGCGACAATTAACCCTAATTTTGATCGTGGTATCTGGTAAAAGACGAAATCCATTAGGCAAAATTGGTTCCGAAGCTTCCCAGAAACGATTCAGGTGAATGAGATCGTCTTCAAGGACAGCAGTCTAAACCATCTGTTGACCCTATTTTCCCATCTATTCGAAGGTGGGTTGGGGAAGCTAAGCCACTTTAAAGCTTCCATCTATCTGTGGGAGAATATAAATGTCAAGTTTTACAAAGCACGAACATTGCAGTACGCTATGCGTCCCAAAGTTGAAGTAGAACTTCAACGGCTACAATCCGATGGCGGAACCATACCAGTGCAACACTCAGACTGGGGTGCCCAATTTGTTCCTTACTCAAACTCGACGGTACTGTTCGTGTCCCTGGAGACTATAAGTTAAATGTCAATCAAGCTTACAAGTTGCAAAGTTATCACTTACCAGGTATCTAAGACTTGTAGGCAATAGTATCCGGTGGTCAAAAATTTTCATGGCTTGGTCTTAGTCGTGCATATTCTTTAGTTGAACTTGATGAGGACTTACGTGAATTAGCCACCATAACTACACATCTTAGACTATCTCAGTATACCTGTCTCCCTTTCGGAAT
This sequence comes from Dicrocoelium dendriticum, assembly GCA_944474145.2. Classification (NCBI taxonomy): domain Eukaryota; kingdom Metazoa; phylum Platyhelminthes; class Trematoda; order Plagiorchiida; family Dicrocoeliidae; genus Dicrocoelium; species Dicrocoelium dendriticum. The sequence continues at coordinate 84,671,125 of OX104063.1, forward strand.
AAATTCCGCACCCAGCATCCTCCAGCGGATGTAGACGACATCGTGAGGGATATACCATTTACCAGACAAGGCCTACAAATTTTGCCGCGCTTTCTTATTCTTGTGCATCCATTTTACCAATAGTCACACTTTTTGGCACTGTATACAAAATCTTTTATTTTAACTTGTCAATATTTTATTCTGCAGCCGGGGACATGATCGTTTACACTCGCGATACTTTGAAATTTTTGTGTGTTTTCACGCATCTGAATGAAGTGCCTTTTTCTGGTCAAGCCATACCAGACAAAAAAGCGAAAAGAAGCAAAGGGTTTCTCCATAAAAACAATGAGTGATATGGCAGATCGCACTTAAGAGAAAACCTACTGGAAATATTACCTTAACTGTTTTACTCTGCGCCAATATTCGATAGCTACTTGCAACATTAGAAAACATCAAATTATCATAAAATGCCGTGAATATTCTCTCGTTGGCATCAGTATGCTGCAGCACATCTGGCTTCACCCTCATGTAGAAGCCGTAGTTCTGGAACTCGATGGATTTAGCTCGTTTCATGTTGACCGCGCTTCGGTTAAAGGCAGTTTTCCATACAGCACGCAAAGCACTAGCTGTTTAACCGTGAAATGCAAACCCATAATGCCGAATGCTTATCTCTTGGTTTTCGTGGCTGATGTTTCTATCTCTTCCAGCTGTTCTAGCTGTGAAGTCGACAAAATTTACGACGGAATTACAGCTGCGGCCCTCGAATACCTAGAACTGTAATTGTGAATACTTGCTGGCGGTTTAACAGATTTGACTCCAGCTTCATTGCCAGCCTTGGGCTAAAGAACTGAGTGCAATCTTCAACCAGATTAGATGAAACAAGTGACATGGTATCTGTTAACCACCTGGAACTGTTCTTTTTATTTCTAACCTGGTACCCCTTGGGCACTCTAATCATGCCATCATACAGTTATCTGCCATTTGCTGTAACAAAATGACACATAAAGATTTCACCAGTTGCAATGCCCGGAACTTCAGACTGAGACAATGTCTTCCGCAGAACATTCAGCGACTGCGTGAAACAACTGTTTCCACCGATTTTAGTTTATATTGTGATGAAGACGTACAGAAATACTGTGAGCAGTTAACCACTTGATTAAACTTCTGCTTCCGCATTTTTATTAATGCCGCTACCTTCACGTCTGGTTTCACACGACCGCCTAAGCCCAAAGCAAACGCTTTTAAAAGCAAAGACCTTGCATCAGTAAAGTTCCTGTCGATTGATATCAAAATCGAATTACGTCGCCTCACGATAATTATCGTGAAACATAGCAAATACTGAAACAGTTAAGTGGAGTCCTCCGCGATGCCACGCATTCAACTCCGTATGTGAACAAAATAAACCACTACTTTGTGGAGCAGCATAGTACTCTGCTTTGTGTTATATTCTCTGCTGTTACAGCCTCAAATAACCCTCGTTCCGTGCGCAGCCTGGAAGTACACAGGGAAATAAGTAGGTTTCACGTGAACAAAACACCTGGTCCGGATAAGCTGTCTCCTTTCATTCTTAAGGAGTATGCAGGATAGTTAGCACAGCCTCTAGCCGATTTGTACACGCGACGCTTCTAGCAGCACAAATGGCGGATAGTTGGCAAACTGCAAGCATCACACCAGCGCCAAAGTAATGCACCTGCAAACATCGACCGATAGTTTGCATATCAGTTGCGTTGAAGACATTCGAGAGACTTGTTCTTACAAGGATATACTATGAAACAAAAAGTTTTTATAACCGAAATGACAGGGTTCCTACCTTATAGAATACACTCTACTGATCGTAGAAATGTATTCCGACGTTAGCTAGCAAGTCAGGTTAGCTTGTTATAAGCAAATGATTATTTTCATTAATGCCAAGGTTACGTCGTACGAATTAGATATAAATGTAGTGAATCACAAGATATAAAGAATGCATCTATGTGGCCAATATGTTAAAATATCACTGCAACGCTCAGCGCTACTGACTACAGCTTCGCACTGGGAAATGATGACCTCGCCAAAATCGTCGCTTGTATGATCCGGCTTCTTCATGCTGCAGAAAAAAAGTAAAAGTCACCCATCATAGAAAGTGTGTACTTGTCACTGTAGTGCTGCTCCATGACTGAAATGTCTCGGTGAAAAAGCGCCATCATGGTCATTGCTAACAGATCCCTAGTTAGCAGGGAAAAGTTCAAGGTGAAGATGTACAAAGTGCATCTTGAGGGACATTTGAGCACCAACAACCCGATAGTCCGCAATGAGGCTTGTTGTGATGTCGTTGTAGTTCCATGCCTTTGTTCTGCCCCAAAATGCTTTACCCACTGCCTTGAATAATCACCGCGCTTCTGACTCAAATGAAGTCAACTGGCATTCGAAAGCACTGTCTGCCATTATTCGGCGAATATCAAACCCAGCAAGTATCCCTTCTTTGAGGGTCGCATCAATTATCTTCGGAAACACTTGTTTCTGGTATTGGAATACAAATCCATCTCGCTTGAGGGCTTTGACGAAGTTTTTAATCAAACCAAGCTTGATTTTCAGGGGTGGTGAGTAGATATGATCAGGTTACACAAGGGGTTTATGCCTTACCCTCATTTTCCCTGCAGCATACTCCGTTCTCTCTGGTCACCTTTCCATTATGTAGTACTGTTGAGTGGCTCTACTGTCTCCTAAGCACAAGAAACAGCAATATTTTGTGAAGCCTCCTTGCACACCCCTTAGGTGTCCAGTGACTTTGAAGGCAGCACAGATGTTCCAGCAGTACTTATCGTAGTTCAAAGCAGCCAGTATCTCTTGCGAACTTTCGTAAGTCTTCTTCTTATTGGTGACGTGCAACAGAGGCACAGTTGGGTACACATTTCCATCATGGAGCACTATGGCCTTAGGACTGCTGTTGGACGAGTCAATGAACAAACGCCATTCCTCACTTATATGCCTCCCACCAAGCTCCATGATCAGCCCTTCCACGTCGGAACTATATACGGTGTGGTTCTACAATGTTGTGCGAGTTGCCGAATGCTGAGAAGACTGTTACTGCATACTTATTGCGCAACCGCGCAAGCTGATAGTTAATCCGTGACGGCGCGAGACAGTCCGTTTGTTTGATGTTGTAAACATTTATTCGTTGATGTTTACAAATCTTTCACACATTTCATGTAAATATAAGTAAAGAAAGGATTAAATGTATATGCTCCATTGTACGGGAGAAGCACCATCGTAGGCCTTATCAATTTGTACAACTAGCAATTGTCTGACTGTGAGGGCAATAGTTGTATTCATGAGTAAATTGGTATACTGTCTAATTGTGCCGCTATTGCGTCGGGGCAGACTGACATCTAAGACCGTTGTCACGTCAAGTCAACTCAAGAGTCCGTTCTTATTCATCCATGAATGGTAAATTTTCAACTGTAACACACACACCATCGAAAAGGTAAAGCGAGCAACACTGTCACAATACAATGTGCTCCTGGCAGTATGATTCCCTTTAGCAACGAAAGCAGCCTAATAAAAGCTTACGGGTTTCTTAGAAGCCAGTCATGAGACGATAACAGCTTTTGTGGCGATAGCAATACGGTGCCCATCGACCGGTCATCACATACGGCCAGGCAGTTTTTGTATTGCTAGCACAGCGACCCAGTAATCACTTCGCAGGAAACCATTTTGATGGCTTTTCACCTGCGTGAAGGCCGACTACCGATCGATTGAAGCATGACACGTTCAGTGCGGCTATGTGGTGTCTGGCTCACGTCCAGTTCTCACAGCCGAACGGCTTCCGGTGCGTTGGTCTTGCCCTGCAGTCGAGGCATGACGCATTTATTGTGGCTGTGGTGTTTGCTAACGTTCACTTCTCACGACCGAACGGATCGGTGTGCTCTGCGATCGTAGGCACACATGTGGTGTCTGTGTCCCATCTCACCCCTGCCAGCAAAGCAATTTGCGTCAATAGACAGTTAACAATTCAGCATACCGGTGTACGTCAGCACCTGAGTGCAGCCGATCCTAGCTCCGGACCAGATTAATAATACACCCAGTAATTTTGTATCTATCACGTCTTTTGATGGCTAAAATTGCAGTCATTCAAGTACTGGCTTGTATACTACTCTTGTGATATTTGTTCTGTCAAACTTTTTAAGATCGTGGTTTTATATCTTTCCGCATGTACCATTCCATTCCGTTATTTTTCGTTATGGGTGACGCGTGCTTTAGAGTTGAATATATACACCCTTCATGGATGCAGAAAGCACATTCGTGACTGACTGGACTTGAATATTTTGGTTTTCGGCCCCGGTGATGGTGAACATATACATGTAAGTAGAGCAGTGTTTTAACCTTTGGAATGGAATGGACTGAAACTATTCTAATCTAAATGTGTGCTTCTCTCTACAAGGTTTATTTTATTATCTGGGCTACAAATTTGATTAGAGAGCTCTGCAAGTCTTGCAGAATAAAGTAGCCCTAACTGTACAGACATCGCATCCGAAAAACAGTCACAAACTCTGCTCATCCTTAGTAACGTTACGGCGCCGTCGTCTGTCTTTACCGGGAACATTAACCATTTTATCTCTTTTGAGCGTACTGCTAGATAGAAACACACCGTCTGTGTGGACTGATGAACAGCAGTCCTCTTTCATTTGTGTTAATACTTCATAGCTTCAGTGTCAGTTTCAGTTCATTACGATAGAGAAGCCATTGATCATTCAGTGTGATGCTTTACACAGAGCTGAAGCGCTTCCGTGTCACAAAATACCGAATGGTGTAATTCTTCCAACTGGTTTCGCTTCATGTGCATTGCAATCTGCTGAAAAATTACCCACAACTGGACCGAGAGTTTCTATTATTTACCTTTGGTATCAAGAAATTTCATCAGTTCATTTAGGACAGTCGTTTTGAGATCCAATCTGATCACAAACTGTTAATATGCTTATTGAGTGAATCCAAAGGCATTGCTCAAATGTTTTTTCCTAGTAAGCAACGATTGGTGTTAATACTGAGTGCGTATGGATACAATATTTTGTACATCCCAGGATGTAACGATTATACAGAGGATTCCCTCGGAGGGGCAGTAGTGGAACCAGTGGAATTAGTTTGTTGCAGCACCTCGATGCTACCCCTTTGACAAGTGATATCATACATCGATGGACCGATCGGGATCCCAAACCAGCGTCCATGATATGCTTGCAGAAACTGGACTGAGCTAGTGGAATTCCAACTGATTTTGATTTTGAAGTTGTGATGGATAGGTGAGAACTAAGAGATACACGGTTATTGTTTTCCTTCACTTGTAGGTGGGGCTTCATACTTGACACATTCGAGTAGAACAGTAGACATGCTGGGATGGGGCGAGGCTGCATCACCTGCCATGTATTGTTTGGGTCAGATGCAATAAACACATCTGTAGGCAGTTAAAAAGCGATGCTTTCATTATATTCCACATGAGGAGAAAAGCCTCCAAAAGCTCTTTAAATGCGGTTAGTCCCAGGCTTGCCCGTACATGGGAAGCTAGCTTGCTCCATAAATGAGCGTGCCTGACCAGGCCGAAGTTGTAACGACATTTTTGCAGTTATTTTGTACATAGTGAGGGACTTCTGTTTCGTGCAGGGTAGGACGAATATTGTAATTTGTGGGCTGTTGTCGTGCATTTCCCGGCAGTGTATACTGTCGTAACAGATAGTGCTACTATTTATCAGTCAGTGCAGTCACAGAGTGTCTAACTGATGGCAACGACAGCGATCTTTATATTTCATGGCAGTTGATCGTCCAATCAACATTATCGTGAATGATCGCTGAATATTTGCTACGATTACTATAACAGCCTGGTCACTGCGATTATCCTAGTGGGCGCGATCATTGCAGATCCCGCGCTAACTTGTACCCGAATGAGACGGAACACACTTGTCGATACGCGCCCTGTCAACCGCTTGCCACCTACGCACCCAACCTCAATCGGTGAAAAGAGATGAGTAACGTTCAGCAGAGCGGTTTTACGACCCAGCGGTAGGGCGATTACATAGCCCGCACAGCCTGAATTTCATACCCAGACTGGCGTCAGAGTGTAGAGGTAAGTAAATTGAAAAGGTTCTCGTTAATCGTGAATGTGCTTGACAAGAAAATTCACGTGCAGTGCTGTGGTGTCGGAGCAAGTGAAGTGTGGATGTGTCTGGATTGTCATCTCATGAAAGTAAGATGTCTGAATCTCGATTGGCGCGAACTTATTTGGAGCAACTGGTCTTCATCACATGGACTGTGATAGTTGTTTTACACAGGTAATTGTGGGTGATTGTGCAGTTTACGACGGCAGGTCTGACTGTGAGTACAAACATTGCTGGTCGTGCTTCTGGTAGAGCAAACATTCTAGTGACCTTGGTAATTAAATAAATCAATGGTATATTCCTCGGCGGTGCTAGGCACAGTCCCGCTATCTGATCTGATCAATGTGTACAGCAGGATCGCGCCAAATAAGTTACTGCTCACGCTTCATACATTGGATCCGAAACACATAATTAAGTAACCGACAGATTTAAGTTATTACAGAAATTGAAAAGCTGATAGGCTAATGGTCAGAAAGCTAGTAACTCAGAAAGGCCTTTTCGTTCCATTCAGGTCTAACTCCAAGCAGAGTAAGGCAACTGTGCTCAGGCAAAGCAAGAGCCCTAGAACAACCCCAGGCTAGTTAGAATACGACGTAGGAGAGCAAAGACACTGCATCAAAAAGACAGGGAAGACCCACTAAGTTGGGATGAATCGATGCACCAATGTAACGGGCAGTAATTCTTTTGTATTGGGCGTTGAGGGGCGGAAACATGACTGATAACCGCACACGTGCGTGATAGCATGGCTAACCGTGGTCACGTGTGCGAAAGTACCTTCTTCCCGTTTTGTTCTTGTTACAATAAAGCATCCAGAGGACGACCGCGCCTATTCACTAACCATGGGGGGATTGCGCTGCACTCCCCAAGACCCGTCCAAACACCCCATATGTACTGTGAACGCTAAGAAATAAGACAAGCAAAGCATGCGAATAGGAGCCACATTCCATCAACGGAGCCGGCCCACATTCCTCCAACATTCACAGCAGCAGAGTTCTTTTCTAGGTGGTGAAGCATTCGTACCAGATGGCAATGGCTGGGACGTAGTCCGCTTCGTATTAAGTGGGAACAATCTTTGAGCTTCGCACTGTCACGAGGGCCGCACATATCACCCCTCCCCCGCAAGAATTCACAGTCTCATGGAGGCAGTAAGCGTGAAGGAAGACGTTAGGCAGGTAGTCAGATTGTCAAAGTTCACACCAAGCGTAACCAGACCGGGGATACCAAGCAACCAACTCGTATTTTTAAGGAAAATAAATACGCAGATTGACACGCAATATGCGTTAGTTTACAAGGCTAACGGGAAAAATCGTACTCACTGACAACGAACGCTGGCGTTTCACAGGAAGCCCTTTTGTCCCTATTCTTATTTTTGAACTAAGTTAACACAATCCCGTCGCTGAAGAAGCCATTTTGCTGAACTATGCGGAAGACGTAATCCTTCGCATCCATTATGCGAGCAGAGAAATCGGTTAAACCAAAACTTCTGTTGGATCACCTCATAGACTCTTCCAAATCCCGTTAGCTACGGTAAAAAACATCAACATGCAAGGATGTTATTTCCGCGCTGCTCAAACGAAATCGCTACCACAAAATCCTGACGTAGTGTCCACAACTTGGCATCCATGCTGAATATTTGACCTCCTCCACATAAGCAAAATACCTGGGTGTAACACTGAACCACGGTTCCTTTACGTGAACCAAACTTCTGATAAAGTTAGAAACCCATTCTATGTTACTCGTAATTGGTTTGCTTCCATAACCGTTATTTCGTCCGGCGCTTTATCGCTGCGTGTTTGTTGCCCTTCCGGACCTTTTGCTCTCCCATGAATTTTGTTGGTCTTCTGAGTAAGGACCACAAAATAATTACCAAATCAGTGGACAATGAAGCATGGAGTTATACGGGTTAGGAAGCGTTGTTTTACAAGTCCCGTTGGATACTTGATGAGGATATCGACATAACAATAAGGACAATACTGATAGTAAAACAGTTGGTACTTTAAATATGAAACGAAGGACTTATCGTTTGCTGTGCCGTAGTCCTGCGATTCGCTTAGATTCACAGTACCTGCAGTTAACCTCAAATAATCCCATGGTAAGTTCCAGGTGTAGGATGGAGACGTAGTACTAAGTGACATAGTGTAAGCGGATGAACGCATCATCCAACAGTCTTTTAAATACTGTTAGTGTCGGTGCAAGAACGACCGGTTCCGGGAGAGCATTCCACGGGGGACAGACACGAATGGAAAAACCTTTCTGCGGCACTACAGACGGCTGTATTGTGCGGTGAGTTTCAATGAGTGGTCCCTCAAGGTTGTATTGGTGTTGAGTCGCAATAAAGGCCGGGGTACAAGCGGTACGAGGACCTGTTCACCGTTGACTTGGCTTGCCAGGACGACGCGTGGAAGGTCCGGCTGCTTCTTCGCAAAGTTGGCACGCTCGAACACCAGTGCTACACCAATTTCATCTTTCCGAGGAACCAACACGAAGTTACCTTAGACGAGACGGTCCGAACGTTGTCCCAGATTTTTGACGAGCAGTCCTCTCTGTTCAGTGCTCGTTATCAGTGTCTTCATCTGGCCAAGCGTGATGCCAACGACTTCATCACGTACGCGGGCGTGGTCAACCGTGAATGTCAACGTTTACAACTTGGCTCACTCACCGAGGACCAATTCAAGTGCCTGGTTTTCGCCTCTGGCCTCCAGGCTCCACACGATGCCGATATCCGGACGCGCCTCCTGTCCAAGCTACAAGAGGATAGCTCAGTCACACTCCAGAACCTGGCCGAGGAGTGGCAAACGCTGCTCAACCTGAAGCACGATTCTGCCATGATCCAGAACGCTGCCGCACCTGGTATGGTCCAGGCAGTCACAGCGCCGAGGGCGCAATTGTCCGCGCGCCCCACCCAATCCGACCGAGCGAAGTCACTACCCTACGCGTGCCGATTCTGTGGTGCCCGGCATTTCCACCGGGACTGCAATTTCCGCCAGCATCGTTGTCAACGTTGTGGCAGGGGGGCACCGGGATGGTTACTGCCATCCTCCATCTCCAGCATTTGTGTGAGAATTTGTGCACTGTTGGAATGCTTGTGTGTATTTAATGTGGTAGATAACCCGTCGGAGGGCATTTTTGGTACAACAAATTGCTCCTGTCTTGGTTATCTAGTTGACAAAAGTTATATTCGCCCAGATCCTGCTTGTTTTTCCTTGCCTCCCAAAGCATCTACTCCGAAGAATTTATACGAACTTCGTTCACTGACGGGATCATTGCAGTATTACTGAAGATTTATTGCCAATGTTGCTGAGAAGACAAAGCTGCTGTTTGAATTACAATCTAAGAAAATCCTTGCCTGATCTCAAATTCATGAGGATGCACTGCATAATATGCTTCGATTTCTGTCCACGGATGCTGTTTTATGTCTTTTTTCACCAAACTTATCCCCCAGCGTACATACAGATGCATGGTCTACTGGTATGGGGGCAGTACTAGAACAACAAGACATTCCATAGTGTGTGTTTCCACACATCCCAGTTCAAGTGAACGTGGATATGCACAGAGAATGAGAGAAGCACTTGCAGTACATTGTGCATTCCCACGCCTAGACAAATATCTGTTTTGCATACATTTCACAGTTGTTACTGACAATGAAGCCTTAAGTTCATTTTCATCCCCATAATTCTTCGGCTAAATCTTCCGCAGCCGTGGTTCAGCGTTGGGGCATAACGCTAGCCACATATTCGTATGACATACCGCACCGTAGTGCAAATCATATTCCGCACGTTGATTATTTATCACCATATGCTAATTCTGATGAAATTAGGAGTTCAGGGGGCCTTTTGGTTCAACCACTTCCGGTTAGCCGCTCCCGGCTGGTCTCTGATACAAGGAAGTATTATCATGCTGTTCTGTCGTCAATTCGCAAAGGACAAAATTCAGGAAAGACGATTTCCGCGGTTTTACAAGCTACGCGACGAACTCTCGGTTACGACTGATGAAATTTTGTATTTCTAAGATCCGATTATGCTTCCTCCTACACTTCGATCTGATGTGTTGGAGGGATTGCATTCTGACCATCCGGATGTAGAAAAAAGGAAGTCCTTGTCTAGGTTAACCTAGTGGCCTGAGCTGAATGCTGACATTCTCCGCACGGCAAAGAACTGTGCCAGCTGCTCGCACAAAATCCTTTCCAGACTCAAGAAATGGTTACCTTGGCCTATGTCATGTATGGCATGATCCATTTTTGGACAAATACTATGCATGAATCATAATGGATTCCTTTTCTCCTTGGCCAGCAGTATACTTTATCACATCTTCCGATTCAGGTTTCAACATCATTGCTCTCCGCAAGACCTTCAGTCGCAAAGAAGTACTGACTGTATTAGTTGAGAACAACGATAACTATTTCAGTGCTAAATACGTAGATGTATGGCTTAAAGGGGTTGGTTGTCGCCACCTCTACACGGCTACTAAGCACTCACAATCCGATGGTGTTGCGGAAAATTTTGTACGTGTTCGTAAAAGTGCATTCACTCCCCTTAAACCATTAAGGTTTTTGAGCTTGACAGAGGCGTTGACAACTTCCTAATGCAGTACAGGAACGCTGCTCATTCGAGCACCACAGAGAGCCCGTCAAAATTGTTAAAGAGAAGCGTGTTTAGAACAAATATGTTATATCTGGACTCCGCCGAAGTTGTCTACCATTGGGTAATGATCTCCGACCGTCACGTGGAATAACTCTCAACAACCCTGGTCCTGTATATGTCGAATACTTGACTTCTCGGATGGTTCTGTGCAAGATGGGCATTATGATCAATTTGAATGTGATTCTCCTGCTAATGCTGAGGTTGTTGATCAGCCTAACGATCCTTTGTTTGAGTTTATTCCAGAGAGAACTTCACAGGACGGAGAGGCTTCTGAAACTCCACCGCTGCATTCGCAGAGTTCTGAGACGCTCAGGAACAAAGAACGCCGTCATTACAAAATCCCGGAACTTCCATTGAACTTCGCTGAATGTGATGATTGTATATAAACAATATTGTATCCTTATTGTTTTATTGTGATTTCGAATTTAACGTAATTCCGAATTCACTGAATAGGATTTACACTTGCGCTCGTTGCGCGTTTTAACTTCCACCTCGTTGCTAGCGCTGGGTTTGAGCATACTCCATTTCGGTTAAGGTTACTTCATAGAATACCACAGAATGTGTTCAGAGAGGTTTGGAAACAATCGGTTCACCTGGTCTGACGAAGCTCTCGTGTCGAGGGCGAAACGTTACCAAACTACTATACCAACCGATTGTTTCCAAAACTCTCTGAACTCATGACTACTCGATCAATTCCAAGTATCTTCCAAGAATTTGAAACCAATTACGGACCCCGTGTTCGAAAACTGTCAAGTGAATTCGTTCGATTGGCGGGCCTTGAAGCGAACTGGGTGAATCATCGCGTTTTCAACATGCGATGTCTTAAGAATAAACTGATCCCCAAATGTCTCACAGTGAAACCTCCGGACAATACGTACACCTCTGCAAGGGTTGCATTTAAGGCTTCCAAGGCGTTTTTGAAACAGCGGATTTACCTAGTGACAAAACGTTTAAGCGAGATCCGCATCGACACGAGTCGGCTGAGCCTGGATCTACAAACCGCCATAACACCTCTTGACTACAACCGAATTTTCAACAAGGCATCAGACGTCAAACTGAAACAAGGGCAGGATGCAAAGAAAAGACAAATGCGTAAGTTCGAGCGTTTAATGTCTGTGCATCCTAATGCTACCCGGTCCTACTGACAGTTCCGGGTCTATTAGTACCTATTGTAATGTAGTTAATATGTCAGATAGGGTTTCGAATGAAACGGAATATAGTTTGTTAGAGCAAGGTTTGACATTTGCCATCAGTAAATCTAAGATATATGCGGAAGAGGTTCTCCCAAGCATTGAGATCGCGGTGACAAAGTTGCTCGCTACAAAGGCAGAGAATATTCGGGCACAGTTAGTAAATACCATTAAGTTTTAGCAACCGGGTGAGCCAAATCTTCCGCGAACTGAAGGTATCGCATTAAATTCCTTGAAGGAAGATCGCAGCATTGTACTTACAAAGGCTGACAAGGGAAAAATCCTGGTCGTAATGAATAGGTCGAAATACTTGGAAAAAATGTGAAGTGTTCGTCCCTCGCCTGAATGGACGCTTGATTGCCAATCAAACTCGAATTCGCTGACCCCCCACAGGACAGAGAGAAGACGAATCGGAAGAGCAGAGCAACAGGAATGAATTAGCAAATCACAGCGTTCATTATAAAGGTATACTGGAAAGTTCGTGAATAGTATATTTAAAGCTACCGTGGAAAGCTCTGGAAAGGTTAACTTACAGCCAATAAGGGAACTTCAACCTAGCGTTCATTGGCCGCTTCTCCTGGTTGGCTCTTGGTTCGCCCCAATCAGGGCGGATAAGTTTGGATAGCCGGCCGAGGCGATGGGGTCCTGCCTTGTTCGACTCGTGTATTCCTTCCTAATAAAATAGGACAACATTTGGAGACGGGTTCATATGGAGTAGTTGTTGATTAGACCGTGGTGTCAGTAATGAACAAGAGTAAAACGGAGGTTGGTAACTATTAAAAAACCGCGAAGGACAATTTAGGGGCAGGCTAGTGGCATAGCCTATACCCAAACTCGACTTTACCTCCGAGGGTTTATGACTTGCCAAAAGTTCACAAACCGGAAGTTCCCGTACGGCCCATAGTCGACGGTATAGGCTCCCCGACCCATGAACTTGAGAGATATTTGGCAAGGCTATTGCAGCACCTAACAGGGCGAACGAGTACATTCGTGAAAAACTCTTATGATTTCGCTCAAAAGATAGCAAGTCTCACAATTGGGTCAGACGAGTTGATGGTCAGCTTCGATGTCACATCACTTTTCACAAAAGTACCCAAAGAAGAGGGGCATTGAATAGCGAGACGTCGTCTAAATGAAGACGTCACTCTGGATGATCGGACGATACTAACAGTTAGCCAGATAATCTAGGGCATAACACTGTGTCTTAACATGTCTTACTTCGTTTTTCAGTCGAAACTTTACAGTCAGGAACAAGGTCCCGCCATGGGATCGCCAATATCCCATGTACTGGCGAACCTGCATATGGAAAACTTCGAGAACCGGGCGTTAACAAACACCATTAACTCACCAAACGTTTGGTGGCGTTATGTAGACGACACCTTTGTGCTTGTTAAACGGTATAAGAAAGACGAGTTGCTTGATCACTTAAACTCCATTGATGAGAGAATACAGTTTATTATTGAGTTGGAATATTGGAGCGGCACAATACCATTTCTGGACTGCCTGACTCACTGAAATGCGGGAAATTTAAAGACGGCGATATATCGCAAGCCAACGGATACTGACGGCGTACTCCAGTACACTTCGGATCATCCGAAACAGGTTTACGCTGGGATAGCCTCAGCGCTGTTCTACAGGGCGCAAACCTTGTGCACGACGTAGGAGGACAAAAAGGCTGCGCGGAAAGTGGCAATGAGCAAATTATTAGAAAGTGGTTACCCACGGCGGCTAGTCAAACGTCAATTGCCTAAAGTGCTACACCGGCAGTCAAGACCCCCAGCCGAGTGGATAGGGACGGTCGGAATTCCGTACAACGAAAGCAATTCGGAGGGTATTAAACAAGGAAAATATAAGGGTGATCATTAAGCGAGGTCGAACGTTGCGTTCGGCACTGGTACACCTGAGGGACCCCCTTCCCAAGGACAGGACGACTAACTGTGTTTATAAAATTAAATGTAAGGACTGTGCACATGTGTATATCTGCCAAACAGCGAGAGCATTACGCACAAGAATTTCGGAACATAGGAGGCGCATTTCAAGACCACCAAGAAACGAGGTTGAATACCAGGCAATAATAAGAGACTCGGCCGTAGCTGTGCATGCATTAGACACGGGACACCAGATAGACCTCGAAAACGTAGAGGGCATTGGGAGGGGTGCACTTTCAACCCCTCAGCGGTTGATTGCCGAGGCGGTGGAAATTGCCTAATCTGACGACTGCGTGAATAGAACGGAGGGGGTAGAACTTCCTAATGCCTGGCGGGCGGTCTTAAGTCAGCCAGCTTGACGAGCATCGGTGCGTGGATCAGATTGGAAAGTGCGAACCGGCTCCCATTGTCAACACTATGGGCTTATCCGTCATTGTCATGACGTACAAAGGAACCCCTGGACTATTCCCACTGTGACACGCCTGCCTCTCTACCTTGTTCTAACTTGTTCCGGTCTCACCCTACCTGTCGTCTTATATATTTTCATGTTATTGTGTTGGCACTGAAGGGACAATACGAAATGTTGACATCTGCCAGTGTTCGTCTTCTCACTGCATTATTCCCACTGTGATCAAACCACCTGAGGTGACATCACGAACTGTTGTTGTAATGACATCATGGTTCAAGTCTCGGGTAACGCAGTTATCGCTCCTGTTCGCTATAAAATCCCACACCAATTGCACACTGATTCATCTGGTCTGACGAAGCTCTCGTGTCGAGGGCGAAACGTTACCAAACTACTATACCAACCGATTGTTTCCAAAACTCTCTGAAGTCATGACTACTCGATCGGTTCCAAGTATCTTCCAAGAATTTGAAACCACAGAATGTCTTTTGGTAAGTGAGATTATGTATCACAACCGGGTCTTATTTCAGTCGTTGCAACCAAAGGGACTCGAACCTAAGCTACTGGAAACGCCCCTGCTATCTCAAGGTGGACGGTTTACTGAACAAGCTTTTATTGAACGATCTTCACAGTTTTTCAGCGCTTTCTCGTCACGGATACGCATGTTCTCATAAATGATGCTGCAGTATTCAAGAGCAAGAAGCATGCCTATTTTGAAAACTTTGATTCTGGCAAGCATTTTATAAATGTTATAGCATATGTTAGTTATACTTTTTTGGTGCGTGCGGTTTAATACTCAACTTGATGTAAGAAATTGAAGTTTAAGAAGGATCATTTGTCTGGATAACATTTAGACAGTATTATACTGATGTGTTCATTGTTCACCATAACTGACTCTCAGGATTCAAACATCCGTGTGAGATGATGCGTGATTTACTAGCTGAAGAAGTTATAATCCATGGATCACACCATTTCTCCGGTGAAGCTGTGTCTTCTTGAACTGGCGACGTTGCGTTTTATAGTTCGTCTCGTCAATATTATAAACAATCTTAATATCATCGGCTAACAAAAATTGCTTGCCATCTTTGCTTAGCATCTTGATATCGTTAATATAGAATAGGAAAATGGAAGGACCAAGTACACTCCCTTGGATGATGATACCACCACTGATTAGACGTGAGGAGGAGTATGATTAATCAGAGTGACTATCTGATAACGCCCAACCAACAAAATAGTGGGTCTCTGATCCCAAGTGACTCGACTTTTTTCAGTAGCCACTTCTGAGGCACCCAGTCGAATGCCTACTGCCTATCTATGAAAACTCTATGACTGCGTAACTGGAGTCAGTGGATTCTGTGATGTAATCAAGCTAGCACAACTGTTAATTTTTACAGCATCGTTTATCACAGTACCCAAGCTGGGATTGATTAAATACTCCGTGAAGATGAATAAAGTCCATGATTTTCCTTTTAACTAACTTTTCGAGTAATCTAGCGATGTTGGAAGTGTATACGTCGATAACTAGTGACCTGTCCAGGCCCTCTTTATGACTAGGGACAATAAACGATCTTTTCCATTGACAATATGCGAAGGTAATTAGCTGTTGTCGGGGTCTTTAAATTTGGCCGTGCGCTACCTTTTTCTCTTACAAGGAAGTAATAGCACACACGCGTTCGACGATACTTACTAAAAATCCACTGTTTAAGTTACCTACCGTTACTTTACAATCAAAACCATTATACACTCTATACCCGCGAAGATGTGAAGTCGTGTGTTTCCGCGCAAGACAACAACGATAACTAATCTATCAGGAATAAAGTAAGCAAAATCTACGAAAAGCAGAATAACACTAGAAAAAGCATTGTGCAGGTTGCAAAGTTTTCCTGCGGAAGGAAAAGTTAACAAGCATGAGCACACCAACTTTTCTAATCATCAATGACCATTCGCTTCTGGGGAAAATGGAGGACCCTAATAATATCATTAACTGTCGTGGATACACACAACTATGAATTATTATGCTGCAAGATACATGGCTTCATAAAAATACCGGAGACGCCGTTGATGCAATCGATCGTTTTGTTTGTTTTCGTGCTGATCCACTATGCATCTACCGGTATTGTGGCGGCGATGTCGGAAACGTTTTAACGCTTTTTAGTACCCATAACTGGAAAGCCTCTTCTTTTACTCCTGACAGCGCATTGGCTGCGTAGTCATAAAGTGTAAACCAAAATATCTGAATGGTCACAGCTCAATGTTAAGAGCCAATATCTATATGTCCCCAAGTTGTCCAAACTCAGAAGCAAATATTTACGATAATTTTACAGCTACTGTTATTTTGATGGTCGACCAGTCAGTGCCCATATTTACCGGTGAGTTCAATAGATTGACACCACATTTCTTACAACCCTTGAGTTAGAGAAGAATGTAAAATGACCCACCAGGTTAGAGGCAACCGTATATTTAGCATTTGTCGTTAACCTAAAGCTATTTTCGGTCTGTAATCGAGCACCACTTAATATCCTGTAGCCCTCCGAGAATCAAAAGAAAGTCTGGGCAACGATCAGAGTCTGTTATTAAAAAGCTAGAGCATCTTTTGATACTGTACAGAGATGTGAATGGTTGTCGGCTTGCACTGTCTACATTTTGGCTGCTTCCTCTTCGGATGCGGCTTTCGCGATACCTTACGTTTATTGGCGACACGCACTGCGTCTCTCCGTCGCCTTCTACTCTGTACTCGTTCATCCGCTTTAGCAATGGTTACGCACGGCAGCTTCGCTTCCTCTATCTGATCGGTTGTGCCGGACTCATCTGCATGTGGGACTTCTGATCAAACCAATCAACCACCGAGCCAACCACGATTCCTCTCATTGGCTTGTCGATGCGTACACCGGATTGGCGAATTTGCAACATGCAACTAGCTGCCTTTCTAATGAGTAGAGAGGCGTTCGGTATAATTCAGTTAATTTCTCATGGTCACTCCCAACCCGCAGACTCAGGCCAGGCTGGAAAAGCACCAGACGCCGACGTTTCGACTTTCTGCGCCTCGGCAGTGTTGCACCTTCAGTGGTGCCCTGCCGGGTTCCGCCCCATGACTTCCGGATGCCAGGAGCTAGTGCTACTTCGCCATGGTGACAGCCGCGGATCTGCGTGAGTGACAGTTGACTATGATATAACCCACATAACGGCAAGTCCTAGCTCATGAGGCTGGCCTACGCCTTTTGACTGCAGTGGCCGTGATGAAGTAGCGGAATTATACCAAACTCCTCACTATTCGTTAGTAAAATAAAGTATCTGTCCTTATAGCTTTCATATCGTTTTGCCGTGCCGAGGCGCTATGCGGCAACTTTTGTCTTGTGAGGCTAACCTAGTCCTCTGCATAGTTTGTAACTAGTATGTCAGTGGAAGGTGAGCCTGGCTATCTCATAGTTGAATGTCACTCACACAGATCCGCCACTGTCACCCATGGCGAAGTGGCACTAGCTGCTGGCATCCGGAAGTCATGGTAGGTAACCGGCAGGGATCCGCTGGATGGAGCACTACTGACGAGACCCAGAAGGTCGAAATGCCATTGTCTGGTGTTTTTCTAGCCTGGCATAAGCCTGCAGTCTGTGAGTGACCATGATGAATTAGCTGAATTCTAATTGCCATTCGTTCAAGCAGCTCTCCAGCGCCACATACGGCTGATCCATTTGAAGCCGCTGATTAGCCCGCATGGCTAGGTGTTAACGTTCATTTCCTTTTTTTCGGTTTTTTGTTGGACGAGTGTTGTCACGTGGCCAGCAGGTTTTACCACTGCGTGTGACCTTCAACTTTTGCGTTGTAGGGACAGATGTTGTTTCCGCTCATGCTGCTGTTCCTCATATCGCGGATTGCCTTTCCATCGTTTTCTGAGCTGCATTCCATTCCTTCGAATGATGTTATTGGCAACTTTCACTTCGTAACTCTTGTTATCCATAGGGCATTCAAATGCTCCTCTCGGCCATCGCCTAGCGGCCCCAATTATTGACAGCACCCATACTTCGTCTCTCAAGACTATAAATAGAAGGCATCTTGCTCCGCAACCATAATAATTCTCCTGTGGTATCATTCTCTTTCTCAGACGGTTTTGTAGAACAGCGTCGACCGCATCTCGGGTTGCAGTAAAACTTTAACTACAGTCAACAACGTCCTTGTACTGCAACTAAACAAAAGCTGAACCAGTCTTGCCCCGATCGCAGTAGAAGGTGCGTTTTTTCTTTCCAGTAAAATAACATAAGCTTCCTTATGCGTCTTTTCCTGAAGACCCAGCTTTTCGGTTTGACTGGCTGTGGCATGGGCTAGTGAACCAGTGATAAAAATCCATTTCTCACTGAAATCATGGAGTTCTGCGCTAGTTAACTGCAGTCTGGTATAGGAGATGAATTCTTCAGATATTCCATATCAAGGGAATTGACACCGTGAAATATTCACAATGGTCGGCGTACTGGTTGTAGTCAGGATATCCATCTCGAAATAGTCATTATAGTAACCCAGCACCATTAGTTTTTCCCCTCCTGAGCAAAGATATCCAAAGCGACCTTTTACTAAAGTCGCTCTGATATTTCACGGAGCATCATCGGTTCTTCCGGCTGGCACACGTTTGACAGGGAATCCCTCATTTCGTTGACCATTTCAGGCCAAAACGTCAGTTTACGTTCTCTCGCCACACAGCCATTGATTCCCATGTGTACGCATTGGACTAGCTCCAGGATGCGGCACTTCGTTGCCTACGGGACAATGATTCGCTTTTCTTCAAATCGCAACCCAACCTGGACGAGTTCGTAGTGGAAATGGAAAAAAGGACGTTAGTTCCTTTGGTAACTTCATTTTATCTGCGTGAATCTGTTCAATATTGCTTGTTTCAAAAACTTGTATAGCTCATCCTTTCCGGTACACCATCACAGTTACTACAAACGTTCCTCAGTGACACCAAGTAGTTATGTCGCATGGACCAATTGGGAGGTCTTTTGTATTTTCTTTGCATTTGGAATGTTCGCCCTGGACAAGGTGTCCGTGATGTGTGTTCTGGATCCCGACTGATAGACAATATGTAGATGGCACTTCTAGAGGCAGATAAGTATCCGCCTTAGACGAAGTAAAACGATATGGAGCGATTTGTTAGTGATATATGCCAGTGGCTTGTGGTATGTGAAGATGGTCCTCTTGCGGTCGAATGTATAGTCGTTGAAGAGTACTTCGGCGTACACAAGGGCCAGCATCTCTTTCATTAATTCGGGCGCAATAACGATTGGTCACCGTCAGCGTGCGGCTGCGAAAATCAATGGGCTTACTGCTTTGTACGAGGACGGCTTTCATGCCGTCTTGACTACAATCCCCTTGAATCTCGAGTGGGAGAGATGAACTCAAGTAGGCTAGGACTGGTGCAGTGTGATCAACACCTAGATTTTCTAGAACGCCTTGGTTTGTTCGGCATCCCAATGCTAATTTTTTATTTATGGGCCAACATTCGGCTTGGTAACATCAGAAAAGCCAATTTGGGTAAGAAACGGCTCAGGTAGTTGACCATCCCGTTCAGCCTGCTAACAACTTCGCACCCGTTGCGGAAGGCATCTGGTTTATGGTCCTGACTTTACTCTGATCCGATTTCACTCCTCCCGAACTCAGCACATGTCCATGAAATAGCAAGGTGTATTGCGTAGTTCGACTTCCTGGCGACACAGTGTTGAAGAAACTGGTGGCACTGGCGATTGTGTTCCTCTCAGATAGCACTAGATACTAACACGTTATCTGCAACACAAAACTCCCGGTAAATAATCTGCTGCCTGCATCAGCTGCCCCTAAAACTCTCACCGGACACTTTTAAACCAGTGGACAAACAAAGCCACCTAAAGCATTCTAAATGCGTCCCAAATGCAGTCAGATAACTCAACTCTCCTCAAGTTACACATGACAGAATGCTGAAGCGACGCCGACCTTCGTGAACATCTTCGCCATTTATAACACCAGTAGCGTATCGTCTAGTATCGGTAGGGTGTAATACTATCTTCTGAGCGCAGTATTACACGGTTTAGCGTCGATTTGTACGCGTAAACACCCGAATTTCCTAGCGAAGGTTGACACTTGGCTTACTTAATCTGTCGGCTCCTTAACGTTGGTTATGACGCTCAAAACGAGAAAAACTCTGCAGTTCTTATGATAAACTTTCGTCTAGAGCAACTATCACGTTCCTATCTGACAACACTACTTGACTAGCCGTTTTCGTTAGTGACATGAGGGCATCTTTTGAATTTCCCAATAGCCCCATCAAACATGCTAGGGTAGCAAACAACAAAATCTCCAATACGCTGACAGGAATGGACAAACCGAGCATGGTCAAAAGAGACAAAACCAAGAAGGCTTTGAATCGAATCGATGTTGAAAATGCGCATAAGATCTGTCGATACAACTAAGTGCACAAGCTGGTGTTTCGTTTCGTTATAAGAGTTCACAGCCTTCACAATGTCGCTCCCTTTCGGCTCTGGTCTTGAGCCGTTCCACAGTTTGAGGCAACTCCGCTTTTCACAGCACAGTAAAGCAAAACAAAATTTCGCGGGTACTATGTTGATGGTGGCTCCAGAATCAAGTTGAAAATGAGCTTGCCGTTCTAGAACCAACAGTGTTGTAAAGGGGCATTTCTGACCTGAATGAAGTTCCGTGTTATTTATTGTGAGCTCTTGCGTGTCTTTTTGGCTTTCACTGGTTATCTACATGACGTGGGTCGATAGACAACATTGGTCCAAAGAGCCTTTTATGGAACGCTTCACGCAGGTGAGGTCCCTGGCTAGCCATCTCTCCTTTAGTTTTTGCTGCCTGCTATCACAAAATTGGCAACTTAGCTCCTGTTTATAGCTTGGCTGAGATGGGATTCTTTTGTCTTAGTTACAGCACAAAGATCTACTATAGTTTCCTAACACGTTTATTAAGGTTGTTGAGCTGCTGTCGTCTCGCTTAAGCAGATACCGATACATTGATCTAGGGATAGAATATTTTACCTCAAAAGGCGCCTGCTGATGTCATCATTTAGTATGCTCATAAAGATGAGGCCACGTAATAAGGGACCCCGAAGGCAATCGCTGCAATTGCAAGCTCGTGCCGTTTTCTTCAGCTCTGTAATATAGTTCTCAAACAATTCACTCACCAAGCGATATCAACTAAGAGCTCAATATCTCTCGTTCTTCTATTTTGATCGGCCTTCGAAATACTCTTCAGATTTCCTCATTATCTTCTACACATCCGGTTCATTTCATCCGATTCACCGAGGTCCAATGTCTGGATATCGGGCATCGCCTCGCCACCGATGATATGTCTGAATATAGCCAGTTGCTGTGGCATCAGATAGATCTGCAAAGGCGTCAGTGCCAAAAAATCTCGTCACTTCGATTTCCACAGTAACCAGTTATCCCGTAGCCAACTTCCGTCGTTTGTAGAGCGATTAACAATAGAATCGATGGCTGTCAAAAGACAGCGAGTAGAGTCCGACCTGTCAGGCTACTTCTCTTCTGTCGCCATGTCATGCATTCCTCTGAGAACCAACACAGATTTCAGTCAACCACCAGAGCCCGTAAATGACAAAACAAGACAAGTTCTAATAGTGTGAAAAAATGGAGATCGTTTTCTGTTAGTCTAGTCTACGGGGTGTCCGATATGTTAGGACCTAGCACCGCGCTTCAGTTATGACCAGTATCCTTCAGCAGAGCATCTGCGCGCATACAGGAAATACCAGCATTTACAACGGTTGTCCTGCCATCCAATCACCTATTTATGTTGGACAGAAAATGCTCGCATGCTTGCGCCTGAATTTGGGGGACACACAATCAAGTGCGGAGCTATGGATTTGCTGACATGCATTGCCATTTTAAGCTGTGCACAGTGGGACCACATGACCCAGTCGAACGATCAATAGATTTGGTCCACCGCGGCATGCTGACAAGCATTGGTTTTGGAGCCAACAAAGCCAGCGGATAGGAGAAGACTATTTTGCAGTGAATGCGCACACAATCGGGTGGGAGCAATGGACTCCACTTGACCAGTTACAGAGTTTGTTTGACATGTATGCGTGTAACGGCTACCCTAACTTCGACGGCCAGCCGCGTGTTGTGGAACAAGGGAGAAATGGATCATAGTACGGGCGTTCAATTGATACCGCTCTGTGTGTTGTCTTCAAAAGTTTACGGTTTGTCAACAAAAACGGTGCCAGTTTTTTAATTTTTCACTTGGTTGCAGTCTCTGACATGGAACCTGAAATTATACTGTCGTCGGTGACTTTTCCGTAACCGGAATCCAATTACTTGCTTGATGCTCAGCAAGTTCTTGCTTTTTGTCTGTATGGCGAGTGTGGGTTAAAAGCTGCAGCAACCGCTTGGAAAAACAACGCTTTCAAAGCTGGAATGCAGCCCGTCAACTGTAGTTAGGTTAGGACAATAACTTTATGACATTCCTTTTCGTAAAAGAGCTTAACAGCCATGTTTTGTTCTTCCTATTTTCCACTTCTTGACTGTTGTTTCAACGCTCTACCGTGTTAGACTGATTAGTACACATAGGGCATTGTTAATGGACGCTCATTTCCGTGTCGTCTTCAGCAGTGCCATTTGCAAGAACACATTCCATTGGTTTTTCTCCACATCACTGTTATTTTAGCGGAATATATAGTTGTCACACAACTATTGTACAATTTTCCAATTTTGGGTCTGCACTTCTTAGTCGCGTTTGTTTCGTGACATTTGTTTTAACTCTGTTTCTTTCTTCTGATTGGCTAGTGCCCGTCACTATGAATGGATCTTCGCTTTACGCTTGGAGCCTTGCAAAATTATTTTTAAGGACGTATGCGATTCGCTATTGATTACATGGTTGCTTATTCGTCGGTTGCATTTAAGCTTTCCCTTCTGTTGATTGGCTCCAGAGTAATTTAGTAGCTTCCCTTCATTTTGCTTTTAAAACCATATAAGCACATGTGCTTTCGTGTATACAAGTCTCTTTCCGGCTCGTGTTTAGACTGCTTCTTGCGGTCGTGGGTGAATGTGTCAATGGCGACACAACCAGTTACTTTCGAAAATTGATGACAGCTTTCACCAAACCGGAGTGTATGTGACGCCTGAAAATCAAAGCGGCAAGTCATCAGTATGGATGATTTTACAGTGTACAATTTTGTACACAATGTATCCGAAAGACTGAAACTCAGCAAAGCGCTGTTCAGAGGATTATAACAGAAAGAAATTCGGAGGTTTCCGGCACTTCAGATTAAAGTATTGAACCCAGAATGTAATGTGTTTATACCGCACGTCTTTGGATCAACTTAACATTCACTCCTTAATTTGCATTGATGAGTCCGTTTTCCATTTGTATGGAACAGGCAAACAGCTTTACTAGGCTAGATCTAATCCACGCAGATACACAGCCTCACGTATTCAACATGGCGCGAAGCTCATGTCTTAGGCTAGATTAAATTGTCGAGAAATAGTCGGACAATTTTTCTTTTCTAGGGATGTGACCAGTAAGTTGCTTTACCTTACCTAACCCTTACTTTTCCCAGCATTGTCGTGTAAGAAATTGCTCCGGACCCGTGTACTTCCGCATTTGAAAGCTGAAGAATTTTCCCGGATCATTTAGTGACAACATGATGGTGCATTAGCCCAGTATGCTCAATCAATGGAGATTATCACAGCCAAGAATTCGGCCAAAGTTGGATGGGTCTCGGAGGACCAGTTCAGTGGGCCTAAAGGTCACTCGATTTAACCCCATAGATATATTTCTATGTGACTATTTGAAACGAAGGGTGTACA
Source organism: Dicrocoelium dendriticum (assembly GCA_944474145.2). Taxonomy (NCBI): domain Eukaryota; kingdom Metazoa; phylum Platyhelminthes; class Trematoda; order Plagiorchiida; family Dicrocoeliidae; genus Dicrocoelium; species Dicrocoelium dendriticum. The sequence goes on from OX104063.1 coordinate 84,695,187, forward strand.
AAAGCATGCCGAATTCCCTCGAGTGGCTAAAACGGAACATTGTGAATAAATGTCACGCGATCATCAGCGAAACGTTGCAGAAAGTGCTTGACAACTGCCTCAAGCTTTTCTGCAATGCTAACAGAATGATGGTGGACACTTTAAACATCGGATAAATGGTATCTATGTAAGTTTAACTACGCTTTTGTTAATAACTGTATCCTCGATTACACATGGACGTCAGGTTAACAACAATCTAGGGGCGCATGATGAAAATAATGAGGTGGGGAAAGCGTAACTTTAAGAGCACTGGTTGTTTCTGCAGCGCTCTGCGGCACACCGTACGCTGTACTAAGTAGGGGGATACTATGTTTCACTGTTTAAATGCTGTTAACTTTTGTGTACATGGTCAATTTTTCTAGGGTTGTCTACAAGCCAGCAGTGATTCGTTAAAGAGCGTATACTGCGCCGGGTGCCATGGTAGTGCTTACCAAACCTAGGGGGATGCAATCGTAGTTTGACCCAGGCCTCCGTTTAGAAAGCGTGCAACTGGTCGATCCGTTTCAATACGCTTAGCCTATTCAACGTTCACAATCATTAGTTTGCTCACTTATGGCACCGTTTGTGTCGTGATACCCAGATGCCATCCGCGCCAATGACATGTAATTGGTATGTTTAGTACGGTAAATCAGCTGGAGCCAAACTGCATTGAACGGGGCTACAAGTAACCCAGAGAGAGAAAGCAAGAGCAGAGCAACGTAACAGCACGGCTCACCCTAATAGACGCAGTGATGAGGATGTACCACTAGCAAAAGAATGATACATACCAGATTGTGGAAATCACTCTTGCAACGAACTTGGCGCATTAATCAGGAAACTGAAATAATAAAAACGAGAAAATACAACCCTGCGAAGCCGCTATTAGTCCTAAGGTGAAAGGCCTAGTTGAACTTAGTATACTTTTTATTCTAAAGTAGTTGGTTGGAAACTAGTTTTTAGACTACCGGAGCTTTCACTATAACTGGGTCTTATCTTTTCCCGTAATAAAAATAAGGGCACATCGAACATTTATTGCTCAGGTGTACGCTGGTGCGTCTATTTTAATGGGAACATAGATGGGATAACAAGGCGAGTAATGACAGCGGCAGTTGTGGATCACTATTACATTTGCCCGACAAAGCGTTATCCAATGTTTACCACAGCAGACCCGTTACGTAACAAGTAACTTAAGTACCACGTCTACCCCTGCTTTCTTACGGAGGTGACAGGCTGCCAGTTTTCCACCTACGCTAGCAAAGCGGACACAACACACAGAACAGAACCCCTCGAGCACCCGTACTGCGAGCAATTTCTCCCTCGTTCCACAACATGCGGCTGGCCGTCGAAGTTAGGGTAGCCGTTACACGCATACATGTCAAACAAACTCTGTAACTGGTCAAGTGGAGTCCATTGCTCCCACCCGATTGTGTGCGCATTCACTGCAAAATAGTCTTCTCCTATCCGCTGGCTTTGTTGGCTCCAAAACCAATGCTTGTCAGCATGCCGCGGTGGACCAAATCTATTGATCGTTCGACTGGGTCATGTGGTCCCACTGTGCACAGCTTAAAATGGTAATGTATGCCAGCAAAGCGTAGAGTAAAATCCATAGCTCCGCACTTGATTGTGTGTCCCCCAAATTCAGGCGCAAGCATGCGAGCATTTTCTGTCCAACATAAATATGTGATTGGATGGCAGGACAACCGTTGTAAATGCTGGTATTTCCTGTATGCGCGCAGATGCTTTGTTGAAGGGTATTGGTCATGGCTGAATTGCGATGATAAATCTTCAAATATCAGACACAAATATATCCACACGTCGCGATGATCGTGGCTGAAAGTAGAGGCAGCCCCTCCTTTCAAACATAGAGCACCTGATGGGAATATTCGCTATCACCGTTTTCTTTTCTTTTGTCTACGCGGATATATTAACATACCATGACCAGGTGACATATTTGCTGAAATTTTGCTACGAACTGTGCTGCCTATATAAAGTATCTTCATCCTTGTTGGTCGCTTTGCTTAACCTCATCTCGAGCATCTTCATAGGCTCAAGGAAATGGCTTTCAAAATCGAAGGTGTATATTAGTGAATTCCCATTCTACTTGTGTTAAGGAAGAAGTGCATCACCACAATCAAGTCTATGTCCTGACCATCCTGGTGAACAACTGCTTTCATGCGAATTGGCGTGGGATGAAACAACTTAGCGAAGTCCACCGCCAAAGCACAAATTCTTTTGTAGACAAGGAAGAATAAAATTGCATTCTCTGAAGCAGCAGCAGTGACTCATTTACTGACAAATTAGCTGCTCCGTTTCAGTGATCTACGGCATCACTGTCTCCTGTAGACGTTTCATTACTACACAAGAAGCTAACCCACCTTCACTCAGGCAGTACATACATACCTAGTATATTATCTCCCGTCGTCCTCAAGCAATGTGATGAAACGGTTGCCTAGCATCCATCTGAATTAAACACAATATGACTAAACCAAAGGGAACTTGCAGATAGTTAAAGGATTGATAACATAAGTTCTGAAGAAATATCTATCGATCTATTCCATCCACCTGGATAGCTGTGAAGGTCATCGAGAAAATCATTCTTGGAAAAATGCTGACCCAGTCCGGCTTGAATGACCCATTTCAGCTTGCGTATAGAAACTATAGATCCTCACAAGATGCAATGACGTTTTTAGCAGTTTCAGTCTTGTCGTTGCTAGATAGAAAAATTAAATCCACATGTGTCTGCTTCCTCGACTACAGCAACGCTTATCTAGTATGCTACCCGCAACTTGCTGTTGTACGTTTTACAGGCTTCTGTTGTACAGCGTCCCCCAGTATACTTTCTAATGGATTATTTTGTCAAACATGCTCAGGTCATAAGGTCTGACTGCCAGTGCACTTCATCGTGCTGGTTTTTCACCTGTCCCTGTAGAAACCATTCTGTTAAAATTGCAGATGGGGTAATCATCGTAGGAATCATCCAACATTGGACTCCTCATCAAATCGGCAAAGTTGATTGCACGGATTATTGCAATGGTCGAGCTCCTGCTGCTTAACTATGAACGCGTCCAAGTGTAATGGCATTGTATTTGCATCCTATAAAACAGCTCACTACCAATAACTTGTGACGGACTGTCTCAAACTTCAGATTAAAGGCCACATTTTGAGTTTCTGTATGTCAGTGAAGTAGCTTGCAGTTACACCCTGTCACGATTTATCGTTTTCACTCCAGCTGAATGAACCACTCAGGTAACTTGATTAAGGTCATTCCCTGCATCATACAAGTTAAGTTTGATGTTAGTCTCTATGTGTATTCTGTCACACTAGACCTATTACTCTCCTGGACCTTTCAGAGGTATATTGTATAATCACTTCAACCTGTTTGACAAGTCATTGATGCAGTTAGCTCACTGCAGCAACATCCCAGAGCCCAAGTAGGCTCAGACAATTGTGTCTACGCACGTTAATTCTTGCACAAGACTTGATGCTAAGGTGCACACCGACATTAGTCAGACTTTGCATAGTGCACTTTACTAATGTACCTACATCTTGTCCAGTAGACTAAAGCAATGAGGAATGTATGCCGCAAGTAGACTTATGATTCGGCGATGAATGCCTATCTAGCTAGATTTTTGCTTGCTTAATACGCTGTTATCCAAGAAAGGACCGGCAAATGTTTGCCAGTGTAGTTGTATACCGTTGTTCGTTTCCTTCTGCGGTTATTCTGTCGCTTTTGAATTACGTCTTGTGTCATCACGATTGCATGTGTTACGGCCAAAATTTTGCCCGTTGTTGTTGTTGTTGTTGTTGCATAAAAGGACATTCTTGACTTACATTTCCATGTTTACAAATATTTTTACAATTTGTTTATATTATCTGCAAGAAAAAGGTAGAAATACGAGTTTGAATAAATAGATGCCGTTTGCGATTATCTTGAGTTATTTCGTGCGTTCAATCTAGGGCAACGGAGCGATCATTCTAGTATCACACTGCTTAGCGTGCAAGCTCGTTGAGCGCGTCGTCGGCTCCTGATCAATGGACGAGTGACGTTTGAAATTGTAATTGTAATGTTCTCGTCTCAGTAGCGCACAAGCTACATAGCACAGCCTAGTCCGGAAAAGCAGCACACACGTTTCACCCTATTGGGGTTCGTCAGTGGTGTGCATTCTCTCGCTCCCCTACTGGAGATCAAACCCATGACTGCATGAGGCTGCAACTTAAGCCACTGAGCCATGAACGACGTCGGCTGGGCCACATAATTTGCAAGCTAACTGGGATATAGCACGACCTATGTTCCACTGCCACGCAGGTTACTACGTTAGCAGATGTGAGTGGCTAGCCTCCTAATGTCATGACATCTTCTCACCAGATGCTACGTCCATCGCATTTGGATCAAGAAGACACTGCGTTTTACATTTCGCATGAGTAGTAGGATTTTACTTGTAATGGCAATGTTTTCCTCTCAGAAATTCACAAGCTACATGGCCCAGCCTAATCCGGAAAATTACCAGATAAGTTTCGCCCTATTGTGTGGTTCGTCGTTCCTCCGCCGCCGCTTCTTGGCTTATGTTACGATTTCCGAACCGCCTAATTTCTATCATTTACAGTGGTTGGTACATCATGTCCAGGTCTACGCACAAGTTTACTGAGTGTTCAGTAGTAACCCACCCACCAAGAAATTCGCCGCTTTTTCTGGTTTATCCCTGCTTGAATGTTTTTATTTTGTCCCAATCCAACCTGTTTCGCTCCTTATCAACCTGTGCTTAGACCAGGGATGAGGTGTAGTGGTTACTGCAAGCCCGGTTGTGCTTTATATATTCTTGTAACCGGTTTCCTCTCTGCTTGGCCCAAATAGTTTTCGTCGCACTGTTTGCATGGTATTCTGTAAACCATATTAGTGCGTTCTTGTGTCTTCAGTTTGTCTTTTGATTTAGACAAGTTTTTCTTAAGCGTATCGGTTGGTATGTGGACAACCATCAGAGGATGTGATTTGAGAAGTCTGGCTGTCATTTCCGATACCTTTTTGACGTACGGCAAAGCGATCCGTTTCTTCGTTGTTACTGCAGGCTCGGTATTCGCGACTGTGCAGTTCATGTGTCTTCGGATGAAACTGCGTGGGTATCTGTCGCTTTTAAAGGACGTGAACAGATGTTTCTCTTCTTTCGTTTTGCTTCCTCAACATTGTAGTGTGACTCATCCCTGCGACATCGTGTCCGTATACAGCATATTCGGTAGTAATTTGGATGATTGCTGTCAAAATGTAGGATTTGGTCAGTGTGAGTGCCCTTCCTGTAAATTGTTGTTCGTAGTACTCCAAACGTTATATGCTCATTGATCAAGAGCCGACGACGCACTCAAGGAGCTAGTTCCCTAAGCAGTGAAGCACAGGCGATATCACCTGGACTGGTGATGAAAGGACTGCAGTATAATTGCTCAGCTCGGAGAACAAACGAAAACCAGACCAGTCAACCAAAGTTACAAGTATCCCGAGTCATCACGATCTTTCTAATGTTAACTTGAATCCACCACATAGGTTTTCAAGGAATTTCGTCTTGTGCTCTGGCGCAAAACGAAGGTCTTGTTTTGCACGCATTCCCTTGATGAATAGTTGGGAATGTGATCTTTTGCAGCTTGCATCTATGCGGGCGTTACTTACATAAAATAGAAAGTTGTCATCCGAAATATAAATATTATTTGGCTTGGATGACATATGACGAAGCATCTAGTTGGAAAGTAGAAACTTGTTTAGGCTTACCAAACATTTGTCAAGTGAAGCCTACAGTACTACTACTAATGCTGCCACTGCAACGAATTCTACACATCAGAAGCTATTTGAATTGTTATTCACTGCTGATATCCGCAAACATAGGACTCGGTTACATGTTTTAGCTGGGAGTTCACTCCTACTGGTCCGATTTATTCTAAGGATGTGTGTTTGTGTGGGTCGCTTATGAGCAAAGCAACTTGCTGGATCTGCCTATGAGTTGAAATCGAAGTGTTGGGGGTGCGATCCATGCGGTACTTTACTGGGGCTTTAAATTCAATGTATCAAGCATCCTATAATGTATTCTATTACTGCCATACTTATGCAACAGGTTTGGTAATGTGCAACAAAATACCACCCTCCATCCATGATAAGCAGCGACGGTGCAAATAGATATAATCCAATCTAGTGTTCTAAGACAGTTGTGCTTGGAAACTGTTCAAGGCATACCTTCATTACGCATACGACCGAAATACAGTTATTTCTCCACGTTTTACCTATTCATCTTGACATTAATGCCCCAGTGAATCGCATGATTAAGCGTCTACTGTGCTGCACCCTTTACCACTTGCGTTTTGTGTTCCGCGCCACCGAATTTGTCTGTACCAACAAGCCGACAAATTCCTATCGATCTTTCCGGCCTGAAAATTCACAGGTTGTTCACGAATCAAAAAGGCTGGCGAATGTACTTTCACACTCACACCCAACTGGTTATGCGCAGCTGTGCAACTAGTGATCTTCAAGTGTCAGCTCGGTGGTCAGACATGGTGATCGATTTGCATTTGATGAAAATTGCTAACGTAGGCTGTAAAGTCGGCACAGTTTCTGATGATGATGATACGAAGATTAGGAATGTCTCGTTTTTGCTCTGTCTGGGACTGATACCGATAAGCTAAGTGACAATTGGCACGCCTGCAACCAGATAACGATTTTTCTTCCCCATCATGGCAAAATATATAACAGCCGCACAGATGCTCCAGTTGTTTTAGGGTGTTCACGTTTCCGGAATGTGAAAGGAATTAGTTGTAACAAACCGATCCAAGATCCGTTATGAATGAGCAATATGGGATTTGCTTGCCAGTAAACACAGCTTTCCTTCGTGCCAACCCCACAAGATATTATGATAAATCCTCTCAAGTTAAGCCCATCCTAAGTGTCGAGTTTCATTTCGACTCCGAAGCATAATGAGAGGGAAACGGGTGATCTGTTAATAGGCAGACGTTGAGCGGTCTAAATATTTGGTTATTAGGGTGCTCGAATGCAGGTTTCCCTCGAGACCACAATTTTCGCACTTTCATATGCAATGAGCAAATTCAGACCGTTTTTCTTGTCAGGTGTTAGAGGAACGATAATAGTACAAGTTTATCTACATGGACTCTCATGTCTGCAGGCTTTCGTCTTGTTGTGCTCATTCACTGACACCTGTTTAACGGATAATTTGGTTTGCCGCATTAACTGATTACCGTTGTTGTTTACGGTTGCAGAGCACAGCTGCACACTGACGCTAACGCCATCACTGTTCTTATTTTGAGTACATGTGTTTGGTTCCTTATTCACTTGTTCTTTATTGGCTTTGTCTCGACACGGTTTGGTTGATTTTGAGTTATGCGCCATGCCATGTAAACAGCATCGTATCTCCCAAAAAATAACCCGGAATCTTGTTCTTTCCTTTCTGTGTTTTAACGAACATTATACTGTGGCAACTGTCATAGGGTTCGGCACAACAACATGTACTTACCAAATCTAGTATCCTTCGAACATATAATGAGAACCGGGTAGCAGAGAGAATTTAAGACTTATTAACTGCAAAATCTGGATGGCATGTATTTGCAGGGTCTTTCATAACTGCGTTTGGAAATTAGAGTTTCACTAGCTCATGTGCACCACATACGCACGCCACAATCTGATTGGCCCAAAGAAACTGGTCAAGGGGCGTAAGCACGGTACCACGGCATCGAGAATACACTCACCCGGGACTGGAAATAAAAAGCAGCAGGTGAAGCTCAGATATAACGTTGGGTCCCGATGACGTGTCACATAGACCAAGTAGTACACAGGTTCGTTTGCAAATGGTGCTACAGTAGTATGCATTCGCAACGTCCTACTCTCCACTCCAGCAATCGCATGCGCTTCCGGTGCGTCAAGTTGCTCTAATGCAGGAAATCATTTTCTGGCAATCCCTAACAAATTCTATTAAAAAGCGGGATCATCCATGGTATTACGGCAAGAACGTTTTGGGGAGCTTTGTAACTGACAATGCTTGGCACATGTGACCCATACAAAACTTGTGTGCGACTAGATCTAACTCAACATTCGATTTGCTGTTTCGTTAACTTTCTGCAAGGTTCCACAACTTTGTTGATTCGTGTATATGAATGCTGAATAAGTGTCGGAGTTTTGTCGTTAACCTAGCCTGTGTCCTGCTTCCTTCTACCAGTGTTGTTAAGCTCAACCACCGTTACGAGATGATGTGTTCCACAAAAGTATCAAGGGTTTCGTGCATAGGACAACGAACCCGTTCAGCGCACACAGCTTAGCCAAAATGATGCCTGCAGTGGCGAGTTCATTATGGTGCGAACGTGCGAGTGTGCAGTTGTATGACCGATTTTTGCAATTTGTTCATTTGAGCTCAATCGTTCTCTCGCCGGTTCCTAGTGGAGTCGTTGTGCTCACCTTCATAACGTGTGCGGAGCGCACTTTGTTCAGCTGTAATCCTGACCCTGATCAACTCAGCATGCAGTAGACCAAAGGTAGGCACTACTGCGCCAGTTGTCAACAACAGAAAAGTACCAGAACACCCAACGGTAACTCCCCCCAGAAGAAAAAGCACACTTTGGAACGACAGATGTATACGCGCGAAGAATAGATGGAGAAGCATTGTATGCAGAATTTGCGTAGACAAGTGTTTCGTTCCACAGAACAAATGTATTTTCATCATGCTGTTTACCACCATGAATGGCTCCGCGCGCAAGTTGGATTCAAACGAGCGCGCAGGATTCACGGGGTCCCACTCCACCCAACTGTTACCTGATTCGATATTGGGAAAAAGCAACCAGGCTGTACTCCAGTACTTCACCTACGATACGTATGTCGCTCACCATGCAATCGTCTAGGCATGCACGTTCGCCGCACCATTTCGGCCGATCGCAAATGCATTCCTGACGCGGGGGAACATGACAACACTAAAGGGTGTTTTAGCAATCATGTCCGGAGCTAGGAGCGGCTGAACTCAGGTGCTGACCTATCCAGGTACTCTGACTTGCTAACTGTCCAATTACGCAAACCGCTTTGCCGGCAGGGTGAGATGGGGCACAGAGGTGCGACGTGTGTCAACGATCACAGAGCACACCAAGCCGACGGTTTTGAGAAGTAAACGTCAGCCAGACACCACAGACGCACTGAACGTGTCATGCTTCGATTCATCCTGCCGCAGGTGAAAAGCCAGCAAAAGGTTCCCTAAATAGTAGTTAGTGGGTCGCTGTGCTAGCAATTGAGAAAAACAGCCTGGTCGTACGTGATGACCGTTTGATGGGCAACCTATTACTATCGCCACTAAAGCTGTTATTGCCACATGACTAGCTTCCAACAATCCCGTATGCTTTTGTTAGTCTGCTTTCACTGCTAAAGCGAAGCATACTGCAAGGATCCCATTGTAGGTTACAGTGTTGCTCGCTTTACCGTTTCGATCGTGTGTGTGTTACAGCTGAAAATTCACCCTTCATGGGTATATAAAAAAGAATTCTTGACTTGACTTGACGTGACAATGCGCTTGGATTTCAGTCTGCCCCGACGCACTGATGGCACCATTAGACAGCACATCAATTTACTCATGAAAGCAACTATTGTCCTCGCAGTCCGACAATTGGGAGCTGTGCAAATTGATCAGACCTTCGAGGTTTTACCTCGTGTACAATGGAGAATGTACATTAATTCATTTTTTTACTTATGTTTACATAACATGTGTGAAGAGTTCGTAAATATCAACGAATTAGATGTTTACATCATCAAACAAACGGACGGCCTCGCACCGCCACAGATGAAGTATCGGCTTGCGCGATAATGCAAGGTGTATGCAGTAACAGCCATGTTAACATTCGGCAACTCGCACAACATTGCGAAACCACGCCGTATGCGTGCATCGGACATTGTAGGAAAAACCATTCCGGCGATACAGTGTACTGCAGGTGCAAGTGTTGAACGCACGCGATTCACAGTAGCGCCTGGAATTCAACCGTTTGTTTCTAGACAGTCTGGAGGTGCATTCCATTTCCTCTAGCGATGTAGTGGTGTTCCCTCTGCATGGCGAAGGTACGCAACATGTTTGTGCAACAGCAAATCCACGGCAATTTAGCGCTTTTCATGTACAACATAGCGCGAATCTCATGGCCTGGACTGGGTTTACTGGTCAAAAATCATTGGACTCTTTTTCTTTTCCAGGAGTGTGTCTGGTAGGTTGTTGTTTAACAGTACCAATGTCTGACATTTATTAACATTCTCGTACATGGGAATGTTACAGAGTATTGTCATTCCGCAGCTACAGTCGGAAGGGTCAATGAAAAACTTTTGGTGGCAGCAGGATAGCGTACTTGAATATTCGGCGCAATCGGTTCGTGCCTACTTGAATGGGACATTCGGCGGACGTTGGATCGGTCTCGGAGGAACGATAGGATGGTCTGCGCAATCACTGGATCTGAATCCCATGGAATTATCCTACAGGGCTACTTGAAACGCAGTTAATAGAACGAAATCCTAAAACGTGAATGAAATGAAAGAGAACATTGTGAACGAATGTAGGCAGATTTTATCGGAGACATTGTAGCAATTGTTTCCCAACACCATCTGTAGCCAAAACGATGGAAAACACTTCGAACATCTAATTCGTTGATATTTACAAACATTTCACGCATTTTCTGTAAATATAAATAAATAAATGAATTAAGGTACCTTCTCCATTGTACACAGGAAATACCATGGAAAGCCTGATCAATTTGTACAACTAGGGTACTGACGTGGAGATTCCTCCGCTTGATGTGTAAATCAATCTTAAATACTATGAAATCATAGTTTTCTCAGGTATGGGGGAAGTAAGTGGCTTGCATGTCTGTATGGTGCACATGTTTGTATGAGATACACCGACAACATCCAGACTTCGTCCGCGGGCTTCGAAAAGAACGCCGGTTCTTCAAGCGTACTCAGCACCCTACCACATACTCCCTAGCTAGTCATCTTCCGGCGTCCTATTTTTATTCTTAATATTTAGCAATCTTCTAATAAACATTTTTGTACCTTATTAGCGGTTCGGTGTTGCTCCTCCCAACCCTGAAACCCCATGACCGGTTCCGTCCTCCTTTGGACACATCAGATGGAGATAGCCTGAGCTGGGGTGGACCTCGAGGCCTAGTGTTCAAAGGTTGACACCCTGACCACTATGGCTCCTAGGTCCGCGAGCAACGTGTAGCACAGCGGTAAAGTGTTCCAAGTGGCATTTGGTGTACTCGCTGTGTGGTTAGATTGCGACTCGTAATCTCTATTCAGACCTCGGTCCTAGGTGGACCTCGGTCATAACGATCACAAGGACCGTAACCAAATTACCGGTTCCATGTTGCACCACCCAACCCTGACACCACACGACCAGTTTCGTCCTCCTTTGGACTCATCAGATGGAGATAGCCTTATTCAGGGTGTTCTGCCACACGCCTTTGGTTGGCCATTCAACTCTGAGTGCCGGATATACCGTTAGACCAACGCGTTACACTAGCAATTGCCTGACTGCGAGGAAAATAGTTGCTTTCATGAGTAAATTGATGTGCTGTCTAATGGTGCCATCAGTGCGTCGGGGCAGACTGAAATCCAAGCGCATTGTCACGTCAAGTCAAGTCAAGAATTCTTTTTTATATACCCATGAAGGGTGAATTTTCAGCTGTAACACACACACGATCGAAACGGTAAAGCGAGCAACACTGTAACCTACAATGGGATCCTTGCAGTATGCTTCGCTTTAGCAGTGAAAGCAGACTAACAAAAGCATACGGGATTGTTGGAAGCTAGTCATGTGGCAATAACAGCTTTAGTGGCGATAGTAATAGGTTGCCCATCAAACGGTCATCACGTACGACCAGGCTGTTTTTCTCAATTGCTAGCACAGCGACCCACTAACTACTATTTAGGGAACCTTTTGCTGGCTTTTCACCTGCGGCAGGATGAATCGAAGCATGACACGTTCAGTGCGTCTGTGGTGTCTGGCTGACGTTTACTTCTCAAAACCGTCGGCTTGGTGTGCTCTGTGATCGTTGACACACGTCGCACCTCTGTGCCCCATCTCACCCTGCCGGCAAAGCGGTTTGCGTAATTGGACAGTTAGCAAGTCAGAGTACCTGGATAGGTCAGCACCTGAGTTCAGCCGCTCCTAGCTCCGGACGTGATTAATAAAACACCTTGTATGCGAACCCTGGTACGAAATAACGCTACGTGCTCCTATGCGACTGCGAACGGATGGCTCCTTCAGAAAGTCAATCTTAATCATATCTAGTGCAAGCATTGTACGTTTGCCTTTTGCATATTTCTGAGTAGCGTAGGAATCATTTTCCTCCGTGGTAACAACACTGGACACTGAGATACTTGCGCTGTTGGGTATGTGCACAATGTGCAGACCAGCAACGTCAAAATTAAATACTGCTTTACAAAGATGGACCGATTGTGTCGCTCTAAGATACAAGAGGTGGAGAAAACAGTGACGGTGAATGATTTCTGTAGACGTTTACAAATTATCCGTCACAATAATCGCTGCAGCTCATTGTGACTAATAGCAACAGGGCTTAGTTAAATTAAGGAACATGGTTTGCGTATTGTATAGATCGATTTACGTAACATTACAGCCGAATTTTGGCTGAAAGCTTTTCCCCAATTAGAATGATCAGGTGTTGTAAAAATCCAATATCTGAACTGAGTTGTTCATTGCGACAAACACCCTCAAGCACATGCATCAGTTCAGACCACCAACTGTTACACTTAGCTTTGAACTTTCTCGTGGTGGCTACATGTATGCCGTCGCTTATGTGTCCAATGGCATAGCAACAAAATTTTGCCGCCCGAGGCACACGGAAAATTGCTGCCGCGGACAGTTTTACCTACGTATACACTTACCAATGTAAACAGCCCTGAAATATTTCGTTCCATATAACAATGCTTAAAAATCTTACTTTCGAGTACTGCCGTAAATCCAAGCTTTTATGTTGTTACAATAACCGTGCAAAAATTTATCGCTACAATTTGCATGCCATACTTGAGGCAGTGGTATAGATAACACTGGGAAAATTCATCCCGCCAGCAACTTCCCTCTTTATCGGGAGTACCACCAATCCGTGAGCCTTTTCTGATTCATTGATGATTGAAGCTAGTTTGTTTTAAACTTGCTTTAAAACAATGCGCTCTCACAGCTGGCAAAGCAAGGAGTTCTTGTGAGAAAGATGCGTAGCAGATTCCCCAAGGTGATATTTCTGTACGAAGCACAACAGTAAAAGAAGAGCCATTAAGTTTGATGTATCCTGAAGCTTTCACAAAATACTGTCATCTTCTCTTTTCGGCCAAAATTCCTAAGTTCCATATCCTTCTCATTTTCGTCAAGCGGACAACCACCGTTATCATGAAGAAAATTTGGCGGAGTAAGATAAACAAATGCTTTGCAAAAACATGAATTTTCTGAACTATGTAGCGTTTCATTAACCAAACTTTTATGACAGACAGCATTTCCCCTATTGACTCCGGCTTCAAATCCCGTCGACGTATTGAAAAATTCTTCTCCGTCCAGTCGTTTCTATTGGCTGATTAACGCGTCAAACCTATTCCTTATTCAACGTAGGGTTTTTGGATGTATACATTGCAATGTTCACCATTTTCCGTATTCTGAAGTAAGCATTAATCTTAGCTTGGTAAAACTGACAGAACTTCGCTGCGGATCCAAGCCATATTTTAGACGTCTCCGTGCATCCTTGATTTCTATGAGAACAGATCACCAAAGGATCAGAAATGAAGTAAACGAAAACGAAAACACCGAGATAACAAGTAAAGATGCATATGATCTTGTGCTTGCATTTTCTGCTTATTCTGTGGTATGTTTCAGCGAAGTGAAGTTAGGTGTACCTTTTCACCATAACATATACAGCGCCTCCCCGACTATTCCATTTAGATTTTGCAGCCACTTGACACTTAGACCGATGAATTGCATCAAGTCATGCGAACAATAATTGTTTGAAAAAATGAATGGGAATAGCCGATAAATCGTACCAAAAATGTAACTACATGAATCGTCGCAGAAGCTTAATGTACACAAGCCAGATTCAGGGAAAGTTTGTGCTTGGCACATACGCAGATTTCGGGTAGATTTTACATATGCGTCTTTGGACACCCGATGGGTAGCCCGACATAACAGCAGCATTATCAAATGCCTGGCCATGGCGGTTATCAATCTGAATTACATCTTTCTTCTTTCCACTTAAACTCATTCCAGAAATTTTCTCCGCTCTTTGCTGTTAGTTTCAATGAAGCTGAGAAACGACTCCTCTACCTATGCTTCATTTTCACGCAGCTGTGTTTTGTGTGGGATTGTGTGTGTGTGTGAGGGAGTACTATCAAACATTAGGCAAACATAATTGTTTTCTTTGATCCGCTCAATGCTTTTCATTTTTACTTGCTTTATCAAAACGCTCACCAGTTCATTTTGAAGGAGTGGCGAAGAAGAAAAATTGCCAACTTCCCTTACATCTTAAATAACCAAAAGTTCAAAAAGAACTGGTCCATACTTGACCAAGAAATGTACAACTTCTGAAAGTTTTCCTCTTTTTTCCTGTTCTTTGTCATCCCAGATGTCTTCTCGACTACCACACAATGCCTTGCGTTGCTTGGCGGAAAACCTGCCGATATCAAGTATTCCAGCTAGAATTTCAGGCCTCCTTTTTCTACAAGTTCTAGCTTCATTTTGTCAATTGCCTTTCTTTCAAATAGCTGAATCGTTAGGTCTTCGCGGTTGAGGTATGGATGAGCATACATGTTATTAGATTCGTGTTCATATGCTTTTGGATTTAGTTTCCACTAGTTTTGAATCTCTTGTCAGTCGAAATTCCAGCTGAAACAAAACAGGGTCATTTTTGTAAGAGGATACAGCATCCGTGCACAAAATCTTTGATTACGGTTTCACAATTCTCGAACAAACCAGCCCGTTGTTAACTTCTAATCCGAAGTATTTTTCATTCGTTTCAGGTAGCAACACATAGTGAATTCACCATCGACAGGCTGTGTGATATTAGCTCCGAGCCGGACAGGCATAGTGAGAATTTGATGGTTACTCTTAACTGGTCACTGGCAGACATCCAGATAATCGGTTGATGTGGGCATTTACGTTCCAAAAAGTGCTTGCATTTTCAATACCAAATTCGCGCGCACCTGGAGCAGCATTACAAACAATTCCATACTGTCAATGTCGCTCTCTGTTGTTCAGCTATCAAACTATGCAGCACCAATTTCATCTTCGGTCTCAATAAAAGTGAAGAGATCAAGAACAAAACTGTCCGACAACTTTTTCCTCAACCGATACTGCATACTTTGGAACAGACTTCAATCTGAGATACATGAAATCCAGTCAGGGATAAAGTTCCGACATGCTATACATTCATTTCTAAACGTAGAAACAACAGTTGGTTTACTGCGACCTATCACGACAAATGAATCCCCGTACGAAATGGATGCAAGATGGATGTAGCCTCAATACCTGAGTACTTTTCCTTTCTGTTGTTGCCAGATATTGCTACCTCTCGGTGTCTATCAAAAGATAAAATCCGTTTTCTAAAGAAAACAATATCCTGATTACCAGGAAGTTCACGCTTATCAAAGCGGAAATATGTCTCTCTAGAAAACTGCTTCATATTCACTCTGCAATACTAATCATTTTCTACTTTTTCCTGTAGCCCACCCCTTAGGCAAGTTGCGCAGTTCGTCGTGCTCCGCGAAAAAAATATAGATATTGTCTCCGTTTTTGACTGGGTTTATCTGATATCCCTGTCTGAAAACCCACCAGGAACATCCATGTTTACGATCACTCTGAAAGCTTACCTCCTTCAAAATCAACTTCACCTGTTACCGAATGCAGTTAAAATCTTGGAACGACAGTAAACTTGCTTTACACTGCACACAGATTTCTCTCCCTCCCCGGAGAAAATATTTCTTGCACCTACGGCATTTCTCATGACCATAAAATTGACTTCACATCAGCAATCTCCCAACTTTGATCTCCTACAACTGTTGGGGCAAACTTAATTATTTCCTCTGTACATTCCTTTTAAAACCATGTACATTTCTTAGGGTTTGTCTGCAGTGATAATTTGGACAGTCTGTATCGAAGCAGTTCGGACAAAAGCCCATTATCTTCTCATTATTGTTCCTTCACACATTTTCTTCATTTTTTATTTTCCTACTACAACTGTTGGCCACGACTGGGCCGATCTCCCGAAGTGATTGATAAATGCTTCCAAAAAATGCAGTGCACTCACGCCATGCGAGTTGTTACGAGCTCATTCGTGGATGTTAAAAGTGCTAGACTCTGACTAGCTAAATGATGGCTGTGTGATGGGGAGGTCTGAACATATAACGCAGCCCCCCACTTAAATTTACACATATTTATATATAATATGTCGCCATGATGCTGACAAAACTGCAAATGACAACAGTCAACAAGAAAAAATCGAGTCAAAAACATGCATTGGCTACTTGTATTATGCCACAATAGCACATGGCCAGATGAGTAAGTGAAATATGGAAGCAGCTCTCTGGGAGAAGATTCCATGAAGGATCGTAATACTTTACTTGAGCTGACGGCTAAAATAACTTATATTTCTACTCTCCACTTCTCCATATTTTAAATGATTAAGCTAGCATTTTGTCTGTGTCTCGCATGTCTAGATATATACCGTTTGTTTGTTTGTTTGACAAGCACCTTTCATTTTCAACAAATCCGTCCTGCAAGTAATTTCGGTGAAGTTACAGTTGTTATTGAACAAACATCTGTAGTAAAATTGCCCTCCCCTGTCGCATGCCGCTCGGGGATGACCGCCCCCGCTTCCCTATGCTAAGCCTCTGTATGTGTCTATCCCCATATATATATATATATATATATATATATATATATATGAGTCGCGTTAACTCCTGGGTACCAAGCGGTTGCTGCTTACAATATTCCACACTCGTTCGTACATTGGATTGAACAATTGGGTGTAGTGATCAACAATTATCCCTGGAGTTCAAGTACCCTACAACTATTCCTCGCTTTGGAATGCAGTGTGGAACTTCGGTGTTTAAGACCCAACAACTTTTGTTGCAAGTGTCCACACGTTGGCTCGTACGTGTAAGCTGATTAATCCCGGCAAGTCACTGACTAGCGAATAACATGCTGATGTTGATGCTACATGTTCCATTTCATATATTAGTCATGCGAATGAGTGCAACTATATTTTCCGCCGTATATCGCTCATACAAAAGTTAGGATAAGCCAGCTATTATGGAGATAAGGGGCGGAAGAGCAAACGTTACTGCTACAATTTAAATTAGAAATGCCCAATCATCTAGATTGATCTAAAATTAGATTAGTCTACTTGTGATGGTACGGTAGTGTTTACATAAGTATTTAATTGGAAATAAATCCACGCACAGAAGTAATTGATTTGTTGCGAAGAATAGCTGCAACCCTGATGTATGATGACAGATTGTTAGTAAATTATAAGCGGTAAAATTACGATGAGAAATCCAGGATGCATGGGAATATCATACATTCAGCTAACCATCTTATCTGCGCCATATCTGCTGAGGCTATTGATACCCATTAGTTATGTCTTCCTCCATGCGATTAACTATGCAATGCTCAATGTATTCATTTCAAATCACACCATGGGTATGGAGATCTGCTTGTTCATTATTTTCCCCGCCATGTCTAAGTGGTGCTATTCCAAACCTCGCTGCGAAGATACCATCGTGCCCAGGTTTCCCACCATATAGTCATTTGAGATATTAGATAATTATAGATGCTGTGCAAGTTATTTTTGTTGTTGTTTGTTTGTTTGTTTGTAAATTTGATACAACACTTTGCACACTCCTTCGAAAGCCGATGGTAGAACAGCGAGCATCGGAATGTACTACATGTGTTAGTGATGTGATAGCGTCAAATGCGCCATCCAAGAATGTATGATATTATAGCCTACTAACGCTTATAGCAGACACCATTTACAATACACAGTAATCATAAGTTATCTGTGTTTTACGATACATTTATTGGCATCATTTTACCTGGTAACCAGACTGATGGCATTTACTTCCGTATTTCCATATCTGTCTCAATCTATTGTTGATACCCACACTTCTGAATAAATGTATGCCTAACGTTTAGGTCCACATCCAAACGCTAACTAATCATCAGCAGCCGTATTGGTTACTTATAATACTACGTGCGATTTTCTTAAACTAGAGGAATATGGCTGTTATTCGTTCATTCAATTCGAAGATTTACAAACACCACACTTCAGCCTGACAGACTGATGGTATTTTCACTCGCGTAAATTCATTATCTGATTGATGACTCGATGTCTAAATGGGACTCGCTTAGGTTAAAAATCCCGCTAACATCTGTTCGTGTCTCGTTACGTTCCCACTTGACAGATGGATCACATTACATTTCCTCTCGTGTGACATTGTGTAGTATTTCGGGTTGCAATCTGATGTCAATGTAGCCAGGTCAAGTGTCTCGGTACTGCACACTACGATTGCGACGAGTCATCAAATTCGATTCACGGACAGCGACAACACCATCTGACATCCGAATCGAAATGCTTGGACAGAGGTCACACTCTGAGCAATGATGAAATGGTCAATATGTGCTAGCGCAGAGAATGGATGATCAAGGAGACCATAAATAGTCACACACGACTGACTGCATGTGAATTCTCGCTTACCTCTCGGAGAAGAGAAAAGCGGGCCGGCTGTGGCTTACCTTTAGATCCAAATAGCTTGCAGATAATATAAAAGACGTCTCACAGCACACACCAACGATAAGTGATCACTGTTCCACGGTAGTTTCACTCCCTTTGTAACGTTATCAATGTTATTAGCTTCATACTGCTCATCTTGTTAATAAATTCTCCATGGTGGCGTCTGTTCTGCTTGCACCACGATTGAACAAACACAGGTCTAGTGACACCGCTTTTCATACATCTTTACTTTTATTCGCACATGTTATTGCATTTTCAAGCATTACATGCATTATATATCATTCTGTGTAATCTCATCTCTTTCTTTGTAGCCATTGAGACCAGTTACTAGATTCCTTGGTAACACTACACACACAATTCTCGTGCTGCTACTGAGTATGCGAAGTCCAATGCGACATAATAGCACCCAGCGTCGACGTAGTTTTTCGAGCAATATTGGTGTCGGTGTCACCTCATCTGGCACACACTGTGGGCTGTCTAAGCGACATTTAACCAGCATTGATCATTTGCTTGTTCCCCGGTTCCATAACACTCCACGTTCCTCTGTCCAAGTCCCCTTTTCGATTGAACCAATTTTTTCCTCCCAACCCTCGAACGAGGCAAATCCAACCATATCTCCGCCATCGAGATCAAGAGCCACACGTGGCCGCAGACCAGCACGTCAAACGCTCAAGGTTGGATGCTGGAATGTGCTTACACTGCACGATCGGGACACTAATCATCGACCTATGCGACGAACCGCATTAGTCGTCATGGAACTTGCGCGGTGTGACATTGATATCGCAGCGCTGAGTGAGACTCGACTGGCTGATCAAGGTAAATTGCGAGAGGATGGTGCTGGGTACACTTTCTACTGGATTTGAAATCCCGAAGCAGCACCACGTGAACAAGGCGTCGGATTTGCAATTGTTGACCACCTAAATGACCGCTTGACGGGGGAGTCGATTGGTATCAGTCCACCGTTGATGTCTCTCGTATTTGTCTCAGACGTGGTAAGTTCGCAACATTTATTAGCACATATAGTCCCACCATGAGTTATACAGAAGATAGGAAAGATAAGTACTACTGGCAATTAGCCACTATCATAAAGTCTATCCCAATGAATGATCGACTTTTCCTGCTTGATGACTTCAATGCACGTGTAGGGTGTGATGCCACAGTGTGGGCTGAGGTGATCGGGCCGTACGGGATTGGGATAGTCAATGGGAACGGAGAGGGCTTGCTTTCATTGTGTGCTACACATGGCTTGACGATCACGAACACTCAGTTTGCTCTGTGTGCTAGGGACATTGCTACATGGACCCACCCACGGAGTGGTCATGCTCACTTGCTGGACTACGTCATCGTACGTCAACGGGACATGCGTGAAGTACGCATAACGCGGGTAATGCGTGGAGCTGAATGTGGGACTGATCACAAGCTGGTGCGCACAAAGTTCTACACAAATGTCTACAAATCGTCGTACTTTCCAGCGAATAGCAATCGGAGGAAATACAACGTACGCGCCCTTATGAGTGCAGAAAAGAGACAAGCACTGGAGGATGCCATAAGAACCCGCCTTGGCGAAGACGACTCCTCGGTTTCTGTCAGCGTCCTATGGGACCACTTGAAGAAACAGGTGACCATTGCTACGGAGGAGACGATTGGGTGTACAAACTGTAAACGGCCCGACTGGTTCGACGAAAACAGTTTGACGATTGGGCCATTAGTACGAGCAAAAAACGCAGCGTTCATCGCCTCCGAGGTTGACCCTAACAACATCATGAAGAGTAATGCTTTTCGCCACATTCGAAGACAGCTAGCTGGAGAGCTGCGTCGGGTGAAAAATACGTGGTGGACAATGCAAGCTGCGCAGATGGAGTCCTACGCTGAACATCGTCAACAAAAAGAATTCTACGACTCCTTGAAGGCAGTGTACGGGCCCACTGTGCAGCAAATGAAGACCCTGAAAGACTCTGAGACTGGCGCCGTATACACACAATCTGATGACATCTTGCAAATGTGGCACAGACACTTTGATACGCTCCTGAACAATCGATCGGAGGTAGACTGGGACACACTACACGGGTTGCAACACCATAGCGTACTATCGCAACTGGAGGAGACACCGGGAATGTACGAAACACAGAGAGCGCTTGCTCAACTACGGAATGGGAAATGCGCTGGTGTTGATGGCATACCACCGGAAATATTGAAGAACGGAGGACCAGTTATGATACGTGCCCTGCATCGTTTGGTGGAAGCCGTATGGATGGAAGAGCAAGTGCCCGCAGAGTTGAAGGATGCTCTTGTGATTCCACTGTACAAGGGAAAGGGTAGTAAACAACACACCGACAATTATCGTGGCATCAACTTACTTAGTTGCGTTGGCAAGATTTTTGCCCGTATCCTACTCAATCGCCTTGTCACACATGTACTAGAACCGAATGTACCTGAGGAGCAATGTGGATTCCGCTCGGGCCGTAGCACCATCGACATGGTTTTCGCAGCACGTCAACTACAGGAAAAATGTCGTGAATGCAATCAACCGTTGTATTCATTGTTCATCGACTTCACCAAAGCGTTCGATACGGTGAACCGTGAGGCGTTGTGGTTGATTCTCTCCAAGTTTGGATGCCCTGCAAAGTTTATTCATCTCATTGAATGCCTGCATACTGGCATGCGAGCAAGGGTGCAGCTAAGTGGACAGACTACAGATGACTTTGCCGTTATCTCCGGTGTGAAGCAAGGATGCGTCTTAGCCCCCACACTGTTCAATATCTACCTGACGGCTGTGATGTCGTGCGCATTCAACACATGCGAATACGGTGTGCATCTAGAGCACCGCATGGATGGGGGTTTGCTTAACATCCGCCGCTTTGGATCAAGAAGTTTAGTGCGTGAGACAACCATTCGTATGCTGCTGTTTGCAGACGACTGCGCGTTATTTGCACATACTGAGGAAGAACTGCAATGCATGACGACTATATTAGCTTCCACAGCGACTAAGTTTGGACTCAGCATAAACACAGGCAAGACTGTATGTCTATTTCAGCCGGCACCGGGAGTGCAGCCCGTGTGCGGACCAGAAATACGGATTGCAGATGAAGTACTACAGAACACGTCCGCCTTCTGCTACCTTGGGAGTACATTGTCAAGCGACCTGCGAATCACCAACGAACTGCGCGCTCGTGTGGCGAAGGCAAGTGCGGCTTTTGGGAAACTGGAACATCGCGTGTGGAAGAACCATCATCTCACTGTTAGAACCAAGGTGATGGTGTACAAATCAATGGTTCTCTCAGTCCTTATCTATGGATCGGAAACTTGGACACTGTACAGAAAGGATATCCGGTTTTTGGAACGATTCCATCAACAGTGCCTTCGCCGGATTCTGCGCATACAATGGTGGGACAATGTGCCAGACACTGATGTGATCCGCCGGAGCGAAGTGTACACCATAGACTACATGCTACTGCTGCGACATCTCCGGTGGCTTGGACATGTGCGCCGTATGGATGCAACGAGAATCCCGAAGCAATTGCTGTACGGGCAACTGATCGCAGGTGGCCGGAATGCTGGCAAACCCAAGTTGCGTTACCAAGATAATATCAAGGTTAGTTTGTCCAGATTAAGTATTGACCTAAATATTTGGGAGGAGTTGGCAACAAATCGCCGCACCTGGCGTGATCTCATCACCTGTACCGTTGCCCAATCGCAAGAAAGGCAGATGGTGCATCGAGAAATTAAACGTGCAGCACGCAAACATCATCTGCCGTCGGACTTCAATTCTTCGGCTACTCCAACATGGAGCTGTAGTGCATGTGGCCGTGTGTGTTTTAGCCCAGCTGGTCTGGCCAGTCATCAACGAGGCCACGATGGGGTTATGCCGAACAGGTGGATTGTTAGATCGAGCATCACGGACTGACATGTGACACTTGGTGGTACGCAACTGAGAAAGGACGGTACACGTTAAACCGGCCAAACGTGATGGAGCGAGGTGAGTCAGAATGGAATCGGACGGGGAGGACTTTTGCACTGATAATGTACTAATTCACCAAATGTTGCAGTGCAATGACAACCACGCATAGTTTCTGCAAAGACACAGGCGCGTACTATATTTGCCATACTGGTAATCCGAACACAGATGCCTCTATACGAATGCCCCTATGCTGAGGTTTGATGTTGCATACACCATGCTTCTTTATCGCAGTTGGGCTACACTGACTTACTTACTTACTTACTTATAACATGTTACCTTATTTTACCGTACCTTACCATTACCATAGCCTAGGAACCCTTTACCTAATACAGTATGGAAAAGCAATGCTTCCTCGATTTGGTGGCAAATTGGCAATGCGATAGACATGTTCAAGTTGGATCATGCATTCAAATATCAATCGCTCTGGAACATCCGTGGAAAGTGAACAGTCCCGGCAAGTAATTGACTAGCGATTAACATGCTGCTGTTGATGTGTTATGCTAGGTTTCACATTAACTCTGTTAGAATGATTAGAGCAATAATTCCCGTTCTTCATCTGACAACCTTATCTTAGCTGAGCTTATGAAAATAAGTTGACTTCAGCGCACCATTTCCCTACAAACCTTCATAGTTGCCTACTCACACGGTCTGTCATCCTTGTGTGTCATCCTTATTCCATTGCTAATGTAAGTATAGCTTGGGTGCAATTGCTATGTGGAATGATGAAGTAGGGACTTGGTGCAACGCAGTAGCATTATTGCATCTGTCTAAGAGGCACCTACTAGAAGTTGTCTTAGACGGGGTCAATCTTCTGGGTGGACTAAGAAAAATGTAATGCCAACGGAAATGGTACGTAAGTGTCTTAGTAAATTACATTGGAAAGGAATCAGCGCATAGGGAACATTTGTTCACTTTACGAGCACCGAATAGCTGCACCCCAGGCGTACTAAATTAGATTGTAACTAAGTAGTTTATAGCCACATCAGGATACACAACGGTATGTATAAACGGATGAGTACTTGGATGACAACCATGCTACATCTTGGATATTTGCAACACAGTGCGAACATTGTTTGGAAAACCGCAAGTTTGACAGTGGCCAGTGGGACTTAGTTGTTGTAGTACTATGGTAGTTGTCATGCCAAATAAGCCGTAAGAGGCGAACACCAACAGTACGTATTGGGTACTTAATCTCATACCTGTGCAAGTAACTCTTAGCCTGACCTCCAAATGAAACCCATACATGTTTGTTCATACATGCTTGTTCATGCGGACTAATGAGTCTCTGTCCAGTTTTGTGACAGTTAATAATGAAGTCCGTGGAAACATATGTGCATATGTTGCATTCGAACTGCCACTGGACACAGATGACACCAATCCATGTATATTTGTGTATACAGAGTGAATTCTACGTGGACCTTCATACCGCTTTTGTACGGTTAACTTAGTGCAGTAAAACTACATTCGAGCAAACCGAAAATAACATTACCAGAACATGAAGAAGGTGAGTTTATGACGAACTCATGTTGGTTTCAGGTGTTGCGAATCCAAGGCAAATTTGATCGATGCGAATTCCGTGGACTGCTCAAAAGGGCGGTTGCTCAGGTGCCGGAGAAGGCACTATTGTATGCGGAATAGAAGCACTGTGATGGGAGTATACACTCGAACGAACGTGCGGTGCCAGCCCAGCAAGGAAGCCGTTAGGCTGCCGCAAGGAAAGGCGGCAGTCGATTGGACGTTCACACGTTTCTCGCATGCACGCTGATTGGCCAACAGTTGGACGCATTGGAGTGAGTTTGTTTGACTGAATCAAAGGAAAAATGTCATGTATTCACAAAGGTCGTTAATTATGGATCCAACTAGCTGTATATACCGATATGTTTCACTCGCCCTATGCCTGCGTTTTCGCCTGGTCCTTTTGTTTGCAGAATATGCGTTTTGTCCCTGAAGGACCGACTTTTTACATAGTGTCAGAGAAGGAGAAGAACATTAGTACCACCCAGACGATGATTGGAGCTGCACCGGCTATTCAAATGCCTGCCCCGCTGAACATGGATGAACGCAGTTTGGCAAGCAACTGGCGTTTGTGGAAGAGCAAATGGATGGATTTCTGCACTTTATCGCGTCTGGACAAACAACCGATGGCGTACCGCTTGGCCATGTTTCGACACGCAGCAGCAGCAGATGATGCGCGCCGCGTGCTAGAGACATTGTGTTACGACAAGAGCGAAGATGCCAACGATCTGGAGACAGTTCTTGAGAAGTTCAGTGAATACTGCGAAGGCCAAACAAACGAGACATTTCAACGCTACCTCTTCTTTTCGCGGAACAGGCGGCCAGGTGAATCCGTTGACACGTACGTCACTGAGCTAAAGATTTTGGCCCGATCCTGCAGTTTCTGTAAATGCATGGCGGACAGTCTCGTACGGGACCGCATTGTTCTTGGGATCAATGACGAAGGTTTGACGAAGCGACTATTACGAAAGCGCAACCTATCTCTGCAGCAATGTATCGACATCTGTAACAGTGAGTCCTCCACTGCCTATCAGTTCCAGCAGATGACAATCCCAGGTGATTCAGAGTAGTGCGCCGTTTCCAGGAGCAAAACTACGAGCGCCACGACCGCGCGACAGAAGCCCTGCAACTTCTGTGCAACACGACATCCGAGGAACCGCGAACAGTGTCCGGCGTGGGGCCGCATTTGTGTCGAATGTGGGAAGCGCAATCACTTCGCCCGCTGCTGTCAGTCGGCAGATATCAGTGCATTCGTTCCAGACAAATCAACAGAAGACACCGAACAATCGATTGGTAACGTGTCTCGGAAAGCGTTGCAGAAGTGTGTCTATACAAGTCTTCTGATCGAGGGACGGTCGGTGCGATTCCAGTTAGACACAGGCGCGACGATCAATATTTTGCCCAGAAAGCACTGCCGCGGCGTGCAAATTCAATCGGATCAAGATTATTTGCGTATGTGGAATGGTTCCAGACTCAAGCCAAAGGGCTCAGCGACACCTGAAGTGGTCAATCCGAGAGAAGGTGTTTCGCATCGTCTGCAGTTCGTGATCGTGGATGAGGATTTCACGCCGATTCTCGGCATTAATTCGATTTTATCTCTTTACTTTGTCATTTTTAACCATGATCGTTTTGTGTACGCTTGTCAGAGTGAAGCCGATGTTAGTGATCTGTATCCGTCTGTGTTTAATCCTGGTTTAAGGGAATTTGGGGGTACCGCTCACCTGTCGTTAGATCCTTTGGTACGCCCGATTGCGTTACCTCCTAGGAGAGTCCCATTTGCGCAACGTGACTGATTTTCCGCGGAATTGAACAAGCTGGTTATGCAGGGTGTGATTGCAAAGGTATGTATAGAACGAAGCCACTGAATGAGGCCCTGCGTAGAGAACATCATGCGCGACCGACGTTAGAAGATGTTTTACCACGTTTGACAACAGCTAAGTTTTTCACGAAAGTAGAATTTTCTTCCGCATTCTGGCACGTTGTTCTAGACGACGAATCCAGTTTCCTCACCACATTTGCTACACCGTTCGGATGTTATCGTTGGCGGCGATTACCGTTTGGTCTGAAGGTGTCTAGCGAAACTTTCCAAAAGCGTTTGGTGCAAGCAGTAGATGATTTAGATAGTTCAATAGTGTATGGTGGGATAAAAAGCAATAACTTTACAAGACCCACAGGATGGCAAATGGAAGAAAACAAAAGTTTCAGGTGTGACACAAAAATATCAGTAAGTTAGACACTGCAGTTTGTCATACCGTTATATAATGTGTATCATGTAAGTGCAAGTCCAATAGTCTTTCGAATGTCTCGATGTTTGGTGCGTTCACCACATGCGATGGCAGTGCGTTCCAGTGCGGACAGACACTAAGAGAGTAAAAAAACTTTCTACAATCTAAACGGGAATATTGAGTCACAAGTTTTAGTGCATGGCCTCGGCATCGTTTGTCGGCAGATAATGTTAACAGCGACTTACATGGATGGTCCTCTTCTCTTAGTATCCGGTAAGTGAGGATCAGATCACCGCGAAGTCGTCGGTATTCTAAGGAGTACAGACCGATCGAACGAAGGCGCAGTTCATAACTAAGGCCCGATAGACCACGTGTTGCCTTAGTGGCTCTTCTTTGTGGTTGCTCCAGGAGACGAATGTCCCGTTTTAACCACGGACGCCATGCCTGCACCGCATACTCGAGGTGGGGACGAATGTAGGCGTTAATCAATAATGGCACGAGTTGCCGCTCGAAGGTACCGAGCGCTCGCCTCAAAAGCCTCAAGTTTAAGTTCGCTATGTTAGCTGCCTTTGAACATTGGAGCGAATTACCCAGACCTTCTTGCACGATGACCCCTAAGTCTCTTTCGTTGCTCACCTGTTTTATAACGCGCTGCCCCAGGTGATATGTGTTGCTGCAGTTACTGCGCAGCGACAACAGGTGACACTTTTCGGGGTTCAGGGGTAGTTGGTTGTTTACTGCCCATTCGTGAATCCGGTTCAGGTCATCCTGCAGATAGACAGGGTCAGATGTTGACTGAATAGCTCGCCACATCTTAGCATCGTCGGCGAATATTTGCATAGGTGATTGAATGTTGGCAGGGAGGTCGTTGATATAGACTAAAAAGAGTAACGGGCCGAGAACTGATCCTTGCGGTACGCCGCTAGTGACGCATAGGCTATCGGAGTGGGTGTTGGCGATCCTTACCTCGATTCTTCTGTCGTATAAGTAACTTTCCAACCATGTGAGCAAGGATCCGTGGATACCATAGGCCGCAAGCTTTCGGAGAAGTGCTGGGTGATTGACTCTGTCGAATGCCTTAGAAAAGTCTAAGTAAATCACATCTACGGGAACTCCCTCGTCAGCAGCCCTGGTCCATGAGTCCCGAGCAAGTAGTAGATTGGTGAGGCAAGATCGTCCGCGTCTGAATCCATGTTGGAGGTTGGAGATGATTTGTAGACTTTCAAAATATCTCACCATTTCATCAGCGATTATAGACTCCATCACTTTTGATAGAACAGGAAGGAGAGTAATAGGTCGGTAGTTGGCAGGGTCTGACCGCTTACCTCCCTTGTATATCGGAGTGATAAGTCCACGTTTCCACTCAGACGGAAGTGTATGAGAATCAAATAGAAACTGGAAAAAGGTTGCAAGGTGGACTGCCATGGTGGGTGCAAGGGTTTTAAGTACTTTCGGACAGATCTTGTCAATTCCCGGCGCACTATTTTCCCTGAGCGACTGTAATTTCTTTGCCACAGATGTAGGGCTAAAGTTGACCGTGGATAAGCCGACGACATTTGCTGGGATGTAGCAAGGCGATGGTTCCATGGCGTGTCTAGTCACTGAGACAAACTGCATGAGCAATGCGTCCGCGGTCTCCTCTTCAGTAACCGTTAGGCCATTGACCGTCTCTAGTGGTGGTATTCCCGTCTTAACCTTCCTTTTGTCATTCACATACCGGTAGAGCAGTTTGTGATTGCTAGTAAATTTGCGTACCATAGTTTCCTGCCATTCGTACTTGTCAGCTTTAAGGAGTGAAGTGCAGTAGTTTCTGACTGTTTTGTAATGATTCCACGTGATATCACTTGGACCTAGCAAATGACCCCTCCAAGCCTCGTCTCGCCTATTCAACCACTTACGTGTTCTACTCCGGATCCAGTTGTTGCTCCGTCGCGAAACTCGTAATGGTACGTCTTTTGAAGCTGATTGTAGGACCCAGTTTATCTTGCCTTTCAACACTTGCCAGGCATCATTCGCCGAAGTGTGCATCTGGAGGTCCCAGTCAACGGTTGTCGCTATAGTGTGAAGCTTGGAATAGTTGGTGATGAATCGTCGGGTTTCTGGTTCTTTGTCAACCATACTGGCATAACACACATAATCAAACGTTAGAACTGAATGATCGCTACAACCTAGCGGGGGTTGTATGAAACCGACTCAACCATTAACTCCTCATTAGTCAGGATTAAATCAAGTATTGAAGGCTTGTTTGACCCGCGGTGTCTGGTTGGTTGATCCACATGGTTATACAAAACTGCCATAGTCAAGAACTCAAGGAGTTTTGATTTGAAGCATGGCCCACTTGGGAACACAGATGCTATTGACGGTACATTGAAGTCACCCATTATTAGGTAGTGTGAGTACTTTTTCGACATAGCATATTGGAGAGCATTTAACAGAATATCATCGCTGTCGGCGGAGGAGTTCGGCGGCCTGTAGACAACTGCTATGAGGCAAGCATCATGTGTCTTCTTCTGAGGACAACCATCGGGACCGGATAGCTGCAGCCGGCAAAATAAGGCGTCGGGGATAATAAGGGAATGCTCAGTGAGAGCTTCACATTTCAGGTGATCTCGGTAGTAGATAGCAACGCCACCACCGCGAGATGGACGATCATTTCGAATGACTGACATTTCACTAAGTTCAATTTCTGGATCCAAAATCTCGTTTGAGAGCCAGGTTTCAGTTAATGCTATGATGTCCCAAGTTGCTGCTTCATGCCGATGGCGCAATTCCGGCAACTTGGAGTAAAGCCCTTGGGCGTTTGTGTAGCAGCATTGCATTTGTTGCCGCATTAGGAGGTGGGTTCGCTGTGTTTGACCGGCACAAACAGTGCCGGTCTGCCCACGTTTTTTGACACGAGTGTTTGCACGCTTGGCTGGTCTATGGTCGGAAAAGCCAGGTCTGACTCAACTGTACCAGTGGTCTGTACTGCTTGCAGGAATGGTCTCAGTCGTACTTCTGGTGGTCCTAGCCTTCTGCTGTGGTACCACACGTTAATTGCCATTGATGCCATCTCCGGCGTAGCCAAGGTAACTTTCAAAATTTTCGGCCCGCTCCCTTGATAGTTTGGGGAGGAAGCTAAGCGGCTGACGTCGAATGCCACAACATTCTGCATGCCATAGAGTTCTGTGATGTAGCGCCACTCATCAATATCGTGCTTTTGTCTTTCACTGGTGTCGCCATGTTTCAGTTCGGGCACACCATGAACCAACACCACTTTCTTCATTACATTTTGACGAGACGCGGTTGGGTCGGATTTTCGCTTTTGTCTTTCCTTCCATGGCATGTCTGGAAAAATGCGGGCACTGAGAGAAGAGTTCGGTAGACTGTGGCTTGCTAAGAGAACATCCTCCAAGTCCTTTGTGTTGCCAAATGTTACTCGCAGTAACCGAGGTTCCCCTACGTGAGGAGACGATGGGTTTCGTGACAGACGTGTAAGACTAGTTGGGTGAACGTTTAGTCCTAGTGCGCAGCTTATCTCAGTCCAGCGATTTTGCTCTTCGGCTTGTCGACCTTTTAACGACTCGCTGGTGGGTTCTGGTACGTTTGAACATATGACTGTCATCGCTTGTTGGTTGCGTAGTAATTTAGTTTGTTGCAGTTCTTTTTGGGTGGAGGTTTGTCGTGTGGGAGTGTTGGTCTTGTCTTGTGGGGAAGACAAGTCAAGGCTGCAGCAAGAATTCTCCTGTGCAACGACGTTATTCACACAGTTTGTAATGTGCTGCCCAGCTAATAGCGATGATCATGCAATTTGTGCATAACTCTTTACGCCTTGCGGTACAACAGAAGATTTTATAGAATTTTCAACTGGCTTGGCATCACAGTTGTTTATCGCTAATGGTGCTTGTTTTTCGCCGGAACGTGTAACATTTTTAATGGATAACTTTGGTCTTTTGGTAGGTCTGGGGTTAGGGCTACTTAATACACTAAGCTGCAACTCGAGTTCAGCGATTTTCCCTCCCAAAGCCTTGACCAATTCTTTCTGTTCGGATGACGCAACAGCCAACATTTCACACCTCGCGTTGAGAGTTCGGATAATCTTGGCTATTGGGCTATCTGAACACGCATCACAGAACCACAAACTATTTGTTATTACGCTGCGGTTTCCGCCAAGTTCTGAGTTCACGTCCACTTCGTCGTAAGAATTTGCACACAAAGAGCACGTGATTTTTGTGATGACAGTTCTCCGCTTACTTGAGCCATGATTGACCTTCGTTGTTTTGTTTACGCGTGGACCCGCTGATAAACTTCGCCTTCCCATGGCTTAGTGACTCGTATGCACTTTAAATCACGCCGGTCGCGTTGTGAGCTGCGTGAATTGACTAGTCCGGCTAGCGGTAACCGTCGCTGTCCGGGTTTGGTGGTGATGGGTCCTGGCGCAAGCGTGTATGGAATCACAAACACTTCGTGTGGTAGGGTGCACGAAGGAATATAGATGAAAGGACAAAATAGCCAGTATCTATGGTGTATGGTGGTGCACAGTACTAAGCTATATGTCACCTGATAGCTTTAGAAAAGCTCTGTAGAATGGTTTCTTAAATTCACTGAGATTACCTTGAAAAAACAAGCTTTCAAGCGTGGTTCTTAATGTACGAATTGCCGAAGACGCCGGTTGGGATGAAATAGCGAGACGGAGGACTTACTGCGCAAATATAAATCCCGTTCGATAGAACTCGGCGAGCCGAAACGAATGGGCGTATTTCCGAGAATGTAGCACAAAAAATGAACGGAATAATCCAGGATTACCACAGAGCACAGAATTATGCGACCGTCTGTTACTGGCACGGAAGCGTAACTTGTGTGGCAAATGACGTTCTGATTTACGGTTCTACCGAAGAAGATCATGACACTAAGCTACACCGGTTCCTGAGGCGTTGCGTGCAAAAGAACATCAAGCTAAAACGCGAGAAAGTAGAGCTGCGGAAAGAGGAGGTGATTTTCCATGGGCATGTGTTAACATCCGACGGAATCAGGGTTGATCCAGGGAAGATTAAGTCGATACAAGGGATGCCGTCCCCTAACGATGTGAAGGCAGTCCATCGCCTAAACGGTATGGTGAATTATTTAAGCCGGTTCCTACCAGGACTCGCTGATGTCATGACTCCGATTAGGCAGTTAACTCACAAAGGAGTACATTGGAGCTGGGAGAAGGAACAGGATTTGGTTTTCGCAACCATTAAGAACCTTATCATTAATGCACCCGTACTCGGATACTACGATCCAGCACAACCATTGGAGGTACAGTGTGATAGTAGCCAGAGTGGAATAGGTGCTGTTCTGTTGCAGAACGGAAGACCTTTGGATTTCCGCAGTTGAGCACTCACAGAGGCCGAGAAGCGGTACGCACAGGTCGAGAAAGAGACGCTGGCAGTGGTCTATGCCATGGAGCGTTTCAATGATTATACTTTTGGAAGAAAGACAACCGTGTACACTGATCATAAGCCGCTGGTGTCGACAGCCACTAAACCACTGAATAACGTTCCTCGCCATCTGCAGCGTATGCTTATCCGGCTCCAAAAGTATGACATTGACATTGTGTACACACCTGGCACACAGATGTTCATCGCGAACCCCCTGTCGAGAGCACATCCGCCAGTGGCCGAACATCATCTAGAAGAGATCGCGACAGTTAGCATGGTGCAGCATCTGGCAGTGACAGAAAACCGTTTGAAAGACATAAGGCGTTTCACGGAGGAAGACCAAACTTTTGCAGCTTTGCGAGACGTTATCCTCAATGGGTGGCCAGAAACAAAGAAGCAGCTCCCGAAGGAATTAACACCCTACTTCAATTTTCGGGACGAACTCACTGTCTGTGACGGTCTGTTGTTCAAAAGAAGTCGAATCCTAATCCCTTTTTCTCTCCGAAAGGAGATGCTGGAGCATGTCCATCGCGCTCACCTGGGTGCAAATTACACCATTAATCGAGCAAGAGAACTGATGTTCTGGCCAAGAATGACAGGTCAGATCAAGGATCATGTGTCTAACTTTGAGGCGTGCCGTTCACACGACATTCGGCAAACGAAGGAACCGATGATGCTGCATGATGTTCCGGACCGACCGTGGCAAAAGGTAGCAGTGGATCTATTCTGGGACAACGGAAAGGATTACTTACTCACGGTGGACTACCATAGTGATTACTTTGAAATCGATTTACTCACCACCACGACCACGGAGGCAGTAATCTACAAACTCAGATGTCAATTCGCACGGCACGGGATACCGGAGGAGCTAGTCTCGGACAACGGTCCCCAGTTCGGCAGCAGGGCATTCCAGGATTTCGCAACCAAATGGGAATTCGCACACCGGCAAACCAGTCCCTATCACAATCAATCAAATGGGAAGGCAGAGTCGGCAGTGAAGTAAGCCAAGCGACTATTAGCGAAGGCTAGAGATACTCGGGAGGACCCAT
The DNA here is from genome assembly GCA_944474145.2 of Dicrocoelium dendriticum. Classification (NCBI taxonomy): domain Eukaryota; kingdom Metazoa; phylum Platyhelminthes; class Trematoda; order Plagiorchiida; family Dicrocoeliidae; genus Dicrocoelium; species Dicrocoelium dendriticum. Next base: position 84,728,137 of record OX104063.1, read on the forward strand.
ACCTCATGCTGCTGGAGAGTCGCAACACTCCTTAACGGATATCGGCCTGAGCCCAGTGCAACGCCTAAACAGTCGAAGGACCAGAACTGTGATGCCTGCATCCGCAACACTTCTGCGCCCTATCACGCCACAACTTGAAAAAGTACAGAACAGTTTGAAAAGGCGAATGGCCACTCAGAAACGGTACTACGACAACGGCGCACGGGAATCACCTGAGCTGACAGTGGGGGAAGAAGTATGGGTTGAACCAATTCCCGATGGACAGGAGCGGTGGATAAAAGGAGTCGTGGCTGCGAAAGTCGGTGAAAGGTCATACGAAGTAAATGTTGGAGGGAAGAAGCTGAGAAGAAACCGAGTGCAGCTGAGATGTCCGAGGCGACAGCATGATCAGGGAGAGAGCGTTATACTGCGTGCGGCAATGAGGCGACATCGGCAGATCCAACAAAGAGGACGCGGAGTGGTAAAGTGTATGGACTATTTAGCAAAGTACAGCAGCAAGAACATGAGAAAGGGAGGATGTGATGGGAGTATACACTCGAACGAACGTGCGGTGCCAGCCCAGCAAGGAAGCCGTTAGGCTGCCGCAAGGAAAGGCGGCAGTCGATTGGACGTTCACACGTTTCTCGCATGCACGCTGATTGGCCAACAGTTGGACGCATTGGAGTGAGTTTGTTTGACTGAATCAAAGGAAAAATGTCATGTGTTCACAGAGGTCGTTAATTATGGATCCAACTAGCTGTATATACCGATATGTTTCACTTGCCCTATGCCTGCGTTTTCACCTGGTCCTTTTGTTTGCAGAATATGCGTTTTGTCCCTGAAGGACCGACTTTTAACAGCACCGTGAGTATGTTCTCATTCAATTTACTAATACAGGCCAATAAGGCGGCGTATGTGGTATGTTGGTCTGCGGGATAAGTAATCTTGCATTTCAGAATTAGATGTTGCTTGAGCTCACCGGTGTGGACGCGCTTGATGTGAATGTTGAAAAAGTGCCTACCTGTCTATTACCCACTACCTCGTCCATACTAGCTCCAGGAGACAATTGGTCGTCGCTGGAGGGGACGGAGTGCACCGTCCTCGTGACGATGCTAGGCTCAAATAGTGGTTCCATGCAACCCATGTGGAACGGGCAACGGTCCAGCCACCGCCTCGTGTACGTCTGGTGTGTATGATTTCCCAATTAGGCCGGAAAGCTTTCGTTCTGCTTGTTGAAGGAGTGTGGACCGGCTCCGTTGATGAAACGTGGCTCCCATCCGCATGCCTCTCGGTCTTATTCCTTCGGGTTTACACCGGATATGGGGTGTGTGGGTGGAACTATGGGTGGTGCAGCTCAAGGCACCCATGGTCCCCTTTGTAGGCGCAGGCTTCCTTTGACTGTCCCCATGGACGTCACAGTGACAGGCAAATCCAGATACGGACGCCGCCAAATCCTCATATATATATATATATATATATATATATATATATATGCGAGTCCTAAGCCTTCTTATTCTATTTGGATGATATGTGGTCCTTTGTTTGCTCGTCACCGTCTTTCTTGGTACCGCTATGTTACTGACTATTGGAGCATTATCACCAGCTTGATCCACCACAGTATATCCCATCCGGTTACTTGAGGGGCATCTGTGCAAAGCACCTGATTTCCATCCAAACGTTGAAAAATATGAAATAGTTCAGAGGGTTAATTGGGTTAACTGTGGCCAATTGCTTTGATGTTACACCCGAGGATGCCATACGAAATGGAATTTCATTACTCAACCAGTTCCGTGCGGCTGTTCTGGAGCCTCTCTTACACTGCACTTTTAGGGATGAAAGTGAAGTCCTCCGCAACTTATCTACTTACGAGTATTGTGTAAGCAGGATACTGTTGGGTTGCCTGTTCCTAGGCAAGAGATCACTTATGGTTCTCAACCAAAGCCTTTGCTTAAAATATCTGCCTGCAAAACTGTAGTTTGGCCATGGGTTACATGGAGTCCGTTTTGACTCCAAACTGTAAAGTAGGATATCAGAAGGCTGGGTTTACTTGGCCTCTAAGCAGTGACCAATTTGGAATGAGTGACTGAGGTTGCGAAATGCACCACCCAGTATATTTCAGTGGATCACCGAAGCAGGCAGACCATTGCATTATATTAAAGTTTAGTTCCTTCGCTATAGGCGGGATGGATTCAGGGCTACCTGAAGGTAAAATTAAAGTAGAGCATTCAACAATAAGAAAACAGTTTCTTAATAACGGCTATTTTGAACGTTTGTTTGGAAGGAATATGGAAAGTAACTGCGTGCCCATCGAAACTCCGCAGCAGGAATTAAATCGGTATAGTGATGTGTGCATTAAGGCGAGATAACATTTCGGAACCGGTCAGGTACATGATCACGATCAGTTGTCCATAACACCGGTGATGCCTCAAAGTTGTGTATAATATCCACTTTTACTCCCATGAAAATGCTCCAGCTGACATATAGACTGTCTGTAAAATGTCACCTCTTTCTTCGTACAACAATTTACCTGTTCCTGTGGAACAAGTTTGCCTGAACGCGCCCGCTAACCACCAGCGTGGCTGAGCAGACGGTTGAACACGACGTGCATTTAGTCCAGACGAATCATCCCGTGGTTAACTTGAAAATCTTATGCTCAGTCTACAGTGCGAAAACTGTCCATTCTCGTGGCCATTGCCATTCGTTTCAGCCGTTCCCGTTGCGTGTGTATACACAGTTCGTTAGCGCTTTACTTTTAAGGTGATCAGCTGTCATCGGTGCAACTTCGCGTGAACATATCACACTACGCAGATGTTTGGTTCCAAAGCGGTACTTGTGGGCACTGTGGTGGTGCGTGCACAGCACTTTGCAAATGGACCTACTAACCCGGCGCATGGTATGAATGGACCTCTCCTACGACCTGGAGTCGGCCGGTAGCTGAGTGGTCTGCGCATTTGGGTTGCAACCATAAGGTTCCCGGTTCGAATCTGCGTAGGGTGCGGGTCCTCGCGGTATACTAAGCCGACACGCGACTGGTGGTAGTCGCGTTGCAGCGAAACGCCGTTATGGAGTAAAGCCGACACCTTTTGCTGGACTTTCTTTGTAGCAACGAGCGGTCGTCTGATTTCTTGATAGCTGGCCATTTCCTAAGACAACGAGAGCGGGAAATTCAAGGCTACCGCCTAGTAGGTCGTTTAAGAAAACCAGGAATAGGTCTTACTCAAGTTTTCGGCCCTGTAGAACCCTACATCCCAATTCTAACGTGTCGGATAAGACTATAAAAACTAGACCCTTCAGAAAAGGTTGAATAACGAAGATACATATCCAGTTGGGGACTAGGTCACGGAGCCTAAAGCTGTGAAGACTGTGAAGAAGAGTGCGGTGATTCGGATGGTCACCAGCTTCCTAGAAGTTCGAACTAACATTTTCCATCCCTTTACTAACATGGACATGTTTACTCCGAGTTTTACGGGTCAACACAACGTCCCTGATGTTAAATCGATTTAGTGGAAGCAGCGTTGCTCCGGTTAAATTATAGTGTATTTCCACAAATACTCCAGAATGCTTTCGCAAAGTTATTGTCCATGACTTCAGGAAACAACAGAAGGAGAGTTATGGGAGCGGTCATTCTCTGGTTCAGTAGAATTACCATCATTGTAGAGCATGGGCTAATTACCCCCGAGGGGATAAAATGATATTATACGTAGAGTAAATATAAGTACGAGGATTGGGTCATAAATCTGCCGCCAAACAAAATTAATAGCAAAGTTGTCTGCATCAAAACGTGAAACTGACTACCTAATCACTATTGCTTAGCCATAAGACTAATCATTAGTGAGTGATCAGTGAAGCAGACAATTTTTGCAATAAATGTTATAACCTAAAATGCGTATACAAGCTTGCAGTCAGATGGCGCCCGATCGGCTCGCCCGTCGATCGTTGTTCTCTAACTCAGGCGGCCGTTCGCCGAGTGGAATAACAGAGCTGAGTGAACACTTAGGTGGTCGGTTGACCAGGTAATTCAGCGAGCAAATTTTTACAGGTGATAAATGTCATAAAGGATAATTTGTTTTTACGACGTCTCGATACAGTGGTGGAGGGAAGCTCTCATGCAGGACGGGTTTGGAATGGAGAGATGAAACACATGAGAAGCCACTTACATATGTTCATCTTTGATCAGGAGTCATGCACGAAAGTGTTATAAGACGCCTTGAATCCGGATAACAGCAAGCGTTTCAAAGTGCATGAAAGCAATGGGTTTGGGGTCACAAAATCAAAGTAGGTAGAGCAGTTTGGACGCGAGTGGTCGTTAAGTGTTGGGTTGAACACATTCATCTAGCTGTTTTTGATGAGAAGCCACACCAGATGAGTGAATTAATCAGCTAGTTTTTAATGTAGATAATGCTGAATTTAGCTGCAAACGTTTATGAAATTATCATTCACATTGACTCGCATATATATATATATATATAATTTTGCAGGAACCATGTCCTCTGGAAAGAAGCGGTCCAGCAAAGAAGCTTTCCTGCTTCGGAGGTTAAGTAATTTTGTTATTAAAATGGTTGAGAACCCGCAATGCGTTTGTGCAGCAAAGTGCTCACGGTGGCGAGCATGAAACATAGCAAACGGAAAGACCAATTTAAACGAGGTGATTCTCAGCTCGCAAGCAAAGTTATTACACTTTTCAAACGTAAAGCGGTTGCGATGTATAGTTTTCGCCTGGATACATCGGGCACATTTGTTCATTCAAAGGAAGCTGGTCTTGAAGCTTCCCACCGCATCGTTCTTCGAATCGCCGAAAACAAGCAACCCTATACTGTAAGAGAGGATCTCATCAAAGTTTGTATTGTTGATGCGGTTAAGCTGGTTCTTGTAGAGAAAGATGCGGAAAGGATAAGTGTGATATAGCTATCTAACATCGCTTTCAAAAGTCGCATTAGGGACATGAGCGAATGTATTTTGAAAACAATGCTCAAGGAAATAATTTCGCCCTAAATTTGGAGGAGTCGCCCAGCGTCGCAACTTGTTCCCAACTACTTGTCTATGTTCTGCACATAAAAGTCGACGGCTTCAAAGTAGGGTACTTGTTCTCAAATCCATTGAGTACAACTATACATGGCGAATACGCCTTTCAAACAGTGAGGGAATTTATCGAGGAAATGAAACTACAGGGGTCGATGTTGGTGAGTGTCTGTACAGACAATGCACCATCCACCTTTGGCGTTTGTTCCGGATCCCATACCTTATTCAACAAATTTGCTCCGCATGTTACCTTTATACACAGCATCACACATCATGCCGTTTTAGAAGTAAGAACGCTTCCACCTGCTTTGCTGGACACATTAACCACGGTAGTGAAAATAGTAAATGTCATCCGAGGTAGTGGGACAAATACAGGAGACTGCAGAGCGTTGTGCAATGAAGTTAGAGGAAAATTCGACGTGTTGTTATTGCACACGGAAGTGCGTTGGTTAAAAAGAGGCATGGTGTCGCACTGCTTGCTCGAGTTTCGAAAACAAAGAGCTGCATTTCTTGAAAGGAAGGAACCGCGTAACGGTAAGGAGAACGGGCTACACGCCATAATAACAGACAAGGTGTTTATTTCAAAACTGGCATATCTTGCGACTTTCTTCGAGGAAATAAATGCGCTGAACCTCAGATTGCAAGCTAATATGACGAATATTGTAGCTGCTCAGGATATGGTTGTTAGTTTTCTTGGCCAATTGCAGCTTTATCAACGCAGAGCTACGGTTGATGATGTCTCGATGTTTCGAGAACTAACAATGGTGCTCGCTGAAAGAAATGAAGAATGCACATTCCCAGATGATATAACTTGCCAGTTCTCATCAGTGGTACATTTTAACAGAAAATCTTTTCCTGATTTGGAAAGTCGCCAAGTAAATGCCTGGGTGCTAAGATTCTTTCCAGTGGAAGGAATAGTACCGGTTGCTGAATTCGAAGTCAAAGTACACTTGCTAGGAATTTGAGAACATGACGACCTGAAAATAGATTTCCAAAGCATAAAACCAGCAGCTTTTGTGGCAAATATAGGCGGTAATTATACACAGCTATCAGAAAGAGCGCTGCGAACATTGATCCCATTCGCAACAACTTATAGTTGTGAGATGGATTTTCGACAATGAGGACAATGAAAACAAAAGTAAGGAATCGAATAGATTTGGAGCATGACTTATGACGTTCTTTCGCCGAAACCGTACAAAATATGGCAGAAATTGTTAGAACTAAGCAATATCAACCGTTTCATTGACTTGTATCGCTAGTGGATTTCGTAAAAGGTTGTTCAAATAAAACGGTTTTCTTTCTTTGAATGATTAAGAATAAGTACAAACGGCTATTATTGCCTGTAATTACACAGCAAAAAGCACCATAGTTATTCGTTATATAGCTTTTGAAACGATAATATGTTTGTGAATGATTGATTATAGTAAATGCGATATCTTGGCAACTGCCTCAAAAAGGTTAACAACCGCTGCTGTAGGGGAAATGTCTCCATATTTCGATGAACTTCATCCGAATTCATGGTGAATCTTTGCTACTCATGAGTAACCTTTATTTCACCGATATCACTGGAACTTCCGAGACATCGGATAAACCGATTTTCACTGCATGCTTCTAATGGGGTTAAAACTGTGCATGCCCCATTTCCACTTAGATGTAATGTTGGCATGGGCAGAAACAAGCAAAATGCCATTCGCCGCATGACTAGCAGGCTGTAGGTGGCTTGTTCGGGGCCCTCTTGTACGGTTGTACTGTCGTATTCAGCAACCAATCGACTCGCAGATTTTGTGTGTGACACCCTACCGTGCGGCCGCACTTTAACTCGTCTCTCGCTTTGCCCTCTGTGGCGACTCCCATTCTCCCCACACAATATCGTGCGTGCGCTCGTTCGAACCAGTTCGACGAGCTCTACTCAGTGCTTTCCATCTGCTGGATCTAACCTGTGTGGATTACACTCTTGCTCCGGTTCCCAGTTTTCGGCATATTCTTTACCGAATTCCACTTGTCTAACTACATCAAACCGGTCTTTCGGAAAAGATTTTGGTCTCATTCGGAAGAAGAAGTTGAGGACTCCCCAACTACGCGGCAACCATCCCTGTAAGTTGCAGCATAACAAATTTACAGCCTTTTTGCTCCGCTCGTCAACTGAGCAGCTCTAGGGACGCTTTACAGCGCTCCACCTGCATCGTCGCTTAAGGCAGGCCGATTAACACACGCTGCCGCTTTGTGTGTGTGTGTGTGTGTACCACTGCGAGTCGATTGATCGCTGAATCCGACAGTCTGCGCGTTATGTCCTCCATCTGCCTCTCCGCGCTGACCTTGGTTCGGTTGAACAACTATCTATTCGTGTGCGTGTTCTGACCTGTTCCTGCGTCACCCCTAGCGCAAAGTACACTTATCAAGGTGAGCGCTTAGATAGGCTTTGCTGTAAACAATAAGAGGACGAGTAGCAACAGTCTATGAATAGACATTGAGCCATCGGAAACCATGGAACTCAAAACAAGTTACAGACATAGTAGAAGAAGACACAACACAACACATCAAAATCTATGGTTTCGTCAGAGTGCGAGATACTTCCCGGTTACCTAAACCGAAGTAAGATGTTGACTTAAGGGACACCACCCCCAGCGTTTGGCTGAATAGCCTGCCCGCAAGGCAGCGGAGCGAATTCAGGGAATCGCGCCCATTGGGAGCCGGTGACTGATTGCTCAGTTCATACGCCTTTTGTTTGTTTCTTTGTCAAACAGGGGCTCAATGCTCACCAAAATTACAGCATAAACTTGCTGGAATACAATGCTTCGCCAGGATGAATCAAGGGGCAGTGACTTTATTTAGTGGCGAGGCACGTCGGCCACGTCACGGTGTTGTTAAACAGACATACGTGCCTTTTTATAGGGAGAACGCTTGCCAGGCGAAAACCCACCACGTCCTGGATGTATGTATGTATGTAATCTCAACAGTTTTTAACTAGACATAGAGCCAGCATAAAACCATGGAGATCAGCAGATAAGCAAGATTCATCGCATCATAACCATCCTGGCATGCTAGTTGAAGGTGAGCAACACACTTCAACTAATATGCTGTAGGAATAATGAAACATTTTGACAGTAAGTGGAACAAAACATTTTTAGTTGGTTTTTCACACGCCGCTTTTGCTCTTTTTTATCATTTTAATGTTTGTAGCATTAAACATGTGAATCAATACGATACTGTACACAGTTCTCCCACTGATACCGGTTGCGGGCCATATCTTCAAGAGTGCTAAGCCATTGACACTCCTCATCTTTGGATCCCCATACCGAAAGACGTACGGGTCCAACAGCGGATAGACACGACGTCAGCGATTTCATGTGCTGCCGCCAAGTGGAAGGCTGACCACCACGCGGTCGCCTCCAGCCAGGTCCTTGACGAGCGAATAGTGCGCGAGCGGTAGACGCTCAGGTGCCATGCGTAGGACGTGACCGAGCCATCTTAACTGGCGCAACAAAACCAGTTTGTTGAAGGGAATACTCGCATTCCCCAAGATGCGACATCGAACGCCAATACTATTAACTCGATGTTGCCACGAAACACGCGCGATCCTCCTTAAGCAACCGTTATGGAACGCAGAAAGACGACGCATATCCATGTCCTGGAACACTGCCGCCGAACCGTTTGCTGGAACAGGAAAATCCAGAACCACCCAGCTGGCACCACGAGGAGGTTGTTCAGCAAGCCACACATGTCTACTAGCCGTGATTTATCGCCCACCAAACTCAAATGGACTCCAAACTGAACCACGTTTTCCAGTTTGCTTTGAACAAGTCCTACACCCACATTCTTATCGCTGGAGACTTTAACGTGCATGATGTGGAAACGCCGGCAACCGACGGTGCGCAGTTTAAAACCTGCTTGCAAGAGCTTATTGCTAGCCACCTTCTTTACAACCACATAACCTATCCCACCAGATTTCGAACTTCTAACAAGCCGTCGATACTGGATCTTGTGCTCACTAACGAAGAACTCATGGTTAGCGGGGTAGTTACAAGCGTACCACTGGGTCGTAGTGATCATGTCACTCTACTCTTTGACTCTATATGCTATGCGGAGTACCCTGAAAATGAGGATGATATAGTGCATAATGTTAAGCACTATAATGTATCATTTACGCTTGTTAAAGATATATATTGGAATTTCCTAAACAAGTGCCCCCCATATGTTGCTTAGGAAACATTTACAAGGAATTTAAACACACTGGTAGCGCACGCATCAGAAGAGAAGTCCTTCCAACCCAATAACAAGCGTAATTCATGTCTGAGGAGCAGAACACGTAAATGTATGTCCCAGAGGGATTTGGCATGGCCAGATCAGAAGGGCTGCTTGAATACCGAAACTTGGACAGCATACGTGACCCATCGTAACTTCTGTGTGAAACTGATCCGCGAAGACAAGGTCACGCACCAGCAGGAGTTAATGAAGTGATTCTGCACGAACCGCAAACTTGTGTACAGGCCCGTTAAAGGCCTTCGAAAGGTCAGACTGGCGATTCCAGCATTAGTCACAGCTGATGGGTGCATCCGATCGGCAACGGAAGCAGTTGATCTTCTACGGTTTTATTACTACCAAACTTTCCATCAAGTAACGAGCCCAAACATTCTACTCGTTTCTAATACTTTCCCCCAAGATTAGACAACACCTTCACTACGGAAGCTGCGTTGAAAAGGTTGTTATCCTTGCGTATCCATAGTTCCTGGAGTCGACAACCTCCAACAGAAGGCTCTGTAACCAGCAGCAAGTGATCTAGCAGAACCAATATCTGTTTTCCATCAGCGATGTCTAGAGGAGAACAATCTTCCACCAGTATGGAAACGATGGGTCATCACACCTATAAATAAAGGAGGTGGCTGCACTGACCGTACCAACTATCGTCCAATAACGCTACTTCATGAGCTATCCAAAATTATGGAATCAATAATCGCAGATACGCTGATGCAGCGTCTAGGATTCAAAACTTAATAGCCCCAGAGCAACATGGCTTTCGTCAAAAGCATTCATGTAATACTAAACTATAAATTGCACGCAATACCTGGACTGAAGCTGATGATGATGGAGTAGGGGTCGATGTCATCTACCTGGACTTTACAAAAGCGTTTGATCGCATAGACCATCACATTCTCCGTCAGAAGCTTCGGAACTAACTCACTGACGACTCAATCAAGTTGGATTAACACTTTTCTACAGGAACGATGGCTAGTGGTGAGAGTCCGAGAATCATTGTCTGATGTAATCGATGTGGTGTGTGTAGTACCACAAGCCTCGATTCTTGGACCTCGTCTATTCTTGGTGTTCATTAACGATTTGCCGCGATCAATTGCTTCCGATTTCCTATTCTTCGCTGAGGATATCAAGATATAGCGAAGGATCAGAGGACCGAACCACCACGAAGGGCTCTAGTGCGATCTTATCACGTTGTCGAACTGGTCACTTCAAAAAGCCCTACAATTCAAAGTAGACAAATGTTGCGTTGTACACTTACGCCATAGATATGACTATTCATATTTGCTTGGGACAAACTGATTGCAGACCAGCTCCGAGGAACGTGTCCTTGGTGTGCTCGTACAGAGCGACCTCAAATGTTCCAATCGGCTGAGGTCGCTGCGAAAAGAGTCAACCAGTACGTCGGCATGCAGCGAAGGGCATTCGGGAGATTTGACCCATCAATCCTCCCAATGATGCACAATTCGTACATGCGCCCGCATGTTGAATACGCAATCCAAGTTTGGCAACCTTGATTGAAGCGAGACCTAGAGGCATTGGAGGCACCACAATGGAGAGCAACAAAGAATGTAAAGGGCCTGCGCTATCACTCTTACCACAAAGACTGAAGTTGCTGGGAATTTTCAGCGGCGCTATATAAGACTGCGCTGTGATTACATATTAGCTTATCAGATACTGAATGACCCCAACCACGCATGCCGCCATTTGCTGAAACTTATCCATAACACGCAGCTCAGGGGTAACTGCTGAAAATTGAAGGAACAATATATCCGTCTAGAGTGTTGATGTAATTACTTTTCCCTTCGGGTTTGCAAAACTTGGAACGCACTCCCAGACACAGTTGTATCCTCTCCTACCTTGGACGTTTTCAAAAGACGATTATATGTTGTTCTTAGCTCCCAGCACTTTATTACCTAAACTCTTCTATTGTGGAATTTGTCAAGCATGCTTTTCAACAGGATTTAGTATCAAATGGACCCAAATGAGCGACTATATTTTACTTTTTTCGTGCCTTATATCCACGAATACTGCACCACGGTGTATTTCTGAACGTTTACGCTCGAGTATTTTTAATATTACACTGATGTAATTTATCGAAGTGTTCATCTAGGCAGACGTTCGGTAGATGACTCAGATATATTTTGATTTCATGGTATTCACCCCAAGCATCCTACAGGACGTGTCAAACATTTGATTTTTCCCGTGATAAATCATTGTTTATAGTTCATTCTCCGTGTGCTTTATCTACGTAGATCAGACAGATTGAGGGCTGATGGGAAGCTAATTCCCCTATTCGATATGTCCAGCGAATGAGACGTGGATCCCCGCTGTCTCTTTTTGCTTTAACCTCACTAGTGACGAAGTGATGAAGATCGGGTTCACTGGGCATGACTTAGAAGCATTGTAGCTTCTCCGAGGTAACCGACTGCTTTACTTGGATATGTTGACACTGCCCTAATCTGGGACTGCTCCTAAATATGTCAAACGGCAATGTACATAGTAGCACTGGCTGTCCGCCGTTTCTGGCTATCCTTTGCACCCTCGAATTGCAAATCTTTCCTCCAAGCTTGGCAGGCAACGCCAGCTGCACCGACCGTTGTTGGGTACTAGCTAGAATTTTTCCAAAAATTCAACTACTAGTTAGTTGTACCAGCGCCATCAGAATTGAAGACGAGATCACAAAACGTATGGAAAAATGCTCGAGTTGCTTTTGCAAACCTTCGCAACCTATGGCACCGGCGTGAAATCACACTTTCCGTGAAGGTTAGAGTGTACAATGCAGCCGTAGGTTCGACCCTGCTGTACCGTTGCGAAACCTGGCCCAGTAAATCGGTAGGCGAAAAGAGTCAAGTTACCTTCGACCACTGGTGCCTTCTTACTTAGGCTCATATCTGTTGTGAACACCGTGTGAGCAGTGAGCGTTTTGGCGCCTTGATTATGGCGTAGGTAGAAGAAGCGGATCGCTCAGCACCGCTATTTCACGCACCAGGCTCCGATGGCTGGGCCATGTGTTGCGCATGCCAACCCACTGACTCCCACGACTTGCAATGCATGCGCGCCGGGGGTGTGGATGTTAGCAGAGAAGAGATGGCCAAGCGATGGCTTGAGCAAGAAGAATGAAGGCCCTGATTGCCATGTTGGTCTCGGTTGGAGCCCCTTGTCTCTGTGGTTGGGGTCCAAAAGACAATGAACACGTTTGACACAGCAAAGAACCGCCCTCAATGACGTTTGTGATGTGATTTCCTTTATAACACCCCTCCCCTCAACCCCCCAACGACAATGTCTTTTCTTGTGCCAAATATAATCCTTTTGCGGCCAAATAACCGCAAAAGTGCTCCGGATGGAAATCTGTCCGTTACTGATGACTCAGAAAGCGTGCCTCTGATGATAATGATGATTGCTTCGATAGTTGCTGGCCTACTACTTTCAACTCAAAGCCAATCGCAGTACGTCGCTCCGGTCCGGTGAACAACTTCCTATCTAAGCAAGCGGACAGCTTCATTATTAAAATGTGTCTGAAGGTGAGAAACACAATTCAGCTGGTGTACCACAATACAGAAAGATAAAATGAAAGGAAAACGTGAGACACAATCATTACAGAAGGTATTATAGCAGCCAAATAGTAATATGCTGCTTGGTAGCATATGGCACATCGGGTGCGAACTCGTGCTTGAAGTGTAAGATGGGCGGGAGGTGAAATAGCAAGAAACGATCAAAGCATCCGCCATTGAGGCAGGCCATTCGCTGTTAACAAGCGCCTCCAACCAAACATGGTCATCGTCCATCAGATCCCAGCCCAACAGCCTGGAAACCCAAACCGATGCCAAATTCGAAATAAGAACCTTTATTCTCCTCATCTAAGTTACGGTTGGCTTCCGCTCCTCTTCTGTACACCATCTCGTCGCCCAAACAGCGCCCGTGGCCGGAGTCGGTGGGCTGGTGTGCGTAACACGTAGCCCAACTACCTGGACTTGGTGCGTGAAATAACGGTGCTAGCCAGTTTGTTCGCTCTTTCTGCACCAATACGCGACGCCGAACATATTCATTGCTCACGCGGTGTTCCCACCAGATATGAGATAAACTGCGAAGTCAGAGGTAGTCGCAAGTAACTATCCAATTTATGTCTGTCGATCAAATGGGGCAGGTTTCGCAACCTCACAGCAAGGTCGAAGATACGGTAGCATTGGAAACTCTGACCTTCAGCGTGAGTGATGTCGCGCCTGCACCACAACTGGTGGAGATTGGCAAAAGCACCTCGAGCATCCGCTATAGGGTTAGTGAATTCATCTTCAATCCCACGGGCGCTACTATAGCTGCCTAAATACTTGAATTTATGAACGATTTCTAGCTGAGCATCATCAAGGGTCAGCATAATGATGGGTAGCTGTCAATATTGGAGAAGAACTTTTCTTTAGGGGTGTGAGACACAGTCCGAAATGCCTCGCAGCCAGTGCCAATCATTCCAATCCCCGTTTAGCGCAATGTCACCAGTCAAGTAGTTGTTCACCAGGAAGCGGTTCCATATGTTGAAAGTCATATCCAAAGAATGCAGTTTCCATGACTTTATCAATGTCGAAGTTAAAAAGAAATGGTGGCAACGGACAACCTGGTCCCACACATTTAGGGTTAATGAAAGGCTGCGACAATTTACCATAAGCCCTTACTCTACCTGAACTGTGCGCGAACAACACAGGTGGCGCATTAATTCACCAAATCGAAGGACTCTTTGATGTAGATCAAGTTCCACTGCAGGTAACGAACTCCACTGCGCTGCGTTCTTTTGAGGATATTTTCATCAGAGAATGGTTTACTCTTTACTATGTTGATCCGTTCGGCTTTGCTCCACACGTCCACGCGGCCGCTGGACATGCTCAATTTGTACTTGACGTGCAGTTCCTCGTTCTAAACTAACACCTGCTCAAGCGCTCTGCACTGTGTTTATGATTCCTGTAGCACTTCGCTCCACGCAACTGCCATCGAATTCTGTCGCGCAATCCACAAGCGGCACTGCGAAACAACTGCTTGGATTGCCTCCCCACCATTGCGAATTCCGATCGAGATAGCGCTAGCGACCGCACCTGCACGATAAGCACTAAGCTGGACACTCTTAACATTGCACTCTACACACTCTACACTCTACACTGCGTGCCAACAAGCCGCATGCGCAGTCTCTCCGGTCACAACAAGTCGTTGAGCTGCCTGAACACACTGTCCGCACAGATGTAAGTTTGCTTAATGTGGAGGAACAGCTGCGGAAACTACTTCTGAAAGTCGAATGCCTAAGGAAGTAAGGACGGCAGCCTTCTATCCCACCTCACTCACACGCCATCTCATCATTAGAGATTGCCGATTTGCCTAACACTCATCGATGTCCTACGCTCTCAACGGAGGCCCGCCTACCTGCTGCGCCTACTGCCGCCCAACGTTCGCGCCGAATAAACCAGCAACCAATTGCTCCGCCACTAACGCTGTCCTATAAATAAACCTTCAAGAGTCTAGCGACCCGCAATTTCAGAATCAATAACCCCAAGTTTCCAACATGTAGAAATCACACAAAAACTCCCCGAGCTTAAACCCACCAAAAGCACCAGACTGACTCGTTACTCTTCATGTCCGTGCATCGGTAAGTCAAGCGTACTGCGTGTCGACTTACAACCAGGCCCGGCAGTAGTAGATATTCTGTTGTCAGTACACCTACCCAAAAACTACGCGTCCCTTGGCACCTACGATATCCATATCCTCTCCGACATTTTTTGGACTGAGCGCAGCGTGCAGATGAAACCGCTGGCACCACCTCGCCGCCAGTGATCTTTCATAGTGCATGGCGTTCCAGAATCGTGTATCATTGAAGAAACCTTACAACAGCAACGGCAGCACGATTAAAGTCAGTGGCGGTTTCCGCAGTAGGCACTAACCATTATCAATGTAACCACGAAGGATGTTCACCACTTACCAATCCTAAAACTTAGGCAAGAGCAGCTCAGCGTATTCTGAAGGTGACGTTCCTCGCCCTCTACTTAACATGCACAGACAAAGGCAGAGTTTGTGTGCAGCAACGGACCTCAATAGAATTGGTTCCAACTAACGGCAAAGGGGGCGAGCCGAACTATGCACAACTAGTCAGCAGAGAGTTTATTTGTGCAAATTGTGGCCTTGCGGTTCATCTGCGCTGTGCTGATTTAAGTCAACTGCGATGCAAAGGGAATATCAACCTGGCTGATATGCTCTGGTTTTGTCAAACACGTATAGTAACCTCAGTGCTCAATTGGATAACATCGCTCATGAAAAAGTGTGTACAATAGTCCAGCAGATGGCAGATGGTCTTTGCCTTTAGAAACTAACAACACCGATCTTGTTCTAACGCAAACATCTCATAGCGCTGTCCCTAAGTCGATGGCTAATGTCAGTCTTACTAACCGCCCAATGTCATTTGGGTCACGTACTCCGGCAGTTATTAACCTTTTAAGTAGGCAAGTCACATCTGGCGTGACTGCTATTAACTCCTCGCTAACTGCCACATCACACGAGTTGGGCACAACACCGGCAGTGCAGAGCCGGGTAACATACCCATCGATCACCTCGATAAAACACCCAAATAGACTTGTACGTCCATTTTCTGGACCAAGTACAAGCGATACCGCGCCGTTTTCACAACCATCTTTAGTGCCCGCTAAACAACCAGTCACAACATTCAAGACCACATTCGTTAAACAAAACCAAATTGCGTTAACGGCCGTGTGAACTAACGTTCCAGAGTCCACCTCTGACACAACCAAGGACAAGTATGTAGATGATCGCAACCAGGGAAATTCCGTGTGTTGCGATCGGTATTCGGGTTGAGCCCAGTGTGCTAAAACGTATAGCGCGTCACCCAACTTCAGTGCAGTATGGCGAACCCTGATTTCTTCGATTAAGCTTGGACACAACTGACGAGATAGAGACAGTCCTACTCACAGCAGTTCCTCTTCGAATCTCATCGAGCGGGGTACGCAAACTACCAGATATTCCTTGGAAATTGGGGTCAAAGGAAAAAGAGGAACATGGCGACCCTTCTACGAGCGAAAGCAAGAAAAGCGTATTTGTTCATAGTGTTCCTGAAATACGGGGCTCTTCTAATCACGAAGCATAAACACATGGCCGATAGCAATGGTGCTACATCCGCGAAGCAGTCTCTCGGGAGGATGTTATGGCTAAATCACTGACGATAATTCCTTCATCTTCAAACAAGGGCTGCGGTCCAAAAATATTAAAAGTCAGGCTACACTCCGAAGGAATGACAGTAGTCCTATTGGATAGCTGGTTGAAACATCGCTCCAGGTAACCTACCGAGATAAGGCTAAAAATAACAGGCGCACGGCCAAAATTTGTCAGCACCTCATTGGTGCATGTAACCTCCAAAAAATATTTGTCTCCGCAATCTTGCAGAGTGCTGGACAAAATGGCACTCACGACACCTGACGGGACAGGGAGACGTAGGACAGAACATCCGTATTTGGAATGTTCCGTGCTACCATGCAACATGCCTGAAATTCAAGATCCAATGACCCATGCAAAAACTAGTAATGACCGACAGATGAACAGTCGGCCTAAAACTAATCACGAATTTGTTGTCCACTTACACACTGTTGACCGAGAAAACACTGACGTGTTTGTATACTAATGCCCAAGGTTTTCTTAGTAACTTGGAGGAAGTTAGAGAACGCCAGGCTTTACAGCCGCAGGATCTCACTATGCTTACGGAGACCTGGTTAAGCCTTGAGATGGCAGCTTCTGAAGTTAACTTACCTGTTATGTCACTGCTTCGGTATGACAGAGCTGTGAAAGGTGGTGGCGTAATTCTGTACTACAAGGCTAACCTCCGATGTGAACATTTTGACCATCCAGAGATCCGTGCTGCAGGTTCGCTTTGATGCCGGCTATGTTTGCGGAACAAAGTAACACGTCTTATAGCTGTGATTTACTGTCCACCAAACTTAACGCGTGAAATGGACTCCAAACTAAACCACTTTCTTCAGGTTGCTTTGAGCATAAGATACAGTCAAATTCTCATCGGACACGAATTCAATGTGCACGAGCAAGAAATAGTGGCGACTGATAGTATGAAGTTTAAATCCTGTTTACAAAAGATAATTTTCAGCTACCCTCTGTAAAACCACGCGACCTCTCCCACCAGATTTCGAACTGCTAAAAATCATTCGATGCTTGATCTTGTGCTTACCAGCAATAAACTTACGGTCGACGAGAAATTACAAGCACACCATTGGGTCGCAGTGACCGTTTGAGTCTACTGTTTAACAATGTATGTTATACGGAATATCCTGAGGAAGAAGATGTTAAAGGGTATAAGGTCGCGCACTACAAAGTGTTATCCACACTTGTTAAGGAGGTATCTTAAACCTTTTAAACTGAATGCTCCTCAGAAACCGCCTGGGGCGCTTTCGCAAGGACATTTAGCACACTTGTAGCGCACACGTCTGAGCAGAAATCCGCCCATTGTCAGTAGTGAAGCACGCCATTTTTGAGCCGCAGAACACGTAAATGCATCTACTTGAAGGACTTCTCATGGAGAGCTTACAAGGACTCCCTGATTTCCGAAACCTGGACTGCCTACGTTATACATCGTAACTTCTGCGTGAGCTGCGTCCGCACGGAGAAGGAAACGCATAAGCAGGAGTTAATGAAGCGATTCTACACGAACGGCAAACTGTTATACGTGCATGTTAATTGCATTCACAAGGTGCAACGCGCAGTTACAGTGATGGTCACGACGGAGGAGTGTAACTGGTCAGCAACGGAAGCAACCGTGCTTTTACCATTCCATTAATCACAACCGCTCTAGAAAGTTACCGACCCAACGCTTATCGCTGTTTCAATTGTCTCACCGTCAGCTTTATCCAATATCCATTTTACTGCAGAAACTTTGTTAAAGAAACAGTCATTCCTGCGAATCCACAGCACTCTTGGTGTCGATAACATTCGGTCGAAGGCTTTAGAGACAGCAGCCAATGATCTGTCGGAAAGCTGGCTACATTCTACCAGCGCTGTTTGGAGGGGAACAATATTCCAACAATATGGAAGCGAGGGGTCATCACTCCTATTCATTAGGGAAGTAGGCGCACTAACCCAAACAATTCCCGTCCGATAACGCTAGTCCCTGTACTTTCTAAGGTACTGGAGTCTATCAACGATAATGCAGTTATGTAGTATCTAGAAAATCACGAGAGGATAGCAAAACATTAATCTGGCTTACAACAAAATCGTTCAAGCACTACAAATCTGCTAATTGCACGAAATAGCGGGACTGAAGCAGTTGGTGGTGAAGCAGGAGTTGTTGTCAGTTACCTAGACTTGTCAAAAGCGTTTGAGCGCCTAGACCACCGAATTCTCCCTCATAAACTGCATCTCTATGGCACTGGTGACCCACTTCTTCGTTGAATAGAAAATTTCCTGCACGTACGTCGGTTGGAGGTGTTGGCACGAGAATTCCTATCCGACGCAATTGAGGTGGAGTACGGCGTACTACAAGGCTCGGTGTTAGGGCCCCGTCTGTTCTTAATTTTCATAGACGATCTAGCGAGGGAAATGACTTCCGCTTTCCTATTCTTCGCGGTGAGATAAACGTATGGCGGGTGATCACGAGCGAACAGGAAAAGCTCCAGCGTGAAGTCAGCACCATTTCAAACTGGTCAGTGCAGCATACGCTACCGTTCAATGTGGAAAAATGTCTCGCAGTTCAGTTGCGGCATATGCATGACCACGTGTATAGGCTTGGGTCACAAGTGTTTCAAACCACTTCCCAGGAACGGAAACTTGGTATGCTCATACAAAGTGACATAAAATGTTCAAAGCAGTCAGAGGCAGCTGCGAACTGAGCCGATCAGCACGTCGGTTTGCTGTGGAAAGCAATCGGAAGTTTCGACCTATCCATCTTCCCTTGATGCACAATTCTTACATGCACACTCACGTAGAACACGCCATCCAAACCTGGCAATCTTGGATGAAGCTCGACTTAGGAATGCCGGAGATACCACAACCAGGGCCACAAAGTACGTCAAGAGAATACGAAATCTGTCCTACCAGCAAAGGCTGAAGTCACTGGAAGTTTTCAGTGACCGTTACCGAAGGTTGCGCGGCGGTCTCATATTAGTCTACCAGATAGTGAGTGACCCTAAGCACGTATGCCGTCACTGGCTGAAACGCAGCCATAACATCGATCTAAGAGGTAACCCTCTGAAATTGAACGAACAGTATAGCCACCTAGAATGAAGGTGGAATTATTTTTCTTTTCGGATTTGCCAACCCTAGTGTTCTCCCCAAACTTATTTGTTTCCTCCCTCATCTTGGATATTTTAAAAACCGTTGAATCCTGCCCTTGGCCCCCAACATTTCGTTGCCTGATCTGTGCAGACTTGGAACACAATAAGTATTTCTTCAAACCTGATTTATGTTTCACATAGATCTGAAGAGTGGGTATAGAATGAGTGTTGTTGTTTTTAATTTTCTCATGAAGTACACCAATTATAACTGCCACATGCTGCCTCGACGTTCGCATTGGAATCCCACTTACACCACTATTATTCAGCGGCGTATCTGCCATAGAAACGTTCAAACAGACAACTCACATATATTTTGCTATTGTAGTTTTACCCCACCATCCTGTAAGACTTGTCAATCAACTGCTTCTTACTCGGCATAAATCATGGTTCATCGATCGCTGTTCATCGCTAGCAAAGATTTCGGTCTCATTCGGAATTAGCTCCGAAGTGCGAGAATTAGTTGTTCTACCGGACACAGCATCTACTGCAATAGAGTGGCCCGCATATACATGTGATTCGTTGTCAATTTCAGAAATCACTTGATCATTCACCGCTTCGTCCCTATTTGCAGCAAGCGTAGTATTCTCCTCACATTTGTGTTGGCCAATAAATGGCGCAATATCAACTGAATGCAAGGCGCCATATGGCTGTTGGGTATTCTGTTTTACCTCAGATGTCCTCCTCATCTCTCGTTGCAGCGGGGTTTTGTCCTCCATGATTTTCAGACTGCTGAAAGTCGTATTAAGCGCAATGAAATTGCGCTTTTGAATGAATTGTTTAGCAGAAGTTCATTTTGAAACGGGAAAAGTATGGGACACGTGTAACGCAATACATTTTTTCGTAGTCTGATGCAACCGGACCGACAAGATTGCATACTACATGCAGTGAGAAACACTTTCTGAACAGTTTTTAATGGTAAATTGTCTAGCACATTACAAACCACCTCATTGCGTGTACAGCCTACTCGAGTGTGTACGTCGGCCGAAATGGAGTCTGTCAGTACACTGCACTTCATGAGGTTCATTCTATCAATATTTGGGGGCGATTCAAATAAGACAGATAGACTCTGCAAAGGTTGCAATATCGATGTGAGCATGTCGACTTTTGATGCAAGTTCAGCGGATGCAGTTTCAGCTACTGATGGACATTTTTCAGGTGTCTTTCTCAGGTCAGCATGTAGTCCAATAGAACTTCCTACAGTGCCTACACTGCTTTGGGTATTTTCTTTACTACTGCTTCCAGTCTTTGTGCAAAGTACCTTAGTTCGTTGTCACAGATTTTGAACTAAAATGGAAGAATCCTGGCTCATAATACTTTTTTCCTCATGGTGCGTGTCCTTACTGTAGCGAAGTAAGATACACTGAACGAAAATCAGAGGAGCTATGACAATGGGTGCTAACTTTTGATCCTTAGCTGAAAATCCAAGTCTAATATAATTTTGGTAAAAAAATGGCAACACCCGGGGACTGTGCGAATTAACTTGGAATAAAAAGAACGCACCGCAGTGAGCTATTTGAATCTCCGCATTCGAGTTGCACAGGCTGTTGCTTAGGAAACGCAATCACCCAAAAATATAGCATACAGGCAAGGGAGTAGTCCAGAGATTGAGACGGAACGTCTATTACGCAACACGTAGGCTCTATAAGAAAGAATCAGTAACATAGGAAGAGGTGAAGCAAAAGTTACAGTCAACTGTTCGCTTCAGGTTTTTGTCCTTCTTCAATAATTGCGTAGGGGTGTCTTTCTGAAACGCAGACAGAAAAGGTGCCGTTAGAGCAACGATTTAAATCCCACCACCCGCCAAACTAATTTCGATCACTCTTTACACCGCACCCCTTCTATGTAGGCAACGTCCCCGTTGCCACATCAAAGCCCCCTTGAGCTGGTACTACAACTTCGGTGGCCACTTCTATTGGTGGCTCATTGTGGTGCTCCTCATCCGAATGCTCAGATTCGATATGGAAAGTTTAAGCTGATTAAAGTGTACGACCATGTGCGGCCCAACGGCGTTCTTTGGGTCCCTAATCACACAAGTCAAATCAGATATTATTCGGTCTACCACTTAGGGGCCAGCCGACTCACGATGCAGCTTCGCTGGCATTCCGGATATCGGTGCCTGATGCAAATATACGAGGTCGCCTGCTTTCAACGGGACACAGAAGACCTTCTTGTCGTAGTATTTCTTCTGTCGCCGTTGAGCGTTCGCCAAATGGATGCGTGCCGCTTCGTGCGTGCCTCGAACGGAGTCATGAAGCTTACTGACGTATTCAACGACCGACGGGTACACCTGCTGTGATCTCGGTAATCGGACATCCGAGGGCAACCGAACTTCTCTTCCCGTCCACATAAACGATGGCGTTTACCCGGTAGAAGAATGGACCGTACTGCGATAGGCCAATAAGCATTTAGGCAATACCGTATCCCACTCGTAAATGTTCTGGTCCACGAACGCCTTCAAGAGTGACTTCAACGACCGATTCGTACGTTCAACTTGTCCGTTCCCTTGTGGATGGTAGGCCGTCGTTCGCGTTTTATCAATACCGAGTACTCTGCACGTCTCCTGGACCAGTGA
Organism: Dicrocoelium dendriticum; assembly: GCA_944474145.2. Lineage (NCBI taxonomy): Eukaryota > Metazoa > Platyhelminthes > Trematoda > Plagiorchiida > Dicrocoeliidae > Dicrocoelium > Dicrocoelium dendriticum. The sequence continues at coordinate 84,750,277 of OX104063.1, forward strand.
GCTTTCGAAACATGATCCCCTATCGGAATGCAATTGCCCAGGCGCTCCCCATTGGCAAACCCAGTGGTTAGTCCTCGCTGTTGCCACAGTGAGAGTATCAGCCTGCGCGATTGGCACGGCTTCGCACCATTTGGTGAAGTAGTCTACCATGACTAGAATGTAGCGATTCCCTCTCGGCGTTTCCGGTAGTGGACCAACGAGGTCTACTCCAACTATTTCGTTCGGGTAACCTGCTGTCATGGATTGTAATGGTGCCCTATGAGCAATAGGCGGATTTTTGAACGTCGCGCATCTTTCGCAAGTTTGGCAGAAGTTGACAATGTCTCTTCGTTGGTGCGGCCACCAAAATCGTTGACGCGCCCGCAGATTCGAGTTTATTGATTCCAGCATGTCCCAGCTGTTGGTGCAGTTCCGACAGCACTTCGGTAACTAACGCCTGTGGAACAACGATCCTCCTCAGGTACGTGGGGCCGAAATCGAAGACCAACACACCCTCTTCGATGGCGAGTTTATCCCACATCGCCCACCAGCACCGGGACTGGTAGCTTTTCCCTTCCATTTCTATGGGAGCTAATTTGTCCCTTACCGAGCGTCGCTCGTGGTAGATAAGTGATATGTCTGGGTCTGAAACCTGTGCCTTGCCAACGGCCATACTCGGCTTTTTGTAGGTTGACTAGAGCTATGTTTAGCGTAATGCAGAAAGGACAGTTTCCGTGATCTCGAGACAGAATCCTCGATAGTGCGTCCGCGTTGCAATGTAGTTTCCCAGGCCGATGGTGACATTCGAACTCATACTCCTGTAGCTGCTCCTGCCATCGAGCAATCTGCCCCTCAGGGTCCCTGAAGTTTTGCAACCACCTGAGTGATTGGTGATCAGTCCGTACCAAGAATTTTCTTCCTAAAGGTAGTGCCGATTTTGTTTTATGAAACACACCAACGCCAACATTTTTTCCTTGTCGCACAGTAGTTTCTTTCACTTGACGTAAGGCTTCTACTACTGTATGAAACTACTCTCTCTATGCCATCCCGCCCTTTTTGTGACAAAACCGCCCCAATGGCTTGATCGCTGGCATCCGTGTCCAAGATAACCTCCCCAGCGTGTGGTGACAAGTCGGGGAAGATTAACATCGGTGCGGTACACAGACTCACGTAATCGATCGAAGCTCGTTTGACATTCGACAGTCCAATCGAAATTGCGATTATTCTGCAACGACGCGTTTAAAGGGGCTGCGACTTCCGAAAACCCTTTTATGAATCGACGGCAGTATGATGCCAGTCTTAAGAAACTGCGTAACTCCTCGGCATTAGTGGGAATTGGCCACGCCTTTATCTGATCTGTCTTGCGCGGATCTGTCCGGATGCCTGCTCTAGAGATGATGTGTCCGATATAGGTAACTTCTTCTTGTAGTAAGCGATATTTCTGGGTTGGAGTTTCAAACTTACTTTGATTAGACATGTTAACACTTCAGCTAGATTGCTTAGATGTTCCTCCTTCGTTCTCCCATGTACGATGACATCGTCCAGATAGACGAGACACTTGTGAGGAATTAAATCCTGAAGCACTTTCTGCATAAGGCGTTGAAATGTTGCAGGAGCGTTTGATAGGCCGAAAGGCATTGTTTGAAACTCATAAAGGCCTGAAGGGACTACAAAGGCTGTCTTCGCTCGATCACTCTCTTCAACCTCCACTTGCCAATAACCAGACACCAAATCTAACGTGCTGAAATAAGCTGATCCTCCGAGCGCGTCGAAAAGGTCATCAATTCTGGGCAGTGGGTATGCATCTTTCCGCGTGACTTCGTTTAGCCGCCTATAATCAACACAGCCTAAAACCACCGTCTTTCTTCTTTACCAAGACGACTGGGGATGCCCATGGAGAAGTAGAGGGTCGTATAACTTCCTTTTTCAACATGTCGCCTATGAGCTTTTGCAGCTCGCCTTGCCAGTGCACTGGGATCCGTCTTGGGTGATTCTTAATCGGAGTCGTGTTCCCCGTGTCGATTAGGTGTTTCACGACGCTGGTGCGGCCCAGGTCTCCTGTCTGCCAGGCGAATGCATCAGAGTGGGCTAGCAACACTTCTTTGAGCTTTCCTAACGTTCGCTCGTCCGTTGGCAAATCGAGTGAGCGGATAAACGTGTCTACCCGGTCTTCCTCGTCAGAGGAGCTCCCACAAATCGTAAACGTTTCAAGACTGTCGGCCTGGCCTTGTCTGAGCAATACAACGCAATTGTCGGTGATCAACTGGCATTTGTCTAGATCTAAGTGACATCTCAGACGCTTCAATAAATCCATTCCAATGATTACCGAAAATGGGATGTTATCAGCGACAATAAACTCGTGGCGGAACTTCTCATTAGCAGTGTGTACCTGAGCAGTGATAGATTCCCGAACAGACAGCGGTTCCCCATTAGCAGCGGTCAGACGATAGCGGCATGGTGTCCACACACAATCTGACAGATATTTAGTTATGTTAGCTCGGACTAGGCTCCTACATGCCCCTGTGTCAATTAGACCTACCAGTGGCACGCCTGCTATGATTAGCTCTACCGTTAATGCGAATGCGGACGTTGTACATGTGACAGCGGGAAGGAAAACGGACTTCATCCGGTCAAACTCACCTTGAGGATTTCGGCTGCCACGGCTTGGCGGGGAATTTCTTCTTCTTGGTGGGGGAAGACGGGGACTTCGAAGTTCGATTGTACTGGACGTCGACAGTAATCCCCCGATTCAGGAAAGCGATTCCAATTTCTTCGGTCTGGTGGCTGGAATCTAGCGGGACTGTATCGATTCAGCGCGCAGCATGGTTCCATGGGGCCCATGGACGCGTCGACTTGCTCTAGTTGATCTGCCACTGTTAGAGCTGCCTGAAGACACGTAGGGCGTCGTAACCGGAACTCCCTTTTTACCGAGGGAGTTTGGATGCTCTCGAGCAACTGCTCTAACACGCGCTCGTCCTGTTGTTCCTGCGTTTCCTCTGTGTAGGCAGTTACAGCCATCCTCCTCAGTTCGCGAACGAATGTTTCCACGTTTTCTCCCGGTCTTTGATACCGGGCATGGAAAACTTTCCGCAGTTCGTCGGGTAGGCCAGGCCGATCTAAGATACGGCGAAGGGCAGCGAAGGTTTCCGTGGTGATTTCTCCATCTAACACTTTACTATCCATAACTTTGTCAAATGCCTCGCCTGCTAGCAGGCCCATGATAACAGTACCACGTTGTTGGGCTGGAAAGTGATTGACGTACATTTGCACTTGTTTCTCCCATCGGAGATATGGCATGCCTGGAAAAAGCTTTTCCGGAGGGGGTAACGTGGGTGTGGAAGGGGCGGGTGTCAGGTTTGTTGTCATCTTCCGCATAGCGTCCTACAGGGATTCCAAAGCAGAAGCAATCCTTACCCCCGGATCGGAGGTCAACGGCTGAATTTCATCACCAGACGGTTTACCTGGCTTTGCTATTATCTCTTGATCCTGGCAGGGTCGCCAATTATAGCATACAGGCAAGGGAGAAGTCCAGAGATTGAGACGGAACGTCTATTACGCAACACGTAGGCTCTATAAGAAAGAATCAGTAACATAGGAAGAGGTGAAGCAAAAGTTACAGTCAACTGTTCGCTTCAGGTTTTTGTCCTTCTTCAATAATTGCGTAGGAGTGTCTTTCTGAAACGCAGACAGAAAAGGTGCCGTTAGAGCAACGATTTAAATCCCACCACCCGCCAAACTAATTTCGATCACTCTTTACACCAAGTCCAAACGTGTTGTGGTTATCTTACCTTTCCAATGACAAACCGGTTAGCAGTCGGGTCTGCACTGATATGTCACAAGCGTTTGCAGGTTAATCCAGACTGGCCTAGGAACGAAGCACAGACTATCGATCTGTTCAGAGCGCTTCTTTGTGTGGCACTAGTGGTGTGTGGCCGGTGGGTTGAGTTGAAGTGGCAGCCTCAGTGACTGCGATACAATCGAAAGATTAGCGGTTGATCCCTTATATTGCTTCCTGTATCTGCCTTACGCAGTTATCGATAAAAGCAGTCGTGTAGTTGTTAAAGAACCCTCATGTTTGGCTTCCAAAGAAAAGGTCACAAATTTTGGTGTAGGATGCAAACTGTTGTAAACGCCTCTTTCTTTACCTCTACTCTATGCCACTGACGACTGCGCTGCTGCTGCTAGCTGCCCCTTGAAACTGCGACTGTCTGACTGCTCAGTCACGCGCCCAGCCCACCAACGGAATGCAGAAGACCAAAGTTCGGTAGACGGAGAGACTTATTGCATGAGAGCACGGTCCAATAAATAGGTTGTGAGCAAATACTTAAACAACAATATTAAAGATGCTAATTGGCGTTACTTAACACAACTTAAATGGTTCAGGTTTGTGATCCAACTTGCCTCTGAGTCTGCATCAATTCTCATTTTGATCTATAATCGAGTTCGATCTCTAATTGCAGATCGATGCACTTTCTCGGCTTGAATGCTAGTCTCTCTCCGTAACACAAACCGAAAGAAATTCCTCGTGTAAACCTCCACAGAGAAAACGGGGAAATTAAAAATTTACGGGTGATAGTCGTCTGTAATGCGTGGCTTCGAAAAACGCTGTGCGTTGGAAAGAGCACGTCGAGCCGGTTCGTATGAGCGTACAGTGATAACCCTGCGAGCAGGTGGAGAGAGGATAGAGGGAATAATCCAGATGCATCGAGAGCACGCACGTCACGCGTGTGTAAGGCTGACCTTCACTTTAATGTGAATCGCAGTCCACTACATTGAGATTGCGCGTCGTAATCCAATCACACGACGTGTAGTCCAAACTTGACCCTCCAATTAGTCATTTACCGTTGTGCCAAGCTTTGCCTGCCGTGACCCGGTAGCCAAAGTGGTAGAGGTTTCGGCTGATATTCCAATGGTCGCAGGTTCGTGGCCTGCTGTCTGCATTTGATGAGATGTAAGTACATCGAGCACGTCGTGGTTGTGCAGTGTTTTCGGGTGGGCTACACCCAATTTCCATCTGTTTTGAGTACATTCCCATTGATCGCAGTGACAAAGGTTCACTTCAACGTGAACCACGGTCTATTACACTGAGATTACGCGTCGCAATCCAATCACACAACGTGTCCTCCAAACTTTACCCTCCAATTATTCACTTAGCGTTGTGCCAAGCAGTGTCTGCCGTGACCTGGTAGCCAAGGGGGTAGAGGTTTCCGCTACTATTCCAATGGTCGCGGGTTCGAGGCCTGCTGTCTTCCCCTGATGAGAAGTAATTACACCGAAACGTGTCGTAGTGGTGCAATGTTTTCGGGCGGGCAACACCCAATTTCCATCTGCTTTACAGACAACCTTGTTATTCACATTAATTCACAACGAGTGCAAGTCATGTGGCAGTAAGTAAAAGGTGGTGCTGGTAATGGGCGGAGTGGGCACTGCAATCTTTATGAACAATGACGGCGTACGTCGACTAAGTGAAACTGGATGAGCAATTTCTTACCTGAAATGAGAGCCAAATACAGATGTAACCTAATTACAACAATTGTTTATAGTTAAAAAATAATCATATTTTTTAAAATATCACGCACATAGAAACTTGGGTGACCTAATGCTTTCCACGATTCCTTTCGCCCCAGTTTGCAGCCATCATCTCGTGAGGTAGATGTCATAATAGCAAGCAACAATACCCATTAGCATGGAGACTGGTGTTGGCACAACTCTTTGGCAGTGGCTAGCATGGAAGGCGTCTAGAAATGATACCAGGTCGCTAGAACTAACGTGATATTACTAAAGTTTCCACCTTCGTTACTGTAGGTTTCGGAAACAGCTCGAGCATAAACCAGTTGGAAGGAAAGCGGAATTCGCTACAGGTGGGATTACATTATCCTGCGAGGACACCTAGGTACCAGTTTTTCTGCCAAAGAGGTGATTGTGGTACTGCTATCAAAGTCGAACTTTTACGCTTTGGCAGGAATCTCTAATTTCAGTAGTCCGCCTACTGGAATTTTCCGGCTGACTATGGAGGGTTCTCAGAACTGAGAAACAATTCAGATATAGAAAGCAGCCACAAAAATTGAGCACTATATCACAGAAATAACAGCAGGTTCGCTACTTTGTCAAAATATAGATGTGTGCTGGATGTTAGTGCCCAACTCCTGCTTATGATGGCAACCCACTAATTAAAAGGTAGTATGACAACTCAGATGTTATAGCGGTCGGTAGAATTTCGAACTTGATGTGGGACGCCTGTTTAGGACACCGGTACAGTTAGTACAGTTAGTCTGGCGGAAGAAAGCTGATGAGCGAGTTCCAGAATGGGAAGGGCTGTTCTTGGACCTACCGCGGCTCACTTATGGCGAATGCCAGTCATTTACGGTTGTTGCCCCCAACATCTAGTGGCCATTGAATGTTTAACGAGTTTGAAAATTGCGTACTGCCTGTGGTGCGCGCATGCAGAAACAAGATAATCATCGGTCGCTCTAAAGTCTACGGTTAGCCATGATCTTCAGCGCCCAGCGCGGTTAGATGACGGCCAACTACCGCCGGAGACCTGTTGTGGCCGTATGTACTCAGCTCGCTCCTTGACCACAGCAGGCCATGTGACCTGTCAGTCCGTCCTTCACCACCTTACACTTGCGCACAGCTGATTCCTGCACTAAACCACTCGTCTGCCGAGAATTCCATATGTCCTCAGCACTAAGCTGAAAGAGAAAAGCATCTTTCTGCTCGCGCGCACCACTGGCAGTACTCATTTTGCAATATTCCCTAAACATTAGATGCCTACTGGACGCTAGGGACAACAACCGTAAATGACTGGCATTCATCATAAGCGAGCCACGGTAGGTCCATGAATCGCGCTTCTCATTCTGGAACACTGTAATCGGCCTTTTCCGCCAGACTAACTTTAGTGCCACTGAAGCTGAGTGTCAGAAGCACACAAGCAATGGCAGATAAGCAATGCGATGCCTATTCTCGCTGTTGGTCACAACGAACAGTTAGCAACTACCGACGACTTTTCTAACACAGACACTTGCTGAAGGAGGCAATGGAGATGCATTTTGCTGAAAACGAATATATATCATGATTGGTCGTCTATGTGATTCAGCAAAATGCATTCTGATTTGTGTCCACTGAACTCACACCATGCAATGGTCCGTCATAGCTGGCCTGTAGCTTTAAGGATCACAAGTCTGTCCTGTAATCAGAGAATGCAGGTTCGAACCTGCGTAAGGACCGGGTGGCTCGCGACCGTTGGTAGCTTCGCGGCAGTAGAGCATCAGTACTTTGTACCATAGTGCTACTGATGCCTCACATTTTTTTAGATAGGCCATCATCAAGACACACTCATATCCACTCTACGACAAACACTGTGCTGATAAAGCTTCTATCAGTGTGGTCACACAGCTCTGCCGGAATTACCAGCGTTCGTCCGAAAATGTTTGCTATGGAAATCAAGTACTGCGCTGAACTTCAGGAGCCATTCGTTTAGCGCTGGATGTAGACACATTCTTACTTAATAGGAATGTAAAAGAAGAACTGTAATTTAAAAAGACGCAGTCACTGCGACTTACCTGACTCTCGTCCAGTGAGGTTTCTTCCAGTTGTTTTAAAGGTTATGGAGGCTATCATTAGTGTTGTACTCATGCCTTATTTGGACGAACTTGACTGCATCGAGTGCAAGCCACACATCGGCTTCGGGCTCGAGTGACGCGCAAAGCTCTCCGTCTAACCAAGATAGGAAGCCGTGAGGTTAACTATGGTACTATCCAAATAGATATTAAAGTGCCACGTGGCATCCGTCAACAGTACCTGTTCATTTCTTCTTCAACCGGGCCTTTGCGAGGCGTAAGAAGAAGGCGAAACACCACAGCTGCCACCGTACAACGAGACCACACTATACAGAGTCCGCGAGTGGAATCACACTGCGCTTTTAATGGGTACCATCACCCTACGCAATTAATTTGATTTACTGTGCATAGGGAAGTGGGTGTAGTGTTTCTCGGAAAAAGTGTGGGATAAAATGAATGGCCAGAGGGGATGACCCAGTGGATTGTTGAAAGGCTTAAGTCTGCATGAGGTGTGACACCTGGGTACGTAATCGGTCTGGAAGCGATGGTACCTAACAGCATGGTTTGGAAGGAAAGCACGCTGACATAGCTGGGAGAAGAGTGAATGATACAGTGGTCCGCAGGATCAGTTGTCAGATAAGGTTAACCGGAACAAATCTCTATACCCAAAGTACCATTTGCAGTGAAAACACAGAACATTGTACTGTTGATCCCGTTGGATAGACAAATGGCTGATAGCCGGCGCCTCGGCAGATGGCGCAGATGGTGTGGTTATCTGGCGTATGACTTCGATATCCATCCTGTTGATTTCATGGGAAACTTGTTGGTAATACTATGCCCCAAGTCCAAATGATTTATCCCGTATATCATCTGTTGGTTTCTCGCTCTGGTTCGCCCTAACTCCGATTTAGGCGCTATGGGAGAATTGCCGGATTTACAACGGGACTCCTGAACTCTCCCACTTCGGCATTTCGAAAGCACAGTGGTGCATCCCATAGCAGCCATTAGCCACCTCTCATCTGCGGAGGGTCAACAACCGGAAATACTCCATCTCACCGATTGTATCCCCCTAGAACACATGGCCTTTCCACCCCTATATTAAGTGTAGTTTATGATCATCAATACTCCAAAAGATTTAAGTCCCTCGATCCTGTACCAAGCCCTTTAAGTTTTATCAGGATTATCCCCTACAAGCTTAATCGACCTCGATACACTTGCAACTAATTTACCAGAAGCTATCACTCTAGACGGTTGCTCCACTCCATTGAAGCAAACGTCTGCTACGTTCTGTAAGCTATGGCTGATCTTTCCCAAATCATCGGGGCCCAAGCGGCACGATAACACAAACAATCAAAGAAATACGAGGTTTCTTTTGAAAAACTCAAATGTTACAGGGCTCCCCGAGTAGTGATCCTGTGTGGGCCATCGCACAAAACTAGGGAATTAGCGAATAGCTTCTGAACCAGTAGACTAATTGGTTCCCCTTGGACCTCCGGATTCGTAGAAATGCAAATATTCCCTGTCAAGTCAAACTCAGTGGGTATCCTTTTGACGTCAGCATCAACTAACTGAGCAGTCGATTTTATAACGGGCCGCGGAGCATACAACGCTGCTACTTCTATCAGTTTACAGCGCGGTACTGGGTTGCATGAATTACGGTCATTCGACTTTTCAGCGTACCGTTGGTTGACAGATAGGCTCGCGTGCGTTAGTGAATCAGCTATTCGGGAGCTTGGCTCCGCATCATTACACGTTGCCGGTTTGTAACCCACGGAGATGTCCGAAAGGCTTTCGATATCACTTCATCACACACATTCGTCATGTCCAGTCCGCTGTACACCAATACGTGCGATACAGCAGTTACCACAGGATACTCTGGCCGCATAGGAAATGGCCCAAGCCGAACTTCCTGTCGTAAACCGGAGGCAGGGCAACATAGACCAGGTCGTTTTGCCCGATATTCCTTACACTCTATGTGTGATAAAGATGCCCTTCTTTACCACATAGTTGGTCGTCTTTGCCTATCATACTACATGTAGCCGCAAATTGACCTACATTGAGACAATCATAACATCCTCTCCTTTGCTGTACTGGTTCCTTACCATCAGAAGCCCTAGAAGCCAGGGACCTTTGACATACGACGACGTTGTGTTGGCCAGCGTAAGCCAAACAGCTAGCTTCCGTTACCAGCTGTGATGTCGTACATTGGTGGATGTCAGCGTTATTTCTTTGGCGCACAGATAATGGTGAATATCAGGTACTAGACTGCCGAGCCTCTGGCGGTGCAACCATTTGTACTTAGCTGTTGCGCATTACGCCGACCTATGGAGAAACGAAATTCTACAGAACCTTAAACGTGACTTCACTTTCTTGTTGTTCGACGGAATCAGCTACCATTTACCTTTCCCTTTGGGCGGTTTGATCCCTCTGCCTTGGGTGGTTTGATTCCTCGGCCTGTTCGCAGGTGCTTAACACCTACGTGCGGCCACAATTGGAATACGGAATTCAGGAGTGCCAGTCCTAGAACAAACAAGAACTTGCAGCACTAGAGACTCCATAGCGGCAAGCCGCAAAGCAAGTCAAAAGGTTGTTCAATCTTCCTTATCAGCTTGATTGAGGACCCTAAAAGTATACAACCGCCAGTATCGGCGCCTACGTGGCGACCTTATTATGGCCTACGAGATTCTAAGGAATCCCAACCACGTTTTCCACTATCTACTGCAACTGAGCCACAGCACGTATTCGAGGGGCCACTGGTTCAAGTTAGCCACGCAATACAGTCGACTAGGATGCTGTCGGAACTTCTAATTGTTTCGATGTGTACCAACCATTGGACGCTCTCCCAAACTACGTTGTTTCCGCCTCACTTTATTTGTGTTTAAAAAATCGCCTTGACGTTGCCCTAACCCAACTACATTAGGAGCTATAGCCTGTGTATCTCGACAGACGATATAGTGCGACAAAAAACGCACAACCAGAAGTAACCTACACCACTGAGGTTGACCCTTTTTGCGTAACCCTGTGTTAACACTGTGGTGAGTTCACCAAAATGGTTTTTCATTATATCCCTTTGTTTTCTATTTACCTTGTTACAGTGCTCCTGTTGTCCATCCTACGGGACTTGCTAAGCACCTAGTTTTTTCCCCGTACTATACCATTGTTCACTGTTCCGTCTCAACTGAAGACTGCTGAGTAAGACATGGATAACTCTTTTGATAGTGGCTTCGTAATCTAGGTCTGTCGTGAATCTCATTTGAAACAAAGCGAGATTACAATTCTGCGTTTTCACAGGCAGACTCGACAGGGCGTCATGGTTGTGAGCCGGATTTTTGAAAACACTTCATATACCATCAAGCAGAGATATGGAAACAACGTGTCTACCCGAACAGATCACACAGAATTCCCCTAGTCTTGTCGTGGGCCTCTTCTGGTGGCAACATGACGCAGTCGTTGATGGCTTCATTAGCGCGGTCCTTGCAGTAATAAATCAACTAAAGCAACATTTGACCAACAGGTAGTCGAGTTTTAACAAAATGTTCAAATTGTTTCACAAATCTCCCGTAATCAGCTGGATTTTCTATAGGAATATCTAGCTCTACTCCTGGTAGTTCTCCTGGCAGACAGCAAGCCTCTCGGCAACTGAAGTGAGATTCCCTTAACACATGCCTGCGACAATCTTCCGCGTACCGTTCCAGTTGTTCATTATGTGCAAGTGGTAAACACGAAATAACATTAGTGGTCTCCCGCATGTCAACACCATCTCGCTCCAGTCGAAATTTATCCATTGGTAGGTCCCGTGCCGCCCGTTTCACCATATGTTCTGTCATGCTGAAGTCAATAACAGCACTAAATTAGCCCAGGTTAGGCCTACTAGTAAAACTGGCATGCGTCACAGAGCGTGAAACCAAACCACCGACAGGGGAAAAGCTTTCGAGTTGCCCAGGTTCTCTTCGCCACATCGTCATTCCCGGGTTGATTTCTTTGCAGTTGACGTAGTCCAGATAAGCAAGCAACTGCGTCCAGTTCTTAGGACATTCCAAGTCAAACGTGGCCTCTGAAAATTGACCTCCAATTCAAACATCAGCATTAAGCAGTGGTCACTATTTGCCCTCCAAAACGATTCAAGCCAAGACACGGAAGTTGTGCACTTTGACTCCAAAACGATCCAAACCAAAACAAGAATATTGAGTATGTAAGCGACAAATTCGATTAGGGCCCGAGGGACGCGCAAAAACTCTCCGGTCAAACAAGAAAGGAAGCCGAGAGGTTAATTGGGTGGTTACGCTCATTTTGCGTTTGAGACGCAGAATAACGCAAAAACAATGATCTCAAAAAGAAGAAAGTTTAGTTTACAATAACTACAGCAATATTAAAGTACGAACAGTTAAGTAAACCAGACATGCCTAAATTGTTTAAGATCCCGGTGTATCAGCGTCAGCAAAAATGCATTACCAAGATGGAAAGGAAACCGTTGTCAAGAGGACAGCCAAAGGACAAGTGAGTGCAGATAATCTAACGGACGAAGGCGGATGACCGCGTTCCAGAATGGGAAGCGCGGTTCATGGACCTGCCGTCGGCGATCCAGCACTCGGATGGGTAGGTAACTTTTTCCGAGAACGAAAGTTAGAGTTTATAGTCCGAATATATCCGCCCGATCCTAATCGAGTGGAGGGCGGAGAGATTGCAAGAGCCATCACTTCAAATAAATTTTCCTTTTCGCAGACAACGTTTAAAGTTGGCTGGCGACCAAGGGAATGGAAGACCACAACATCCTTTATGTGCGAACTAGATGGGACCTGGCATTGGCCGATGAGGCATACATTGCCATTCAATATGGACAAGTGGCACGTTGTCCATATCCGCCATGCACACGCCTATTTCTGCCAAATTGGGGCGTAGGATCTGCAGACAAGCCCTCAAGAGCGTGAAATCGTTGTGCTGGTGCAGGACCACCTCGTTTATTCCAGACAGTCGCAATCCCTCTAAAAAGTGGTAACCACCACGTCGTTCGCTGACGGACGGCATTCGGAAGTTTGGATTCATTCATCTTCTCTATGTTGCTTAATGCCCACATGCCTTCTCGTGTTGAATACGCAATCCAGGCTTGGTACCCTTAGCTAAAGCGTGAGTTGAAGCGCTGCAACACTCATGGTCCAGCAACAAAATTTGTTGAGAGAGCGCAACCTTGTGTACCAGTAGAGACTGAAGACACTCGGAGCGTTCAGTAGACGCTACAGGTGGCCACGTGGAGACCTCATATTAGTCTACCATATACTGAACTACTCCACTCACTTATGCCGCCACCTACGGAAACTCATCCCAAACACCAAGCTCAGAGGCAAGAGCCTGAAACTGAGACAACAACACAGTAGGCTTTTCATTAATGCTAGATGAACCTCACCTCATAGCGACCCAGTGATTCCGCTATAAGCTGCCTTGGTATGTTTCAGTGCCTACGTAGTTTATGTGCCCAACGACAGCCTGGACGTTCAGAATCCTATCCGACCGGGCGCATTAGTAGCACTATTTTCCAGTGAATTAATTTAGTCGTTAACACATTTGTGAAAGAAGATAAGTACATTAACGGAAATGGATTGGAAAGATTATCTATGCCAGGGAGGGATATGTTCACAACGTCCGCCGACTTTCTGCTTGCAGTGCAAAAATCACTTGATGCAGTTGGCTAGCACTTTCTCCAATATATCTCTGGTGGTCGCGCGACATTCTTTCACAAGATTTGCTTTCAATTGGTCCAATGTTCGCGGCCTTGTTTTATACACTCGCTGCTTCGGATAGCCCCATAGATAAAAATCCATGGGGATCAAATCTGGTGAGCCAGCAGAACACTCCATTGGTTCACCGCGTCCGATCCGATGGTGACCAAATTTGTCGGAGAGGTAAACACGCACCGTTTTGAAATAAATGAGAATATCTGTAGCTCGGGGGGTGGATGCGGATTTTGAGCAGTTCTCCGAGCTGGGTAATTATTTTGCAGACGTTTCGTTGCCTGACTAGGCAACATCATCAGTGCGGCTTCAGGGGCCTGGTTCGATTACGAGGCACTGCGAACCAGGCCCCTGAAGCCGCACTGATGATGTTGCCTAATCAGGCAACGAAACATCTGCAAAATAATTACCCAGCTCGGAGAACTGCTAAAAATCCGCACGCACCGTTTTAGCAGAATGTGCAGGTCCACCAGCCTGCTTCCACCAAATGGTACTGCATGCCCATTCGGTCTTCAGCTGGGGAAGCACAAATGTCTGCCCCATTTCCAAGTACGACGACACTAGGAAAAGATAAGGCTTTAGTAGTACAAAACAACAACCTACCGGTCACATTCCCAGAAAAGAAATTGGGGCCCGAGATTTTCTGGCTTTTTAATCCGGCCCAAACCATCAGTTTTACACTGTGGTAAATACAGGATACGGCATATTTTCCTGGATTGCTAATAGCCCAAGAATACTGTTTCATTGTTCCATGCAGATGAAATAGGGCCTTTTTTGCAGAGACGAAGAAATGAATGTCACCTTGATTCAGAAACAAACGTTAAAATTCATGCCGCTTCTCCAGGACGCAGAGGTTTAAAACTTGCACTTGAAGTGCACAGAATCTTCGAAATTTTTGTTCCTGTAATATCCGGTTTACCGCTTATTGGCTCGTGTCACAATGTTGCGCGATCCGACGGATGTTGAGATCGGGACTTTTTGACACTTCACTGACCACAGCGCAAACTGAACAGTTGTCCGTGGTGATGCGAGGAGGTCTGGTTCTCTTCATGGCACACGTACACATGCCCAATTTGCTCGGATTTCTTCATTAGTTTAAACACATACCGGGTGGTGCCGGGTCCTATTCCTGCGTTCATTGCCTTGTATCTTCGTGTACTTGATGCGACCGCATAAGCAGCGCGCTGATTAGCGGACCCACTACGTGATCCCGACTGCAGTGGCCGCTCATGCTCTATTGCCTGAGGTAGTGCTTCAATGATATTGACACGACTTGCATAGCCTAATGTAGTCCTCAGTTAAACCAAAATGCCCGATTCACTGCGATACCATCACGTGCGTACATTCACGCCGCCGTTTTGGTTAGGTTTTCAGCTTGTCTACGCGGACTTCGCTGGGTAGATGGCTGTTTTGATTTGGCCAGCAAGTCACACAGATAATCATCGATAGCTCCAACGTCTACGGTTAGCCATGATCTCCAGCACTCAGCGCGAAGTTAGATAACAGTCAACGACCGCGGGAAACACATTGTAGCTGTCTGTACTCATCGCGCGCAATGACCAAAACAGGCTAGGTGTCCTGTCTGCCCGTTAGCTTAGTTGATTCCTACACAAAATCACTCACCTGCCGAGAATTCCATAAGTCCTCAGCACTAAACTGAAAGAGAGAAGCATGATTCTGCACACGTATACCACAGGCATTACGCAGTTTGCAACATTCGCTAACCAATGGATGGCAATTGGACGTTAGGGACAACAACCGTATATAAACAACGATTGAACGATGATGTATCATAGGATAAAAGCAAGCGCTTGACACGTCCCGTAGGATGCTTGGGGTGAATACCATGAAATCAAAATATATCTGAGTCATCTACCGAACGTCTGCCTAGATGAACACTTCGATAAATTACATCAGTGTAATATTAAAAATACTCGAGCGTAAACGTTCAGAAATACACCGTGGTGCAGTATTCGTGGAAATAAGGCACGAAAAAAGTAAAATATAGTCGCTCATTTGGGTACATTTGATACTAAATCCTGTTGAAAAGCATGCTTGACAAATTCCACAATAGAAGAGTTTAGGTAACAAAGTGCTGGGAGCTAAGAACAACATATAATCGTCTTTTGAAAACGTCCAAGGTAGGAGAGGATACAACTGTGTCTGGGAGTGCGTTCCAAGTTTTGCAAACCCGAAGGGAAAAGTAATTACATCAACACTCTAGACGGATATATTGTTCCTTCAATTTTCAGCAGTTACCCCTGAGCTGCGTGTTATGGATAAGTTTCAGCAAATGGCGGCATGCGTGGTTGGGGTCATTCAGTATCTGATAAGCTAATATGTAATCACAGCGCAGCCTTATATAGCGCCGCTGAAAATTCCCAGCAACTTCAGTCTTCGTGGTAAGAGTGATAGCGCAGGCCCTTTACATTCTTTGTTGCTCTCCAGTTGTGGTGCCTCCAATCGTCTCTAGGTCACGCTTCAACCAAGGTTGCCAAGCTTGGATTGCGTATTCAACATGCGGGCGCATGTACGAATTGTGCATCATTGGGAGGATTGATGGGTCAAATCTCCCGAATGCCCTTCGCTGCATGCCGACGTACTGGTTGACTCTTTTCGCAGCGACCTCAGCCGATTGGAACATTTGAGGTCGCTCTGTACGAGCACACCAAGGACACGTTCCTCGGAGCTGGTCTGCAATCAGTTTGTCCCAAGCAAATATGAATAGTCATGTCTATGGCGTAAGTGTACAACGCAACATTTGTCTACTTTGAATTGTAGGGCGTTTTGAAGTGACCAGTTCGACAACGTGATAAGATCGCACTAGAGCCCTTCGTGGTGGTTCGGTCCTCTGATCCTTCGCTATATCTTGATATCCTCAGCGAAGAATAGGAAATCGGAAGCAATTGATCGCGGCAAATCGTTAATGAACACCAAGAATAGACGAGGTCCAAGAATCGAGGCTTGTGGTACTACACACACCACATCGATTACATCAGACAATGATTCTTGGACTCTCAACTCTCGCCGTCGTTCGTGTAGAAAATTTCTAATCCCACTCAGGATAGGATAGCCAGTGAGTTAGTTCCGAAGCTTCTGACGGAGAATGTGATGGTCTATGCGATCAAACGCTTTTGTAAAGTCCAGGTAGATGACATCGACTACTACTCCATCATCGACGGCTTCAGTCCAGCTATTGTGTGCAATTAATAGGTTAGTAGTACCTGAACGCTTTTGACGAAAGCCATGTTGCTCTGGAGCTATTAAGTTGTGGCTTTCCATTTACTGCATCAGCGCATCTGCGATGACTGATTCCATCACTTTGGATAGTACGGTAGGTCCATGAACCACGCTTATCATTCTGGAACGCAGTCATTGGCCTTTTATCGCCAAGCTATCTGTAGGAAATAGACAAGTTAATGTGTTTACAATGACTCTGGCGAGTGATCGAAGGCCCAATCACAGAGTGAGTGGTTTACAGAAAGCACGCATACAAGTAAACATGCCGTCAAATTGGACTCCCTAATCATCACTCAGGAAGCGGTGATATGTTACGATCCCTTGAAGATAGCGACATCATATGGCTTCTGTTATTGACGAAACAAAATCAAATTAGGTCAACTTTGGTTAGGGAGGGAATGAAAGTGAACCACAGGACAACAGTTTGGGCGTACGGAGTATTGGACAGTTACCAAGGCGAGTACATTTGTGGGTTTATGAGATTGATCACATTAACCGGGTCTTTTGGGGACATATTTGGTGCACGAGCACCCACACTGAGAAATCGGCTTAATGATAGGAAATGTACAGTGCAAGTGCCAACCGATAGCAAGTTCCAGATGAATTTTCCAATCATGCGCGATCCCACTACAACCGTACTCAACAGTACCCGTTCAGTCCTAAAATAATCGGGTTGTTGCAGGGCAAGGAAACACGGCAAATCAGCACAACTGACACTGTGCAACAAGATCACGCATATATCGATCGTGCCCTACCGACCTACTGTTAGCACAGCGTGGACAGAATAAGTGGATGTTGGTGCCAAGGTTCATGTCGTTTAACATGATTCCACTTGGACTGTGGTCACAAAATTACGTCCAGCTGAACAGTTACCGCTTGCAAAAACCACACATGAAGGAATCGAACGGATAAATTTTTGGCCGAAAGCCATAATGTTTATGGTCGTTCAATGTTTATGCTTGTCTATTTGTTTTATTTTTGGACCCCTGAACGATAATCTGGTGGGACAGGTTAAACTTCGTCTTTTTTTAGCCGTAACATACCATTGACCTTGTACCATTCGGCACTTGATCTTGGCAAGTAAAGTGACGAATCGTTGCAAATCATCCGGCGATCGGTTGCTTTGTTTTTGGGTATGACACAAGTAGTCCGACTTTCCGGGACCTAGTCACTCGTTTGTCCGCATCTGAATTTCAGGATATTAGTGGTTATAAATTGCTCAATCCGTAGAGTTTAAAGGCTTGTAACGTTCACTCTTTTGACTCCGATCGAAGGATACCAAATAGTGGTGCTAAATGACCATCCTTGATTTACCTAGCACCGATGGAAACTCCTGACAGTAAAGGGGCACGAAGTTCTTTGGAAGTGGAAAGAATTCTGCGTGATAGTTTCCTAGTAAAATTGTTTACGCTTTGGCAATTCAGTAGATGATGACCAGTAAACACGCTCGGTGCGGTAACACCGGGTAGGCTAGCCAGCTATTTCCCAGAGTTCATAAGTTTGACACCCTCACTGAGTGTAAGTGACCAGACATTCTCATATACCATTCTTACATAGAATTAAATCAATCTTTTATTCTTATACTTCCGTTCAGTTCCTTTAAACGACTTTGATCAGACCATCAACATTCGAAGACACAATTTTCTCATAACCTCCATCGGTATGTGGAAAACAATTAACAATGGCGAAGAGATAAAATAAAAAGAATGCGTCGAAAAGAGGATGGAAACATAACCCAAGAATACAAAAATATTAAAATAGATTACCAGTAACGTAGTTCGATCTACCGTATGCACATCAGTTGATCGGCGATTGTACAATGAGTAGGCTCTCCAACCAGAATTGTGGCGCGTCCCGTGGCCTCATCCGGTAAGACGGTATGCGCTATCTTGACCAACCCTCCTGGTCGGTTTCATCGCGCCTGTTTACACAAAAGTCTTTCGCGTCGTGTATTATTCCCCTTGCATCAGAGTGGTTGTACTACTCATCCATCGCGTCACTATCAAGCCACTAAGTAGTCGCGATTACCTTCAGGTTGTCCAACTAACCCACACTGACTCGTTCAACGGGTCACAGCAATTTGGTCACTCCTTATGTGTCTGATCCTGGAATCACAATTCTGACTAAGAATTGATGCCCCACGTTCGATGAATACTACTTTCATTTTATGTACGGCACAAAATAATGAACTGTGTGCTTCTGTGTGGGAAATCGGGTCTTTGTCGCGGGCCTACGCAGTCGAGTCATGCGTTATCAGTCTGTTCTGTAGGGGCCAACTTCCAGTTTCTGCCCCGAGTGGAGAGTACTATGGGTTTTACAAAACAATATGATATTCCGTTGAACAGCGTAGTGCTTAGTTTTGGGGCTTGTTTCCTGTCTGACGCAGGACTAGTGTGTTTCATTAAACAGCGTAAGCCGTTTCTTGATGCTCTGGCTGTTTCAGCAGCGCCCTTTCTGCTGCATCGTGAGGGATAGACAGGGCTGAGGATACTAGTGCTCATGCCTCTTCGTCTTCCTAACCCATCCAGAGATCTTCATCCCTATCATCCCATTTCAATTACAATGCCACCTTCACCCTCTTCCTTTCCACTCCCCCAGTTCTTGGACCTCACTCACCATCGCAATTAGGCTGGACCTCGCTGTGGTATGATGGTTTACGCTCCTCCGTGATCCAATGAGCAGTGGTGGGTGATGGCTTTTGCACCTTCAACGCCACTCACAACAGATTGATAAACGGGTAAAAGGTCAGACAAACTCAGTCTCCTGGTCCTCCAGTTTGATGCTGGAACGAGGGTGGCTCCTTTTTCCTTAAAACGGACTCCTTGTAGTCCACTACCAAAGGCGCAGCCTTGCGGTAAGGTTTTTTAACCAAAGGCTTTGGTTGATAACCCTGATCGTTCTCCTGTCTAGACTTGGGCGAACTGACAGTATCCTGCCCAAGCAATACAAGTACGACTTTTCCTTCAAATCATTTCCTAATACTCTGGCTTTCGCAGAGGATAATTAAGGGTGTTTTATCAACTGCATTGAGCAAGCTGGATAAGGTTTTCGAAGCTACTGTGTAAGCTTGCTCATCTAATTATTCCCCCACTTGCGCTTTTTCACCCTTAGCGTCCCGTACCAACTTCACTTTTATGCCTCCTTTTCAACCCCACAATTATTGGTCCTCTCCCACCATGCCTTGCTAAGCATTTAACTTCCAGTTTCAACTCACATGCAAGCGCGGAGCGTCATTCTTGCCTATCGACAATCCATGTCCAACCAAGCGATCAACCCCAATTCCTCGGCGTCTATTTGTTGGCCTCGATCCACCTTCAGATTGACATGTCTCAACGTACGTACATTGTTACAGATCGGTCAACAGGCATCACTTACCCGAACATTAGTGACCCTCTCAATCCATACCAGCTGCTTATCGGAAATTTGCCTGCAAGACTCGAGCTCTATGCTCACTCTGCCTTCTCCTTCAGGTGACACCAGCAGTGCTTTCTCATTGCACCAACCCGGGGACGATGCAGCTTTGAGTACCGGCGAAGATGGCTTTGGTATTGCCCTGAGTTCCTGGGCTGAAGCTGCTCTGTTTGATTGGATCCAAAACAGTAGCCGGATGTGCGCGGTCCGATTGGCTAGCTCTTTTGAAGCTTTGAAGTCGCGCGGGGCTAATTTGTGTCTGTCTGTCATCGTTGCCTACACCCCACAAAGTGTAGCAATGGTTCGGTAAATGTCGACTTCTATTGTCGACTGCACGAGCGCCTTCGCCATAGTGCAGGTACAGACACTATACTGCTCAAGTTTTAAAATTGTTCACTGATGAGCTACATCTGGGTGGCCGACATGGTAAATACCCCAGTAATAATAACGATGTGAGATCAATTCAGTTGTGTGAAGATGCTCGCTTATTTCTTGCGAGCACTGAATTCCGACACGGCACCCGCCTAGGACCAGCCATGAAAGCACATCAATCACATTTCAATCAGTTAACCCTGGAGATGCAGTATCCAGAGATATCTGTCGATTTGGAGCACATGTGGGGACACCGACCATGCACTTTTATGTGCCGACCAGCGGATGCGTTTTGGTGGAGGCTCACGACGACGCTGTGAGCGCATCGAAGCCAGACAACTGGCGAAGCCAGATGTTCTGAATGTGTATCGCAGTATGCTGACATCCGGGCTGAGTAAGTGCTCACTCAATACAGCTGAAGGTCCCTGGTCTCATGTTCACCAGACCATACTAGCAGCAGCCAAATCCTCATGTAATAAGTCCAAAAGCCAAGAAGAACACTGGGTTTCTTCGCGGTCTCTGGAACTTATCGATGCTCGCAGACATATTCCGTCCGGAAGTAAACACAACCGGACTCGTAAAGACATCAGGGCAAAACCCCGTGCTAGCCCGTAAAGAGGTCGCGAATCCTGGTGGTCTCATCGTGCTTCAGAGATGGTAGTGGCCAATGCCCTTGGTAACCATCGGACATTATTCTGTATGATACGAGAAACGGCGGCAGGAGATCTGCTGTTAGTAAAACTATTTGTAACGAAAGTGGAGGGTCTATCCACAACTTGTCAAAAGGTTTAGAGCGTTGGGCTGAGCATTTTGGAAGGCTAGTTAACAGGCGGGAATTGTCAGAATTCACACCGGATAGTAATCGCCCTGCTCCCTGTGCCGTCCAATCGGTATCTACCCTCTCGCTCAGAAGTCAAACGTGAGAGCGGTCTGTTGAAATTAAATAAGGTCACGGGACCGGATGATCTTCATCCATTCCTCTTCAAAATCGGAGGCCGTGCCCTTGTTGATGTTGCACACGAATTCCCAGTGAAACTGTGGGAGCAAGAAACTGTCACAACCGACTGGAGCCGCTCTGTTATTGTCCCGAGCTTCAAGCGAGGCTCAAGTTCGAAATGCCGCAACCATAGAGGAATCAGTCGTAGCTCTATTTCCACCAAACTGCTTACCTCTGTCATTCTTCACAGACTGACTAGCGCCCGCGAAGGCCAGATTCGTAAGGTGCATGCCGGTTTCCTCGAGATCGAGGCTGCATCGATCACAAATTCACCTTATTTCAGTTGTTAGACCCACGTCACTTAGATTTTCGGCCCAGCGTTGTCATAATCCTTGACATTAAATATCTTCGTTTCGTAGGATCAACGTGCCATTTGAGACAGTTTATTCAGGAAATGTGTGCGCGAAGTCCAGAGATTGAGACGGAACGTTTATTACGCAACACGTAGGCTCTATAAGAAAGAATCAGTAACATAGGAAGAGGTGAAAGAAAAGTTACAGTCAACTGTTCGCTTCAGGCTTTTGTCCTTCTTCAATAATTGCGCAGGAGTGTCTTTCTGAAAGGCAGACAGAAAAGGTGCCGTCAGAGCAACGATTTAAATCCAGCCACCCGCCAAACTAATTTCGATCACTCTTTACACCAAGTCCAAACGTGTTGTGGTTATCTCACCTTTCCAATGACAAACCGGTTAGCAGTTGGGTCTGCACTGATATGTCACAAGCGTTTGCAGGTTAATCCAGACTGGCCTAGGAACGAAGCACAGACTATCGATCTGTTCAGAGCGCTTCTTTGTGTGGCACTAGTGGTGTGTGGCCGGTGGGTTGAGTTGAAGTGGCAGCCTCAGTGACTGCGATACAATCGAAAGATTAGCGGTTGATCCCTTATATTGCTTCCTGTATCTGCCTTACGCAGCTATCGAGAAAAGCAGTCGTGTAGTTATTAAAGAACCCTTATGTTTGACTTCCAAAGAAAAGGTCACAAATTGTGGCGTAGGATGCAAACCGAAAGAAATTCCTCGTGTAAACCTCCACAGAGAAAACGGGGAAATTAAAAATTCACGGGAGATAGTCGTCTGTAATGCGTGGCTTCGGAAAACGCTGTGCGTTGGAAAGAGCACGTCGAGCCGGTTCGTATGAGCGTACAGTGATAACCCTGCGAGCAGGTGAAGAGAGGATAGAGGGAATAATCCAGATGCCTCGAGAGCACGCACGTCACGCGTGTGTAAGGCTGACCCTCACTTTAATGTGAATCACAGTCCACTACATTGAGATTGCGCGTCGTAATCCAATCACACGACGTGTAGTCCAAACTTGACCCTCCAATTAGTCATCTACCGTTGTGCCAAGCTTTGCCTGCCGTGACCCGGTAGCCAAAGTGGTAGAGGTTTCGGCTGATATTCCAACGGTCGCAGGTTCGTGGCCGGCTGTCTGCATTTGATGAGATGTAAGTACATCGAGCGCGTCGTGGTTGTGCAGTGTTTTCGTGTGGGCTACACCCAATTTCCATCTGTTTTGAGTACATTCCCATTGATCGCAGTGACAAAGGTTCACTTCAATGTGAACCACGGTCTATTACACTGAGATTGCGCATCGCAATCCAATCACACAACGTGTCCTCCAAACTTTACCCTCCAATAATTCACTTATCGTTGTGCCAAGCAGTGTCTGCCGTGACCTGGTAGCCAAAGGGGTAGAGGTTTCCGCTACTATTCCAATGGTCGCGGGTTCGAGGCCTGCTGTCTTCACCTGATGAGAAGTAATTACACCGAAACGTGTCGTAGTGGTGCAATGTTTTCGGGCGGACAACACCCAATTTCCATCTGCTTTAAAGACAACCTTGTTATTCACATTAATTCACAACAAGTGCAAGTCATGTGGTAGTAAGTAAAAGGTGGTGCTGGTAATGGGCGGAGTGGGCACTGCAATCTTTATGAAGAATGACGGCGTACGTCGACTAGGTGAAACTGGATGAGCAATTTCTTACCTGAAATGAGAGCCAAATACAGATGTAACCTAATTACAACAATTGTTTATCGTTAAAAAATAATCATATTTTTTAAAATATCACGCACATAGAAACTTGGGTGACCTAATGCTTTCAGAAACCACTGAAGTTGGTCACAACCGGCAAACGTACACGCATATTTGGAATTTATTGAAATTATGTACTATAAACTACTGTCGGTTATGTGATGTCGAGTAGCCCTTCAGGAATCAAGAACCAATTCTGTGCGGTGATCAAAAGCCACCATTAAGGAGATTCGTGTTTTTTAATACACTAGATACTATATTCTGCTGTCGTCCACTTATTGGATGTCCTTTGCTAACTGGCCTGTGACGTTAGCTCTAGCTAATTGGTTCGTGTTCATACTACAGTTGAAGCGATTGACACTTACTGTTCCCAGGTTTAAGTCGAACCGCGCTTTTCTTATTGCCGATAGTTTGCGCGATGGTGTCGTTAGTGGCCATTGGTCTAGTAGGTTGATGATTCCCCGACTGGCTAGCTGACACAGCGGTGCGTGTCGTTAAGCTGAACTCTGGCATGAACTGCCCACTAAACATACGGCTGACCGATCAGCTTCTTGGATGCAGCAAATCACCAGTCTCCGCTTATGGGCTGAGCCGGACCAGTCGTGTGCGTTTCGCCTTCATCAGATTGTCCCCGATTCATCGTTAACACGACGATTCCTTTCGCCCCAGTTTGCAGCCATCATCTCGTGAGGTAGATGTCATGATAGCAAGCAACAATACCCATTAGCATGGAGACTGGTGTTGGCACAACTCTTTGGCAGTGGCTAGCATGGAAGGCGTCTAGAAATGATACCAGGTCGCTAGAACTAACGTAATATTACTAAAGTTTCCACCTTCGTTACTGTAGGTTTCGGAAACAGCTCGAGCATAAACCAGTTGGAAGGAAAGCGGAATTCGCTACAGGTGGGATTACATTATCCTGCGAGGACACCTAGGTACCAGTTTTTCTGCCAAAGAGGTGATTGTGGTACTGCTATCAAAGTCGAACTTTTACGCTTTGGCAGGAATCTCTAATTTCAGTAGTCCGCCTACTGGAATTTTCCGGCTGACTACGGAGGGTTCTCAGAACTGAGAAACAATTCAGATATAGAAAGCAGCCCCAAAAATTGAGCACTATATCACAAAAATAACAGCAGGTTCGTTACTTTGTCAAAATATAGATGGGTGCTGGATGTGTTAGTGCCCAACTCCTGCTCATGATGGCCATCCACTAATTAAAAGGTAGTATGACAACTCAGATTTTATAGTGGCCGGTAGAATTTCGAACTTGATGTGGGACACCTGTTTAGGACACCGGTACAGTTAGTACAGTTAGTCTGGCGGAAGAAAGCTGATAAGCGAGTTCCAGAATGGGAAGGGCGGTTCATGGACCTACCGCGGCTCACTTATGGCGAATGCCAGTCATTTACGGTTGATGCCCCCAACATCCAATGGACATTGAATGTTTAATGTTTGCAAAATACGTACTTCCTGTGGTGTGCGCATTCAGACACAAGATAATCATCGAACGCTCTAAAGTCTACTGTTAGCCATGATCTTCAACGCTCAGCGTAGTTAGATGACGGCCAACTACCGCCGGAAACCTGTTGTGGCCGTATGTACTCAGCTCGCTCTTGACCAAAACAGGCCATGTGACCTGTCGGTCCGTCCTTCACCACCTTACGCTTGCGCTCAGCTGATTCCTGCACTAAACCACTCGTCTACCGAGAATTCCATATGTCCTCAACACTAAGCTGAAAGAGAAAAGCATGTTTCTGCACGCGCGCACCACTGGCAGTACTCATTTTGCAATATTCCCTAAACATTGGATGGCTATTGGACGTTAGGGACAACAACGGTAAATGACTGGCATTCGTCATAAGCGAGCCGCGGTAGGTCCATGAATCGCGCTTCTCATTCTGGAACGCGGTAATCGACCCTCTTCCGTCAGACTAACTTTAGTGCCACTGAAGCTGAGTGTCAGAAGCACACACGCAATGGCAGGTAAGCAATGCGATACCTATTCTCGCTGTTGGTCACAACGAACAGTTAACAACTACCGACGACTTTTCCAACGCAGACACTCACTGAAGGAGGCAATGGAGATGCGTTTTACTGAAAACGAAAATATATTATGATTGGTCATCTATGTGGTTCAGCAAAATGCATTCTGATTTGTGTCCACTGAACTCACACCATGCAATGGTCCGTCATAGCCGGCCTGTAGCCTTAAGGATCATAAGTCTGTCTTGTAATCAGAGAGTGCAGGTTCGAACCTGCGTAAGGACCGGGTGTCTCGCGACCGTTGGTGGCTTCGCGGCAGTAGAGCATCCGTACTTTGTACCATAGTGCTGCTGATGCCTCACACATTTTTAGACAGGCCATCATCAAGACACACTCATATCCACTCTACTACAAACACTGTGCTGAGAAAGCTGCTATCAGTGTGGTCACGCAACTCTGCCGGAATTACCAGCGTTCGTCCGAAAATGTTTGCTATGGAAATCAAGTACTGCGCTGAACTTCAGGAGCGATTCTTTTAGCACTGGATATAGACACATTCTTATTTAATAGGAACGTAAAAGAAGAACTGTAATTTAAAACGAAGCAGTCACTGCGACTTACCTGACTATCGTCCAGTGAGGCTTATTCCAGTTGTTTAAAAAGTTATGGAGACTATCATTACTGTTGTACTCACGCCTTATTTGGACGAACTTGACTACATCGAGTGCAAGCCACGCATCCGCTTGGGGCTCGAGTGACGCGCAAAGCTCTCCGTCTAACCAAGATAGGAAGCCGTGAGGTTAACTATGGTACTATCCAAATAGATATTAAAGTGCCACATGGCATCCGTCAACAGTACCTGTTCATTTCTACTTCAACCGGGCCTTTGCGAGGCGTAGGAAGAAGGCGGAACACCACAGCTGCCACCGTACAACGAGACCACACTATACAGAGTCCGCGAGTGGAATCACACTGCGCTTTTAATGGGTACCATCACCCTACGCAATTAATTTGATTTACTGCGCATAGGGAAGTGGGTGTTGTGTTTCTCGGAAAAAGTGTGGGATAAAATGAATGGCCAGAGGGGATGACCCACTGGATTGTTGAAAGGCTCAATTCTGCATGAGGTGTGACACCTGGGTACGTAATCGGTCTCGAGGCGATGGTACCTAACAGCATGGTTTGGAAGGAAAGCACGTTGACATGGCTGGGAGAAGAGTGAATGATACAGTGGTCCGCAGGATCAGTTGTCAGATAAGGTTAACCGGAACAAATCTCTATACCCAAAGTACCATTTGCAGTGAAAACACAGAACATTGTACTGTTGATCCCGTTGGATAGACAAATGGCTGATAGCCGGCGCCTCGGCAGATGGCGCAGATGGTGTGGTTATCTGGCGTATGACTTCGATATCCATCCTGCTGATTTCATGGGAAATTTGTTGGTAATACTATACCCCGAGTCCAAATGATTTATCCCGTATATCATCCGTTGGTTTCTCGCTCTGGTTCGCCCTAACTCCGATTTAGGCACTATGGGAGAATTGTCGGATTTACAACGGGACTCCTGGACTCTCCCACTTCGGCATTTCGAAAGCACAGTGGTGCATCCCATAGCAGCACATCCTCAGACCCACCTCTCACCTGCAAAGAGTCAACAACCGGAAATACTCCATCTCACCGATTGTATCCCCCTAGAACACATGGCCTTTCCACCCCTATATTAAGTGCAGTTTATGATCAGCAATACTCCAAAAGATTTAAGTCCCTCGATCCTCCTGTACCAAGCCCTTTAAGTTTTATCAGGATTATCCCCTACAAGCTTAATCGACCTCGATACACTTGCAACTAATTTACCAGAAGCTATCACTCTAGACGGTTGCTCCACTCCATTGAAGCAAACGTCTGCTACGTTCTGTAAGCTATGGCTGATCTTTCCCAAATCATCGGGGCCCAAGCGGCACGATAACACAAACAATCAAAGAAATACGAGGTTTCTTTTGAAAAACTCAAATGTTACAGGGCTCTCCGAGTAGTGATCCTGTGTGGGCCATCGCACAAAACTAGGGAATTAGCGAATAGCTTCTGAATCAGTAGACTAATTGGTTCCCCTTGGACCTCCGGATTCGTAGAAATGCAAATATTCCCTGTCAAGTCAAACTCAGTGGGTATCCTTTTGACGTCAGCATCAACTAACTGAGCAGTCGATTTTATAACGGGCCGCGGAGCATACAACGCTGCTACTTCTATCACTTTACAGCGCGGTACTGGGTCGCATGAATTACGGTCATTCGACTTTTCAGCGTACCGTTGGTTGACAGATAGGCTCGCGTGCGTTAGTGAATCAGCTATTCGGGAGCTTGGCTCCGCATCATTACACGATGCCGGTTTGTGACCCACGGAGATGTTCGAAGGGCTTTCGATATCACTTCATCACACACATTCGTCATGTCCAGTCCGCTGTACACCAATACGTGCGATACAGCAGTTACCACAGGATACTCTGGCCGCATAGGAAATGGCCCAAGCCGAACTTCTTGTCGTAAACCGGAGGCAGGGCAACATAGACCAGGTCGTTTTGCCCGATATTCCTTACACTCTATGTGTGATAAAGATGCACTTCTTTACCACATAGTTGGTCGTCTTTTCCTATCATACTACATGTAGCCGCAACTTGACCTACATTGAGACAATCATAACATCCTCTCCTTTGCTGTACTGGTTCCTTACCATCAGAAGCCCTAGAAGCCAGGGACCTTTGACATACGACGACGTTGTGTTGGCCAGCGTAAGCCAAGCAGCTAGCTTCCGTTACCAGCTGTGATGTCGTACATTGGTGGATGTCAGCGTTATTTCTTTGGCGCACAGATAATGGTGAATATCAGGTACTAGACTGCCGAGCCTCTGGCGGTGCAACCATTTGTACTTAGCTGTTGCGCATTACGCCGACCTATGGAGAAACGAAATTCTACAGATCATTAAACGTGACTTCATTTTCTTGTTGTTCGACGGAATCAGCTACCATTTACCTTTCCCTTTGGGCGGTTTGATCCCTCTGCCTTGGGTGGTTTGATTCCTCGGCCTGTTCGCAGGTGCTTAACACCTACGTGCGGCCACAATTGGAATACGGAATTCAGGAGTGCCAGTCCTAGAACAAACAAGAACTTGCAGCACTCGAGACTCCATAGCGGCAAGCCACAAAGCAAGTCAAAAGGTTGTTCAATCTTCTTTATCAGCTTGATTGAGGACCCTAAAAGTATACAACCGCCAGTATCGGCGCCTACGTGGCGACCTTATTATGGCCTATGAGATTCTAAGGAATCCCAACCACGTTTTCCACCATCTACAGCAACTGAGCCACAGCACGTATTTGAGGGGCCACTGGTTCAAGTTAGCCACGCAATACAGTCGAGTAGGATGCTGTCGGAACTTCTAATTGTTTCGATGTGTACCAACCATTGGACGCTCTCCCAAACTATGTTGTTTCCGCCTCACTTTATTTGTGTTTAAAAAATCGCCTTGACGTTGCCCTAACCCAACTACATTAAGAGCTATAGCCTGTGTATCTCGACAGACGATATACTGCGACAAAAAACGCACAACCAGAAGTAATCTACACCACTGAGGTTGACCCTTTTTGCGTAACCCTGTGTTAACACTCTGATGAGTTCACCAGAATGATTTTCATTGTATCCCTTTGTTCTCTATTTACCTTGTTACGGTGCTCTTTTTGTCCATCCTACGGGACTTGCTAAGCACCTACTTTTGTCCCCGTACTATACCATTGTTCACTGTTCCGTCTCAACTGAAGACTGCTGAGTAAGACATGGATAACTCTTTTGATAGTGGCTTCGAAATCTAGGTCTGTCGTGAATCTCATTTGAAACAAAGCGAGGTTACAATTCTGCGTTTTCACAGGCAGACTCGACAGCGCGTCATGGTTGTGAGCCAGATTTTTGAAAACACTTCATATACCATCAAGCAGAGATATGGAAACAACGTGTCTACCCGAACAGATCACACAGAATTCCCTTAGTCTTGTCGTGGGCCTCTTCTGGTGGCAACATGACGCAGTCGTTGATGGCTTCATTAGCGCGGCCCTTGCAGTAATAAATCAACTAAAGCAACATATGACCAACAGGTAGTCGAGTTTTAACAAAATGTTCAAATTGTTTCACAAATCTCCGGTAATCAGCTGGATTTTCTATAGAAATATCTAGCTCTACTCCTGGTAGTTCTCCTGGCAGACAGCAAGCCTCTCTGCAACTGAAGTGAGATTCCCTTAACACATGCCTGCGACAATCTTCCGCGTACCGTTCCAGTTGTTCATTATGTGCAAGTGGTAAACACGAAATAACATTAGTGGTCTCCCGCATGTCAACACCATCTCGCTCCAGTCGAAATTTATCCATTGGTAGGTCCCGTGCCGCCCGTTTCACCATATGTTCTGTCATGCTGAAGTCAATAACAGCACTAAATTAGCCCAGGTTAGGCCTACTAGTAAAACTGGCATGCGTCACAGAGCGTGAAACCAAACCACCGACAGGGGAAAAGCTTTCGAGTTGCCCAGGTTCTCTTCGACACAGCGTCATTCCCGGGTTGATTTCTTTGCAGTTGACGTAGTCCAGATAAGCAAGCAACTGCGTCCAGTTCTTAGGACATTCCAAGTCAAAAGTGGCCTCTGAAAATTGACCTCCAATTCAAACATCAGCATTAAGCAGTGGTCACTATTTGCCATCCAAAACGATTCAAGCCAAGACACGGAAGTTGTGCATTTGGACTCCAAAACGATTTAAACCAAAACAAGAATGTTGAGTATGTAAGCGACAAATTCGATTAGGGCCCGAGTGACGCACAATAACTCTCCAATCAAACAAGATAGGAAGCCGTGAGGTTAATTGGGTGGTAACGCTCATTTTGCGTTTGAGACGCAGAATAACGCAAAAACAATGATCCCAAAAAGAAGAAAGTTTAGTTTACAATAACTACAGCAATATTAAAGTACGCACAGTTAAGTAAACCAGACATAACTAAATTGTTTAAGATCCCGGTGTATCAGCGTCAGCAAAAATGCATTACTAAGGTGGAAAGAAAAGCGTTGTCAAGAGGACAGCCAAAGGACAAGTGAGTGCAGATAATCTAACGGAAGAAGGCGGATGACCGCGTTCAGGAATGGGAAGCGCGGTTCAGGGACCAGCCGTCGGCGATCCAGCACTAGGATGGGTTGGTAACTTTTCCGAGAACGAAAGTTTGAGGTTATAGTCCGAATATCTCTGCCCGATCCTAATCGAGTGGAGTGCGACGAGATTGCAAGAGCCATCACCTCAAATAAATTTTCCTTTTCGCAGGCAACGTTTAAAGTTGGCTGGCGACCAAGGGAATGGCAGACCACAAGATCCTTTATGTGCGAACTAGATGGGACCTGGCATTGGCCGATGAGGCATACATTGCCATTCAATATGGACAAGTGACACGTTGTCCATATCCGCCATGGACACGCCTATTTCTGCAAAACTGGGGCGTAGGATCTGCAGACGAGCCCTCAGGAATGTGACATCGTTGTGCTGGTGGTCGTTCGGTCCTCTGATCCTTCGCCATACCTTGATATCCTCAGCGAAGTATAGAAAATCGAAAGCAATTGATCGCAGCAAATTGTTAATGAACACCAATAATAGACGAGGTCCAAGAATCGAGGCTTGTGGCACTCCACACGCCACATCGATTGCACCAGACAATGATACTCGGACTCTCAACTCTTGCAGACGTTCATGTAGAAAACTGCTAATCCCACTCAGGTTTGGATCGCCAGTGAGGTAGTTCCGAAGCTTCTGACGGAGAATGCGATGGTGTAAGCGATCAAACGCTTTTGTGAAGTCCAGATAGATGACATCGACTGCTGCTCCATCTTCGTCGGCTTCAATCCAGCTATTGCGTGCAGTTGATAGGTTAGTAGTACCTGAACGCTTTTGACGAAAGCCATGTTGTTCTGGAGCTATTAAGTTGTGGCTTTCCATTTACTGCATCAGCGCATCTGCGATGACTGATTCCACCACTTTGGATAGTACGGTAGGCCCATGAACCACGCTTCCCATTCTGGAATGCGGTCATCGGCCTTTTATCGCCAAAATATCTGTAGGAAATAGACAAGTTAATGTGTTTACTATGACTCTGGCGAGTGATCAACGGCCCGATCACAGAGTGAGTGGTTTACAGAAAGCAAGCATACAAGTAAACATGCTGTCTAATTGGACTCCCCAATCATCACTCAGGAAGCGGTGATATGTTACTGTTCCTTGAAAATAGCGACATCAAATGGCTTCTGTTATTGACGAAACAGAATCAAATTAGGTCGACTTTGGTTAGGGAGGGAATGAAAGTGAACCACAGGACAACAGTTTGGGGGTACGGAGTATTGGGCAGTTAGCAAGGCGAGTACATTTGTGGGTTTATGAGATTGATCATTTTAACCGGGTCTTTTGGGGACATATTTGGTGCACGAGCACCTACACTGAGAAATCGGCTTAATGATAGGAAATGTAAAGTGCAAGTGCCAACCTATAGCAAGTTCCAGATGAATTTCCAGTCATGCGAGGTCTTACTACAACTGTACTCAACAGTGCACTTTCAGTCCTAAAATAACCGGGTTTTGCAGGTCACGGAAACAAAGCAAATCAGCACAATTGCCACTGTGCAACAAGATCACACATATATCGATCGTGCCCTACCAACCTACTGTTAACACAGCGTGGACAGAATAAGTGGATGTTGGTGCCAAGGTTCATGTCGTTTAACTTGATTCCACTTGGACAGTGGTCACAAAATTACGTCCATCTGAACAGTAACCGTTTGCAAAAACCACACATGAAGGAATCAGACGGATAAATTTTTGGCCGAAAACCACAATGTTTATAGTCGTTCAATGTTTACGCTTGTCTGTTTGTTTTATTTTTTGGACCCCTGAACGATAATCTGGTGAGACATGTTAAACTTCGTCTTATTTTAGCCGTGACATACCATTAACCTTGTACCATTCGGCACTTGATCTTAGCAAGTAAAGTAGCAAATCGTTGCAAATCGTCCGGCGACCGGTTGTTTTGTTTTTGGGTATGACACAAGTAGTCCGACTTTCCGGGACCTAGTCACTCGTTTGTCCGCATCTGAATTTCAGGATATTAGTGGTTATAAATTGATCAATCCTTAGAGTTCAAAGGCTTGTAACGTTCACTCTTTTGACTCCGATCGGATGATCCTAAATAGTGGTGCTAAATGATCATCAGTGATTTACCTAGCACTGATGGAAACTCCCGACAGTAAAGGGGCACAAAGTTATTTGGACGTGGAAAGAATTCTGTGTGATGGTTTCCTAGTAAAATTGTTTACGCTTTGGCAATTCAGTAAATGATGACCAGTAGACACGCTCGGCGCCGTAACACCGGGTAGGCTAACCAGATATTTCCCAGAGTTCATAAGTTTGACACCCTCATTGAGTGTAAGTGACCAGATATTCTCATTTGCCATTCTTACATAGAATTAAATTATTCTTTTATTATTATACTTCCGTTCAGTTCCTTTAAACGACATTGATCAGACCACCAACATTCGAAGACACAATTTTCTCATAACCACAATCGGTATGTAGAAAACAATTAATAATGGCGAAGAGATAAAATAAAAAGTATGCGTCGAAAAGAGGATGGAAACAAGACCCAAGAATACAAAATATAAATTAGACTACCAGTAACGTGATTCGATCTACAGTATGCACATCAGTTGATCGGCGATTGTACAATGGGTACCCTCCCCAACCAGAATTGTGGCGCGTCCCGTGGCCTCATCCGCTAAGACGGTATCCGCTACCTTGACCAACCCTCCTGGTCGGTTTCATCACGCCTGTTTATACAAAATTCTTTCGCGTCGTGTGTTATTCCCCTTGCAGCAGAGTGGTTGAACTACTCTCCATCACGTCACTATCAAGCCACTAAGTAGTCACGATTACCTTCAGGTTGTCCAACTAACCCACATTGACTCGTTCAACGTTTCACAGCAATTTGTTCCCTCCTTCTTATGTGTCTGATTCTGGAATCACAATTCCGACTAAGAATTGATGCCCCACATTCGTTGCATACCACGTTCATTTTATGTACGGAACGAGATAATGCACCGTGTGCTTCTGTGTGAGAAATCGGGTCTTTGTCACAGACCTACGCAGTCGAGTTACGCGTTATCAGTCTACTCTGTGGGGGCCAACTTCCAGTTTCTGTCCCTAGTGGCGAGTACTATGGGTTTTACAAACCAATTTGATATTCCGCTGAACAGCGTGGTGCTTAGTTTACGTGCTTGATTTCCGGAGTGATCCAGGACTACTGGGTTTCATTAAACATCGTTAACCGTTTCCATGATGCTCTGGCTGTTTCAGAGAGTAAAAAACAGCGCCTTATCTGCTGCATCGTGAGGGATTGGCAGGGCTGAGGATACTAGTGCTCATGCCTCTTCGTCTTCCTAACCCATCCGGAGATTTGTCATCCCTATCAGCCCACCTCAATTACAATGCCACCTTCAACCTCGTCCTTTCCACTCCCCCAGTTATTGGACTTCACTCACCATCGAAACGAGGCTGGACCTCACTATGGTGTGATGGTTTACGCTCCTCAGTGATCCAATGAGCAATGGTGGGTGATGGTTTTGCACCTTCAGAGTCACTCATAACAGATTGATAAACGGTAACAGGCCAGACAAACTCGGTCTCCTGGTCCTCTAGGTTGAGGCTGGAACGAGGGTGGCTCCTTTTTCCTTAAAACCGACTCCTTGTAGTCCACTACCAAACCTTTTGCCTTGCGGTCATGTTGTTGAACTAAAGGTTTTGGTTGATAACCCTGATCGTTCTCCTGTCTAGACCTGGGCAAACTGACATTAACCTGCCCAAGCAATACAAATACGACTTTTCCTTCAAATCAATTCTTGCTGCTCTGGATTTCGCAGAGGATAATTAAAAGCGCCCTATCAACTACATTGAGCAAAGTGGATAGGATTTTGGAAGCTACTATGTAAGCTTTCTCGTCTTCTTATTCACCCAATATCGCTTTTTCACCCTTAGCTTCCCGTACCAACTTCACTTTTTATGCCTCCTTTTCAACCCCACAATCCTTCGTCCTCCTCCACCGTGCCTTGCTAAGCATTTAACTTCTAGTTTTAACTCACATGCAAGCGCGGAGCGTCATCCTTGCCTATCGACAATCCATGTCCAACCAAGCGATCATGCACTATTCCTAGGGGTCTATTTGTTGGCCTCGATCCACCTTTAGATTGGCATGTCTTAAAGTACGCACGTTATTACAGATCGGTCAACAGGCATCCCTTGCCCGAACATTAGAGACCCTCTCAATCGATACCAGCTGCCTGTCGGAAATTTGCCTGCAGGACTCGAGCTCTGTGCTCACTCTGCCATCTCCTTCTGGTGACACTAACAGTGCTTTCTCATTGCACTAACCCGGAGACGATGCAGATTTGAGTACCGACCAAGATGGCTTTGGTCTTGCCATGAGTTCCTGAACTGAAGCTGCTCTGGTTGACTGGATCCCAACAGTAGCCGGATGTGCGCGGTCCGACTGGCTAGTCCGTTCAAAGATTTGAAGTCGCGCGGGGCTAATTTGTGCCTGTCTGTCATCGTTGCCTACACCCCACAAAGTGTAGCAATGATTCGGTAAAAGCCGACTTCTATTGTCGTCTGAACAAACGCCTTCGCCATAGTGGAGGTACAGACACTATAGTGCTCAATTTGGCAAATTATCCACTGATGAGCTGCATCTGGGCGGCCAACATGGTAAATACCCCAGTCATAATAACGATGTGAGATTAACTCAGTTGTGTTAAGATGCTCGCCTATATCTTGCGAGCACTAATTTCCGACACGGCACCCGCCGGGGGTGACATGGCGCTCACCAGCCTCGAACCAGCCATGAACGCAAATCAATCACATTTCAGTCAGTTAAACCTGGAGATGCTGCATCCAGAGTTATTGCTCGATTTGGAGCACATGTGAGAACACCGACCATGTACGTTTACATGCTGACCTGCGAATACGTTTTGGTGGACGCCCAAGACAACGCTGTGAGCGCATCGACACCAAACAACTGGCCAAGCCAGATGTTCTGAAGGCGTATCGAAGTACGCTGACATCCGGACTGAGTAAATGCTCACACAATACTGTTGAAGGTCCCTGGTCTCATGTTCACCAGACTATACTAGCAGCGGCCAAATTCTCATGTAATAAGTCTAAAATCAAAGATGGACACTGGGTTTCTTCGCGGTCTCTGGAACTTATCGATGCTCGCCGGCATATTCCGCCCGGAAACAAACACAACGGGATTCGCAAAGTCAGCAGGGCAAAACCCCGTACTAGTCCGTAAAGAGGTCACGAATCCTGGTGGTCTCATCATGCTTCAAAAACGGTAGTGGCCGATGTCCTTGGTAACCATCGGACATTATTATGTATGATACGAGAAATGGCGGCAGGAGATCTGGTGTTAGTGAAAGTATTCTGACGAGAGTGGTGGGTCTATCCACAACTTGTCAAAAGGTTTGGAGAGTTGGGCTGAGTATTTTGAAAGGCTAGTTAACAGGCCGGAATGGAAAGAATTCGCACCGGACAGTAATCGCCGTGCTTCTTGTGCCGTCCAATCGGTATCCACGTTCTCGCTCAGAAGTCGAACGTGAGAGCGGTCTGTTGAAATTAAAAGAGGTCGCGGGACCAGATGATCTTCATCCATCCCTCTTCAAAATCGGAGGCCGTGCCCTTGTTTATGTCGTACACGAATTCCCAGTGAAACTGTAGGAGCAGGAAACTGTCACAACCGACTGGAGCCGCTGCGTTATTGTCCCGATCTTTAAGTGAGGCTCACGTTCAAAATGCCGCAACCATAGAGGAATCAGTCCTATCTCTATTTCCACCAAATTGCTTGCCACTGTCATCCTTCAAGACTGACTAGCGCCCGCGAAGTCCAGATTCGTAAGGTGCAAGCCGGGTTTCCTCGAGATCGAGGCTGCATCGATCACAAATTCACCTTACTTCAGTTGTTCCATCGCAATGAGGCTGGACCTTACCGTGGTGCGATGGTTTGTGTGCCTCAGTGATCCGTTGAGCTATGTTGGGTGGTGCATTTTCACCTTCAGAGCCACTCATACCAGATTGGTCAATGGTTAGAGGCCAGATAAACTCAGCCTCCTGGCCCTCCAGGTTGGGGTTTGGTGTAAGGGTGACTCCTTACGCCATAAAACGGGCTCTCTGTAGTTTAGTGCCAAAACCCCGCTGCGTTGCCGTAAGGTGTTGAACCAAATGCTTTGGTTGAGAACCCTAATCGTTCTCTTGTCTAGGCCTGGGCAACCTGACACTATCCTGCTCACGCAATACAATGAACCTTTCCTCAAACAATTTCTTGATGCTCTGGCCACCGCAGAGGATAATCAACGGTGCCCTATCTGCTGCATCGCGCAGGGTGGATAGGGGTTTGGATGCTACTGCTCGAGCCTTCCCGTCTTCTTATTCCCCATCTTACGCTTTTTCACTCTTACCGTCCCGTTCCAACTTCACTTATATCCCCCCAGTTTTTAACCCCCGATTCTTGGCCGTCCCCAAACATGTTTTGCCAGGAATTTATCTTGTAATTTCCAATCACATGTGAACGCGGAGCGTCACTCCTCTCCTGTTGACAAGCCCATGTTCAACCAAGCGGTCCATTAAAGTTCATCAGCTTCCATGTGGAGCCCTCGATCCTCCTTCAGATGGGCATGCCTCAACGTACGCATATTACTACAGATCGGTCAGCAGGCAGCACTCGCCCGAACATTGGAGACCCTCGCAATAGACATCTGCTGCTTATCAGAGACCCGCCTGCAAGACTCGAGCTCTGTGCTCACTCTGCCATCTCCTTCTGGTGACGCAAACAGTATTTTCTCATTGCGCCTATCCGGTGACGCAGCAGCTTCGAGCACCGGCCAAGCCGGTGTTGGTATTGCCCTGAGTCCCCGGGCTGAAGCTGCTCTGGTTGATTGGATTCCAATCAGTAGCCGGATGTGTGCGGTCCGATTGGCTGGCTCGTTCAAAACTTCCAAGTCGCGTGGGACTAACCGGTGTGTATTCGTTATCGCTGCCTATGCACCGACAAAATGTAGCGATGACTCGGTAAAAGACGACTTCTACCGCCAACTGACCCAGTTCCTTCGCCACAGAAGAAGCACAGACACTGTTGTGCTGGCGGGGGATATGAACGCACAAGTTGGAATATTATCCACAGATGAGCTGCGTCTAGGCGGCCAACATGTTGTAGGCTCCCGTAATGATAACGGTGAGCGGTTACTTCATTTATGTGAGGATGCTCACTTATTTTTTGCAAGCACTAATTTCCGACACAACACCGGCCGGAGGGTGACTTGGCGCCCACCAGCCTCGAACCAGCCTTGGACGCAAATCGATCACATTGCGATAAGTTACCGATGGAGAGGCTGTGTCCAGAATTGTCGTTCGATTTGGAGCACATGTGTGTACACCGACCATGCACTTGTATGTGCTGACCTGCGGATGCGTTTTGGTGGACTCCCACGACGACGCTGTGAGCACATTGACACCAGCCAACTGACAATTGCAGCTGTTCTGAATGCCTATCAAAGTACGCTGTCATGCGAGTTGGATTAACGCTCACTGGAGACAATTGATGGTCACTGGTCACATGTTCGCCAGACCTTACTAGCAGCAGGCAAATCCTCATGTTGTATGTCTAATAGCCAACATGTATATTGGGTCTCTTCTCGGTCTCTGGAACTTATCGACGCTCGCCGGCATATCCCGGCTGGAAGAGAACACAATAAAACTCGCAAAAAGCTCCTGGCGAGACTTCGTGCTAGCCTGAAGAGAGACCGCGGATCTTGGTGGTCTCATCATGCGTCAGAAATGGAAGTGGCCGCTGCCCTTAGCAACCATCGTCAGTTATTCCGTCTGATACGGGAAACGGGCAACAGGAGATCTGGTGTTAGTGAAACAATTTGTGAAGAGAGCGGACAGCCTATCCAAAATTTGTCAAAACGTTTGGAGTGTTGGGCTGAGCGTTTGGAAAAGCAATTTAATCGGATAGAATTGTTCGATTCTTCGCCGGTCACTGATCGCCCTGCTCCGTGGGCTGTCCCTTTGGATCCACCCTCTCGCTCGGAAGTTGAACGTGAGATCAGACGGTTGAAATTGAACAAAGACGCGGGACCAGATGATCTTCATCCAGCCCTCTTCAAATTCGGAGGCTCTGCTCTTGTTGATGCTTTACATGAATTCTTAGTGAAACTGTGGGAGCACGGGACTGTCCCAACCGACTGGAGCCGCTCTGTTATTGTTCTCATCTTCAAAGGAGGCTGGCGTTCGGAATGCGGCAACCATAGAGGAATAAGTCTGAACTCCATCACCTCCAAATTACTCGCCTCCATAATCCTTCACAGACTGATTGGTGCTCGTGAAAGGCAGATTCGTGAGGAGCCAGCCGGGTTGAGTCGGGGTCGTGGCTGCATTGACCACATATTCACCTTGCGTCAGTTGTTGGAGTACTGTCACACATATTTGCGGCCCACCGTAGTCGTGTTTCTCGACTTCAAAGGTGCCTTTGATTCAGTTGATCGATGTGCCCTTTGGAATTGTCAACTCAGGAAATGTGTGTCTGAGAAATATGTAACTATTATCCGATCATTATACGCGCGTAGCACGGGCAGAGTGAGATCTTACGGCAAGCTGTTGTCGCCCTTTAATATCTCCAGCAGTGTGAGACGAGGATGCCCGCTGTCACCTTTCCTCTTCAACTTCGCTATTGAGGAAGTCATGGAGATTGCATTTACAGGACTTGATTTAGAAAGTTTGGAGCTACTCCCAAGAGAACGACTTCTCGACTTGGAGTATGCAGACGATATTGCCCTCATCTGTGACAGCTCCCAGACATGCCAAGCCGCGCTGGACAGATTAGCACTGGCTGTCAGCCGCTTCGGGCTTTGCTTTGCAGCATCGAAATGCAAAGCGTTCCTCCAAAATTGGCAGGAATCGCCTCCTGTGCTGACCGTTGTTTGGGATCAGCTAGAAGTCGTTCGGAAATTCAACTACCTGGGAAGTTGTATTAGCGCCCTTGGGATCGAAGACGAGATCACGAACCGTATAGTCATTTCGCCCCGCTCATCAACTTAACAGGTCTAGGGACGCTTATCAACGCTGTACCTGCATCGTCGCTTAAAACAGGCCGATCAACACACGCTGCCGCTTTGTGGGGTTGTGTGTGTCCAACTGCGAGTCGATTGATCGCTGAATACGGCAGTCTGCGCGTCACGACCTCCATCTGCCTCTACCGCTTGAACTTGATGCGGTTGAAATGCTCGCAATTCGTGTGCGCCTTCTGACGTGTTTGTGCGGCAGGCCTGGCGCAAAGAACGCTCATCAAGATGAACGCTCAGCTAGGCCTTGCTGTAAAGATTAAGAGGATGACTAGCATTCAAATGGTACAAGGTCGCCTATGTTGCGCAGACAATTGCAGTAATGTCCTTAAGCTCGGTGTCACCTGTTCTAGCTGCATTAGATTGCACTGTCCGAAATGTGTAGGTAAATCCGTCCAAGAAGTGAGACAATTAGGTTATGCTCAAAATGTCAAGTCATTACAATCGTCAACTGTTTGTCTCTGCTCGTGAAAAAGTGCGACAACATGACTGATACACTCGCGCGTTTTGTAAATACTAAGATCGAGCCCACGGTGGTAAATATGGCCACGATAATATATTACCCAGCCAAAGTAAGCTCTGAATCTAAACCGAAGAAGAGACATAGACCCTCAAATCGCACTGCAGCGTCTGTGATTCTAAATCCAGTGGGTCACCTCACTCCCATAAGTGGAAAAGCCTCAAACATCCCTGCTTCCACTTCTCCAACTATAAACGCTACACTTGGAGATTCAGCCATGACGCCGACAGCTCAGAGCCGAATGCATTCCCGTGCAGATAACAAGCAGGCAACGTACGCATCGATTGTCCCGACAAACATACCGGGAGCGACACACGTAGGTCCATCTTCTGTAGCGAGCACGAGTGGCGCAATGCAGCTTTCACCGTCAAGTCCAGTGATGCCTATCAAACAACCCAACTTGCCGTAAAAAGTACTATAAAGCCGACAATCGCTAGACAAAACCACGCTGCGTTAACTCTCGTGTGCACAAATTTTTTCCGAGTCCAAATCTGGTACAATGAAATCCGTTGCAAAACGATCGCAACCAGTGGAGTTCCATCTGCGACGCGATTGGTATTCGGATTGAGCCTGCAAGGCTGCAACGCGTTGCGCGTCACCCGACTTCAGTGCACTCTGGTGAACCTCAAATTCTTCGAGTAACAATAGTCTCAGCAGATGAGATAGAGGCTCTCCTGCCCTCAGTAGTTTGTTTTCGCAACTCACCGATCGGAGTGCGCATATTACCTCATCTACCTTTGAAAATCGTCCAAAAGAAGCAGTTGAGCAACACGGCATTCCCATTAGGGATAACAAGAAAATAATATTTGTTCATGGTGTTCCCGAGCTCCTGCATGCTTTTGATCACAATGTGCAAACACATGACCTAGCGTAGTAGTGCTACATCCGCGAAGCACTCTGTGTTGACAATGTTATTGCCAAATCCATGACAAGATATCCGTCATCACCTAACTACAAGGGCTGCGGTCCAAGGCTAGTGAAAGTAATCACACTCCAAGGGAATGACGCAGGTTCTGTTGGGTAGCTGGTTAAAGTTTCTAGCCAGGTTGCCAACACAAATACCGCTAAAGGCAGCAGACGAACGACCAAAAGTCGGAAGCAATCCGCTGGAACTTGCAAATGCCGTAAATTCTTTATCTTCACACTCCTGCGGAGAGGCCGACACAACAGCACGCACGGCACACAACAGGGTAGAGCGCAGCACGAGCGAAACGTCTGTTTAGGAACACACAATAACCTCATGCAATTTGACTGAAATCCATAAACAAAAATACTATTAATGGCCGGCCACCTAACGGCCGGCTTAAAAACTAACACAAAGTTGACATGCATCAACGCACTCCTAACAACAAAAGTCCTATCTTGTATGTACACAAACGCCCAAAGCCTTCTAAGTAAGTAGGCCGAACTTAGAGAATTCCATGCCTCACAACCGCGGGACCTCGTCATGATTACAAAGACTTGGCTAAACCTTGAGATGATCGGTTCTGAGATCAAGTCACCCGGTATGTCGCTGCTTCAGAAAGATGGAACTGGAATGCGTGGTAGTGTGATTCCTTATTATAATAAAAACCTCCGACGTGAAGTTATCGATTGCCCAGAAATCCGAGCTGCTGACTGGCTTCGTTGCCGCCTATGGTTGCGGAACAGTGACAAATGTCTACTAGCCGTGATTTCCGCCCACCAAACCAAACGTCGGAAATGGACGCCAAACTGAACCATGTCTTTCAGTTTGTTTTGAACAAGTCCTACACCCACATTATTATCCCTGGAGACTTTAACCTGCACGACATAGAAACGTCAGCAACCGATGGTACGCAGTTTAAAGCCCGCTTGAAAGAGCAAATTGCTAGCCACCCTCTGTACAACCACGTAACCTCTCCCACCAGATTTCGACTTGCTAAAAAGCCGTCGATACTGGATCTTGTGCTCACTAACGAAGAACTCATGGTTGATGGAGTAGTTATAAGCACACCAGTAGGTCGTAGTGATCATGTTTACGCTTTGACTCTATATGCTGTGCGGAGTATCATGAAAAGGAGGATGACAAAGTGCATACTGTCAAGCAACGTAATGTGTTATCTACGCTTGTTGAGGATACATCTTAAACTTTCTTACTCGAATGCCCCCCAGATGTTGCTTGGGAAACCTTTACAAGAAGGTTAAACACACTGGTAGCGTACGCATCGGAACAGAATTCCTTCCAACCCAAAAACAAGCACAAGTCAATTCTGAGGAGCAGAACACGTAAATGTATGTCCCGGAGGGATTTGGCATGGCGAGAGCACAAGGACTGCTCGAATGCCGAAACCTGGACTGCATACGTGACACATCGTAACTTCCGTGTGGAATTGATTCGCAAGGACAAGATCACGCATCAGCAAGAGTTATTGTAGCGATTCTGAAAGCACCGGAAATTTCTGTACAGGCACGTTAAGGGCCTTCGAAAGGTCAGGCGGGGGATTCCAGCACTTGTCACGGCTGATAGGTGCACGCGATCAGCAATGGAAGCAGCTGATCTCCTACGGTTTTATAACCTCCAAACTTTCCATCAGATAACGAGCCCAAACATTCTGCTCGTTTCTATTACTCACCCGTCCGGTTTAGACAACATCGCCTTCACCGCGGAAGCTGTGTTGAAGAAGTTGTTATCCTTGCGTATCCACAGCTCCCTGGAGTCGACAACCTCCAACTGAAGGCTCTGTAGCTAGTAGCTAGTGATCTAGCAGAACCACTGGCTGTTTTCCATCAGCGATGTCTAGAGGAGAATCATTATCCACCAGTATGGAAGCGAGGGGTCATCACTCCTATATATAAAGGAGGTAGCCGTACTGCCCTACCAACTACCGTCCAATAACGCTACTCCATGAGCTATCCAAACTTATGGAAACAGTAATCGCAGTTGCGCTGAAGCAGTGTCGGGAAGGCCACAACTTAATAGCCCCAGAGCAACATGGCTGTCGTCGAAGGCATTCATGTACTACTAACTTATTAATTGCACGTAATAGCTGGACTGAAGCCGTCGATAATGGAGTACGAGTCGATGTAATCTACCTGGATTTTCCAAAAGTGTTTGATCGCTTAGACCAACGAATTCTCCGTCAGAAGCTTTGGAACTACCTCACTGACGACTCAATCCTGAGTTGGATTAACAATTTTCTACAGGAACGATGGCTAGTTGTGAGAGTCCGAGAATCATCGTCTGATGCAATCGATGTGGTGTGTGTAGTACAGCAAGGCTCCGTGCTTGGACCTCGTCTGTTGTTTGTGTTCATTAACAATTTGCCGCGATCAGTTGCTTCCGATTTCCTATTCTTTGTTGACGACATCAACATATGTCGAAGAATCAGAGGACCGAACAACCACGAATGGCTCCAGTGCGATCTTAACACAGTGTCGAACTGGCCAGTTCAATACACCCTTTCATTCAACGTAGACAAATGTCGCGTTGTACAATTACGCCATGGACATAACCACACCTATTTGCTTAGGACAAACGGATTGCAGACCAGCTCCGGGCAACGTGACCCTTGTGTGCTCGTACAGAGCGACCTCAACTGTTCAAAACAGGCTGAGGTAGCTGCGAAAAGAGGCAACCAGCATGTCGGCATGCTGCGAAGAGCATTCGTGAGATTTGACCCATCAATCTTCCCAATGATGCACAATTCCTACGTGCGCCCGCATGTTGAATACGCTTTCCAATCACGGCAACCTTAGTTTAAACGCGACCTAGAGACGTTAGAGGCACCACAACGAAGAGCGAAAAGGAGCGTAAATGGTCTGCGCTATCCCTCTTACCACGAAGACTGAAGTTGCTTGGAATTTTCAGCGGACAATATCGAATACTGCGCGGTGATCACATATTAGCGGATCAAATACTGAAAGACCCCAAGCACGTATGTGGACATTTGCTGAAACTTAACGAAAACACGCAGCTCAGGGGTAACTGCTTAAAATTGTAGGAACATTATATCCGTCTAGAGTGTCGATGTAATTAGTTTTCCCTTCGGGTTTGCCAACCCTGGAACGCACTCCCAGACTCAGTTGTATCCTCTCCTACCTTGGACATTTTCAAAAAACGATTAGGTGTTGCTCTTAGCTCCCATCATTTTGTTACCTAAACTCTTCTGTTGTGGAATATGCTAAGCATGCTTTTCAACAGGATTTATGTATCAAATGGACCCAAGTGAGCAACCATATTTTACTTTTTTCACGCCTTATATGCACGACTACTGCACCCCGGTGTATTTCTGAGCGTTTGCACTCGATTTTATTTTAAATTTTACACTGATGAAATTTATCGAAATGAAATTTATCATCTAGGCAGACGTTCGGTAGATGACCGAGATATATATTGATTTCATCATATTCACCCCAAACATCCTACGGGACGTGCCAGGCACTTGGTTTTATCCCGTGGTAAATCATTGTTCATTGTTCATCCTCCGTGTGCTTTATCTACGTAGATCAGGCACATTGAGGGCTGACTGGAAGCTAATTCCGCCATTCAATATTTGCAGC
Source organism: Dicrocoelium dendriticum (assembly GCA_944474145.2). Classification (NCBI taxonomy): domain Eukaryota; kingdom Metazoa; phylum Platyhelminthes; class Trematoda; order Plagiorchiida; family Dicrocoeliidae; genus Dicrocoelium; species Dicrocoelium dendriticum. Next base: position 84,794,843 of record OX104063.1, read on the forward strand.
GAATGAGACAAGGATGCCCGCTGTCTCCTTTTCGCTTCTACTTCGCTATTGACGAAGTCATGAAAATCGGGTTCACAGGACACGACTTAGATGCACTGCACATTCTCCGATGTAAACGACTTCTTTACTTGAATATGTTGACATTGCCCTAATCTGTGACGGCTCCTAAAAATGCCGAGCGGAACTGTACAGAGTAGCACTGGCTGTCAGCGGTTTCTGGCCATACTTTGCATCCTCGAAGTGCAAAGCTTTCCTCCAAGCTTGACGGGCAGCGCCTCCTGCACCGACCCTAGTTGGGTACCAGCTAGAATTTTGCCGAAATTTCAACTACTAATTAGTTTGTAGAAAGTAGAAGTCACGATTAAAATTCACGCACAATAATATCAGCGTCATAAGAATTGAGGACGAGACCACAAAACGTATGGAAAATAGCTGGAGGTGCTTTTGTCAACCTTCGAAACCTATGGCGGCGGCGCGAAATCGCATTTTCCCCCGATGGGTAGAGTGTATAATGCAGCCGTAGGTTCGACCCTGCTGTACGGTTACGGAACTTGGCCCATTAAATCGGTAGTCGTAAAGAGGAATGTTACCCTCGACCACTGGTGCCTTCGCATTTGGGCTCTTATCCGGTGGGAACAACATGTGAGCAGTGAGCGTGTTGGACGCCTTGATTATAGCGTAGGTAGCAGAAGCGAATCGCTCAGCACCGCTATTTCATGCACCAGGCTCCGATGGCTGGGCCACGTGTAGCGCTTGCCAACCCATTGACTCCCTCGACTTGCAATGCTTGCGCGCTGGGGGTGTGGATGTTAGAAGGAGAGATGGCCAAGCGATGGCTTGAGCAAGAAGAATGAAGGCCATCATTTAGACCTTGGCCTCGGTTGGAGTCTCTTGTCTCTGTGGTTGGGGTCCAAAAGACAATGAACACGTTTGACACGGCAAAGGACGCCCCTCAGTGGCGTTTGTGTTGTGGTTTTCTTTATCCCACTCCTCCCCTTAACCTCCCACAACAACCACCTCTTTCCATGTGCCTAATATGATCATTTTGCGGCACAATAACCGCAAAAGTGCTCCGAATCGAGGTCTATCCGTTACTTGTGACTCAGAAACCGTGCCTCTGATGATAATGATGATTGATTCGATAGTTGTTTGCCTACTACTTTCAACGCAAAGCCAATCGCAGTGCGTCGCTTTGGTGCGGTCAACAACTTCCTATCTAACCAAGCGGACATCATCATTATTAAAAATTATCTGACGGTGAGAAACACAATATAGCTGGTGTACCACAATACAGAAAGATACAATGAAAGGAAAACTTGAGACACAAACATTACAGGTATTATAGAAGCCAAATAGTAATATGATGCTTAGTAGCATATTGCACGTCGGGTGCGAACTCGTGCTTGAAGAGTAAGATGGGCGGGAAGGGAAAGAGCAAGAAACGAACAACGCACACGCCACTGAGGTCGGCCATTCGCTGTTAACAAGCGCCTCCAACCAAACATGATCATCGTCCATCGGATCCCAGCCCAACAGCCTGGAAACCCCAACCGGTGCCAGATGCGAAATAAGAGCCTTTATTCTCCTTATCTATGTTACGGTTGGCTTCCGCTCCTCTTCTGTCCACTAGCTCATCGCCCAAACAACACCCAGGGCAGCAGGCCGTGGGCTGACGTGCGTAACACGTACCCCAACTACCGGGACTTGGAGCGTGAAATAGCGGTGCTAGTTAGTTCGCTCGCTCTTTCTGCACTAAATACGCGACACCGACCACATTCATTGCTCACGCGGTGTTCCCACCAGATACGAGATAAACTGCGAAGTCAGGGATAGTCGAAAGTAACTGTCCAATTTATGGCTGTCGATCAAATGGGGCAGGTTTCGCAACCTTACAGCAAGGTCGAAGATACGGTAGCATTGGAAACTGTGACCTTCAGCGTGAGTGATGGCGCGCCTGCACCACAGTTGGCGGAGATTGGCAAAAGCACCTTGATCATCCGCTATAGGGTTCGTGAAGTCATCTTCAATCCCATGGGCGCTACTATAGCTGCATAAATAGTTGAATTTATGAACGACTTCTAGCTGAGCATCATCAGGGGTCAGCATAATGATGGGTAACTGTCGATCTTGGAGAAGGACTTTTATTTAGGGGTGTGAGGCACAGTCCGAAATGGCTGGCAGCTAGTGCCAATCTTTCCAGTCCCCGTTTAGCGCAATGTCACCAGTAAAGTAGTTGCTCACCAGGAAGCGGTTCCACATGTCGAAAGTCGTATCCAATGAATGCAGTTTCCATGACTTCGTCAATGGCGAAGTTAGAAAGGAATGGCGGCAACGGACAACCTGGTCTCCCACATCTAGAGTTAATGAAAGGCTGCCACAGTTTACCATAAGCCCTTACCCTACCCGAACTGTGCGCGTACAGCGCAAATGGCGCATTAATTCACTAACTCGAAGGACACTTTGATGTAGATCAAGGTCAACTGCAGATAGCGAACCCCACTGCGCTGCGTTCTTTTGAAGATATTTTCACCAGAGAATGGTTTACTCTTTACTATGCTGCTCTGCTCGGCTTTGCTCCACACGTCCACGCGGCTGCTGGACAAGCTCAATTTGCACTCGACGTGTAGTTCCTCGTTCAAAAGCTAGCCCCTGTTCAAGCGCTCTGCACTGTGTTCATGCTTCCTGTGACATTTCGCTCCACGCAACTGGCATCGAATTCTGGTGCGCGATCCACAAACGGCACTGCGATACATCTGCTTGGCTTGCCTCCCCACCATTGCGAATTCCGATCGAGATATCCCTAGCGACCGTTCCTGCACGACATACCACAAGCTGGACGCGCTTAACTCGTCCCCTAATAACCCATCCTTTATACCGCTTGCCAACAAGTCGCATGCGCAGTTTCTTCGTTCACCACGAGTCGTTGAGCTGCCTGGACACACTGCCCGCACAGACGTGCGTTGGCTTAATGTGGAAGAACAGCTGCGAAAACTACTTCTTAAAGTCGACTGCCTAAGGAAACAAGGACAGCAACCTCCTATCCTACCTCACTCACACGCTATCTCATCATTACAGATTGCCGATTTGCCCAACACTCATCGACGTCCTGCGCTCTCGGCGGAGGCCCGCCCACCTGCCACACCTACTGCCGCTCAACGTTCGCGTCCGAACAAACCGGCAACCAGTAGCTCCACCACTAACATTGTCCTATAAATGAACTTACAAGAGTCTAGCGACCCGCAAATTCGGAATCAACAATCCCAATCTTCCAACGTGTAGAACGCACACTAAAACCCCGAGCTTAAACCCACAATAAACACAAGACTGACTCGTTACTCTTCATGTCATTGCGTCGGTAAGCCAAGCGTTCTACATGTCGACTTACAGCCAGGCACGGCCCTAGAAGATATTCTGTTGTCAGCACACCTACACAAAAACAACGCGTCCCTTGGCACCTACGATATCCATATCTTCTCCCACATCCTGTGGACTGAGCGCATCGTGCACATGAAACCGCTAGCACCACCCCGCCGCCGCTGATCTTCCATAGTGCATGGCGTCCCAGAATCGTGTACCATTGAAGAAACCTTACGAAAGCAACGGCAGCACGACTGCAGTCAGTGGTGGTTCCCGCAGTAGGCATTAACCGTTATCAATGTAACTACGAAGGACGTTCACCACGTACCCCGTCCTAAAAGTTAGGCAAGAGCAGTCCAGCGTATTCTGCAGGTGACGTTCCTCACCCTCTCCTTCACATGCCCAGACAAAGGCAGGGTTTGTGTGCAGAAGCGGACCTCAATGGAATTGGTCCCAACTAACCGCAAATGTGGTGAGCCGAAATGTACACAACTAGTTGGAAGAGACCTTATTGGTGCAAACTGTGGCTTTGCGGCGCATCTGCGCTGTGCTGATTTAAATCAACTAAAATGCAAAGGAAATATCAATCAGACGGATACGCTCTGGTTTTAACAAACACGTAGAGTAACCTTTGGGTACGTTCGACCTTACTGTACGGTTGCGAAACCTGGCCCATAAGATCGGCGGACATGAAGAGGCTAGTTACGTTCGACCATCGGTGCCTTCGCAGTTTGGCTCACATATGGTGGGAACACCGCGTGAGTAACGAGCGTGTTCGACGCATTGTTTACGGCCCAGGAAAAGGATATGAACCGCTCAGCACCGTTATTTCCCGCACCAGGCTCCGATGGCTTGGCCACGTGTTACGCATGCCAGCCCACCGACTCCCTCGAGGTGCGTTGTTTGCTCACCGGGGATGTGGGTGGAAGAAGAGGAGAGGTGGCCAAGCGATGACTTGGTCCAGGGGAATGAAGTCCCTCACTTCGGAGCTAGCATCGGTTGGAGCTTCACGGCTCCCTGGTTGGGGTCCAAAAGAAGGTGAACACGTTTGGCTGGATACACTTGCTGACATGGCAAAGGAGCCGACTTCAGTGGCGTTCATGCTGTGAGTTTCTTTGTCCCTCCCCATCCCTTTTAGCCTCTTCATCCATCTACGATCTCATTTCCTAGGGTAAAACATAATAATTTTTTCTTTTTGCCTAGTAGCTAGCTGGTAGCTTACCGGAACGATGCCTATCCGTTGCTGGTAGCTCAGCTGGCATGCAACTGTTGTATCTACTTCTCCTTTGTGTATTGTATTGTATGTATGTATGTATTTCCTTCATGTATTGCGGCACAATAGCGGAGGTGTTTTTCCCACCTCTAGCTGATGTGTATAATGATGATAAGAGTAACCTTAGTGGTCAATTAAATAATATCGCTCGTGAAAAGTTGTGAAAAACTGACTGCAATAGTCCAGCAGATGGCGAACATTAGGTCTTTGTCTTTAGAATGTAACAACACCGATCTTGTTCTAACGCAAACATCTCAGAGCGTTGTCCCTAAGTCGATGGCTAACGTCAGTCTTGCTAACCGCCCAACGTCATTTGGGTCACCTACTCCGACAATTACTAACCTTTAAGTAGACAAGCCACATCTAACGTGACTGCCATTAACTCATCCCAAGCTGCCACATCTCACGAGTTGGTCACGACACCGGCAGTCCAGAGCCGGGTAACATACTCACCGAGCGCCTCGATAAAACACCCAAAGAGACCCGTACGTCCATTTCTATACCAAGTACAAGCGATTCCAAGCCGTTTTCACAACCTACTTTAATGCTCGTTCAACAAAACAAGTTAACAGTCATACCACTCAAGCCGACGTTCTTTAAACAAAACCAAATTACGTTAACGGTCGTGTGAACTAATGTTCCAGAGTCCACCTCTGGTACAATCAAGGGCAAATATGTAGATGATCGCAACCAGGGGAATTCCGTATGCGTTGCGATCGGTATTCAGGTTGAGTCCAGTGTGCTAAAACGTATAACGCGTCACCCAACTTCAGTGCAGTACGGCGAACCCCGATTTCTTCGATTAAGCCTAGACTCAACTGATGAGACAGAGACAGTCCTACTCACAGCAATTCCTGTTCGCAACTCATCGAGCGGCGTAAGCATACAACCAGATATTCCTTGGAAATTGCGGTCAGAGGAAAAAGAGGACCATGGCGGCCCTTCTACGAACGAAAGCAAGAAAACCGTATTCGTTCATGATGTTCCTGAAATACGGGGCTCTTCTGATCACGAAGCGTAAACACATGGCCGAGAGCAATGGTGCTACATCCGCGAAGCCGTCTCTCGGGCCGATGTTATGTCTAAATCACTGACGATAATCCCTTCATCTCCAAACAAGGGCTGCGGTCCAAAAATAGTAAAAGTCGGGATACACTCCGAAGGAATGACAGTAGTCCTATTGGATAGCTGGTTCAAACATCGCTGCAGGTAACCTACTGAGATAAGGCGCACAGCCAATATTTTCCAGCACCTCATTGGTGCATGTAACCTCCAAAAAATATTTGTCTCCCTAATCCTGCAGAGTGGTAGACAAAATGGCACTCGCGACACCTGACGGGACAGGGAGACGTACGACAGAACGTCACTATTTGGAGTGTTCCGTGCTACCATACAATATGCCCGCAATTCAAGATCCAATGACCCACGCAAAACACGATTAGTGACCGATAGACGAACAGTCGGCTTAAAACTAACCACGAATTTGTTATCCACCCACACACTGTTGACGGAAAAACTATATCATGTTTGTATCCTGACGCCCAAGGTTTTATTAGTAAGTTAACGGAACTTAGAGAACGTCAGGCGTCATAGCCGTGGGATTTCATTATGATTACGGAGACTTGGTTAAGCCTTGAGATAGCAGCTTCTGAAGTTAATTTACCTGTTATGTCACTGCTTCGGTATGACAGAGCTGGGAGAGGTGGTGGCTAATTCTGTAATACAAGGCTAACCTCCGATTTGAATGTGTTGACCACCCAGAGATCCGTGCTGCAAATTCGCTTTGATGCCGGCTATGATTGCGGAACACAGTCACACGTCTTATGGCTGTGACTTACTATCCACCAAACTCAACGTGTGAAATGGACTCCAAACTAAACCACTTTTTTCAGGTTGCTTTGAGCATGACATACAGTCAAATTTTCATCGGAGACGAATTTAATGTGCACTAGCAGGAAATAGAGGCGACTGATAGCATGAAGTCTAAATCCCGTTAACAAAAGATAATTTTTAGCTACTCTCTGAAAAACCACGCGATCACTCCCACCAGATTTCGAACTGCTGAAAAGCCTTCGATGTTTGATCTTGTGCTTGCGAACAAGAAACTTATGGTCGAGGAGAAACTACAAGCACACCATTGGGTAGCAGTGACCATGTGAGTCTACTGTTTAACTATGTATGTTATACGGAATAACCTGAGGAAGAGGATGTTAAAGGGTATACGGTCGCGCACTACAAAGTGTTATCCACACTTGTTAAGGAGGTATCTTAAACCTTTTAACCTGAATGCTCCCCAGAAACCGCCTGGGGCACTTTCACAAGGACATTTAGCACACTGGTAGCGCACGCGGCTGAGCAGAAATCCGTCCATTGTCAATGGTGAAGCACGTCATTTTTAAGGAGCAGAAGACATAAATGCATCTCCTTGAGGGACTTATCATGGAGAGCTCACAAGGACTCCCCGAATTCCGAAACCTGGACTGCCTACGTAACACATCGTAACTTCTGTGTGAGCTGAATCCGCACGGAGAAGGAAGCGCATCAGCAGGAGTTAATGAAGCGATTCTACACGAACCGAAAACTGTTATACATGCATGCTAATTGCCTTGGCAATGTGCAACACGCAAGTCCTGTGCTGGTCACGACGGACGAGTGTACGCGGTCAGCAACGGAAGCAACCGATCTCTTACCATTCTATTAATCACAACCGCTCCAGAAGGTAACGGGCCCAACGCTTATCGCTGTTTCAATGGTCTCACCGTCAGCTTTATCTAATTGCACGTTTACTGCAGAAACTTTGTTAAAGAAACAGTTATTCCTGCGAATCTACAGCTCTCTTGGTGTCGATAACATTCGATCGAAGGCTTTAGAGGCAGCAACCAATGATGTGGCGGAAAGCTGGCTACATTCTACCTGTGCTGTTTGGAGGGGAACCATATTCCAACAATATGGAAGCGAGGGATCATCACTCCTATTCATAAGGGAAGTAGGCGCACTGACCCGAACAATTCCCGTCCTATAACGCTACTCCCTGTACTTTCCAAGGTACTGGAGTCTATCAACGATGATGTAGTTATTTATTATCCGGAAAATCACGAGAGGATAGTAAAACATCAAGCCTGTTTACGACAAATTCGTTCAAGCACTATGAACATGCTAATCACAAAATAGCTGGACTGAAGCACTTCCTGGTGGAGCAGTTGTTCTCATTTACCTAGACTTATCAAAAGTATTTGATCGCTTAGACCACCGAATTCTGCTTCATAAACTTCATCTCTATGGCACTGGTGACCCACTGCTTCGTTGGATAGACAATTTCCTGCACGCAAGTCGGTTGGTGGTGGTGGTACGAGAATTCCTATCCGACGCAATTGTGGTGGAGTACGGCGTACTACAAGGCTCGGTGTTAGGGCCCCGTCTATTCTTAATTTTCATAGACGATCTAGCGAGGGGAATGACCTCTGTTTTCCTATTCTTCGCGAGTGAGATCAACTTATGGCGGGTGATCACGAGTGACCACGAAAAGCTCCAGCGTGAACTCAGCATCATTTCGAACTTGTCAGTGCAGCATACACTACCGTTCAATGTGGGAAAATGTCACGCTGTTCAGTTGCGCCATATGCATGACCACATGTATGGGCTTGGATCACATGTATTGCAAACCACCTCTCAGGAACGCGAATTTGGTGTGCTCATACAAAGTGATATTAACTGTTCAAAGCAGTCAGAGGCACCTGCTAATTGAGCCAACCAGCACGTCGGTTTGCTGCGGAGAGCAATCGGAAGTTTCGACCTATCCCTCTTTGCCTTGATTCACAATTCTTACATGCACCCTCACGTAGAATACGCCATCCACAAAGCAATCTTGGATGAAGCGCGACTTAGGAATGCGGGAAATACCACAACCAGGGCCACAAAGTACGTCAACAGAATACGAAAACTGTCCTACTAACAAAGGCTGAAGTCACTGGGAGTTTTCAGCTGCCGCTACTGAAAGTTGTGCGGCGATCTCATATTAGTCT
>OX104063.1:84803991-84826819 GCA_944474145.2 Dicrocoelium dendriticum
GTGCAAATACTCAGGGAGCCGTACGTGTCACTCAGGATGATCTCATCATCATCATTATACATATCAGCTAGAGGTGGGGAAACACCTCCGCTATTGTACCGCAATAAATAAAGGGAATACATACATACATAAAGTACATAAATGAAAAATAAATACAACATTTATATGCCAGCTGAGCTACCAGCAACGGATAGGCATTGTTCCGGTAAGCTACCAGCCAGCTACTAGGCAAAAAGAAAAAAGAATTATGTTTTACCCTACGAAATGAGATCGTAGATGGAGGGGGCGGCTAAAAGGGATGGGGAGGGACAAAGAAACTCACAGCACGAACGCCACTGGGGTCGGCTCCTTGCCATGTCAACAAGTGTATCCGGCCACGCACGTCGAGGGAGTCGGTGGGCTGGCATGCGCAACACGTGGCCCAGCCATCGGAGCCTCGTGTGGGAAATAACGGTGCTGAGCGGTTCATTTCCTTTTCCTGTGCCGTAAACAAGGCGTCGAACACGCTCGTTACTCACGCGGTGTTCCCACCAGATTTGAGCCAAACTGCGAAGGCACCGGTAGTCGAACGTAACTAGACTCTTCATGTCCGCCGATCTTAGGGGCCAGGTTTCACAACCCTACAGTAGGGTCGAACGTACCGCTGCATTGTACACTCTCTCTTCAGGGCGAGAGTAATGTCGCGCCGGCGCCATAAGTGGCAAAGGTTAGCAAAAGCACCTCGGGCTTTTGCTATACGGTTCGTGACCTCTTCTTCGATCCCAAGGGCGCTGATACAACTTCCGAGGTAGTTGAATTTTTGAACGACTTCTAGCTGATATACAAAAACGGTCAGCACAGGAGGCGAACCTTGCCAATTTTGGAGGAACGCTTTGCATTTCGATGGTGCAAAGCAAAGCCCGAAGCGGCCGACAGCCAGTGTTAATCTGTCCAGCGCAGCTTGGCACGTCTGGGAGCTGTCACAGATGAGGGCAATGTCGTCTGCATACTCCAAGTCAAGAAGTCGTTCTCCTGGGAGTAGCTCCACACCTTCCAAGTCATGTCCTGTAAATGCAATCTCCATGGCTTCGTCAATAGCGAAGTTGAAGAGGAAAGGTGACAGCGGGCATCCTCGTCTCACACCGCTGGAGATACTGAAGGGTGGCGACAGCTTGCCGTAAGCTCTCACTCTGCCCGTGCAACGCGCGTATAATGATCGGATAATAGTTACATATTTCTCGGACACACCTTTCCTTATTAGACACTTCCAAAGGGCACATCGATCAACCGAATCAAAGGCACCTTTGATGTCGAGGAACACGACTACGGTGGGCCGCCAATATGTGTGACGGCGCTCCAACAACTGACGCAAGGTGAAGATGTGATCAATGCAGCCACGACCCCGACTCAACCCGGCTGGCTCCTCATGAATCTGCCTTTCACGAGCACCAGTCAGTCTGTGAAGTATTATGGAGGCGAGTAATTTGGAGGCGATGGAGTTCAGACTGATTCCTCTATGGTTGCCGCATTCCGAACGCGAGCCTCCTTTGAAGATGAGAACAATAACAGAGCGGCTCCAGTCGGTTGGGACAGTCCCCTGCTCCCACAGTTTCACTAGTAATTCATGTAAAACATCAACAAGATCAGAGCCTCCGAATTTGAAGAGGGCTGGATGAAGATCATCTGGTCCCGCGTCTTTGTTCAATTTCAACAGTCCGATCTCACGTTCGACTTCTGAGCGAGAGGGTGGATCCAAAGGGACAGCCCACGGAGCAGGGCGATCACTGGCCTGCGAAGAATCGAACAACTCTAGCCGATTAAATTGCTTTTCCAAATGCTCAGCCCAACACTCCAAACGTTTTGACAAATTGTGGATAAGCTGTCCGCTCTCATCACAAATTGTTTCACTAACACCAGGTCTCCTGTTGCCCGTTTCCCGTATCAGACGGAATAACTTACGATGGTTGCTAAGGGCAGCGGCCACTTCCATCTCTGACGCACGATGAGACCACCAAGATTCGCGGTCTCTCTTCAGGCTAGCACGGAGTTTTGCCCGGAGCTCTCTGCGAGTTTCCTTGTGTTCACTTCCAGCCGGGAGATTCCGGCGAGTGTCGATAAGTTCCAGAGACCGAGAAGAGACCCAATATCCATGTTGGCTATTAGACATACCACATGAGGATTTGCCTGCTGCTAGTAAGATCTGGCGAACATGTGACCAGTGACCATCAATTGTCTCCAGTGAGCACTTACTCAACTCGTATGTCAGTGTACTTCGATACGCATTCAGAACAGCTGACTTTGTCATTTGGCTAGTGTCAATGCGCTCACAGCGTCGTCGTGGGCGTCCGCCAAAGCGCATCCGCATGTCAGCACATACAAGTGCATGATCGATGTCCACACATGTGCTCCAAATCGAGCGACAGTTCTGGATGCAGCTTCTCCAGCGGTAACTTATCGCAATGTGATCGATTTGCGTCCATAGCTGGTTCGAGGCTGGTAGACGCCAAGTCACCCTCCGGCGGGTGCTGTGTCGGAAATTAGTGCTCGGAAGAAATATGCGAGCATCTTCACACAAATGAAGTAACCGCTCACCGTTATCATTACGGGAGCCTACACCGTGTTGACCGCCCAGATGCATTTCATCAGTGGACAACTTTCCAACTTGTGCGTTCAGATCCCCCGCCAGCACAACAGTGTCTGTGCTTCTTCTGTGGCGAAGGAACTGGGTCAGTTGGCGGTAGAAGTCGTTCTTTACCGAATCATCGCTACAGTTTGTGGGCGCGTAGGCGGCGATGATGAATAGAAATCTATTAGTTCTGCGCGACTTCGAAGCTTTAAACGAGCCAGCCAATCGGACCGCACACATCCGGCTACTGATTGGAATCCAATCAACCAGAGCAGCTTCAGCCCGGGGACTCAGGGCAATGCCAACACTAGCTTGGCCGGTGCTCGAAGCTGCGTCGTCACCGGATAGGCGCAATGAGAATATACTGCTTGCGTCACCTGAAGGGGATCGCAGAGTTAGCACAGAGCTCGAGTCTTGCAGGCGGGTCTCTGATAAGCAGCAGATGTCGATTGCGAGGGTCTCCAATGTTCGGGCAAGTGCTGCCTGTTGACCGATTTGTAGCAGTGTGCGTACATTGAAGCATGCCAATCTGAAGGAGGATCGAGGGCTCCAAATGCAAGCTGATGAACTGGAATGGGCCGCTTGATTGAACATGGGCTTGTCAACAGGAGAGGAGTGACGCTCCGCGTTCACATGTGAGTTGAAACTAGAAGGTAAATACCTAGCAAAGCATGTTGTGGGAGGGTCAAGAATCGGGGGTTGAAAAATGGGGGATATAAGTGAAGTTGGAACGGGACGGTAAGAGTGAAAAAGCGTAAGATGGGGAATAAGAAGACGGGAAGGCTTGAGCAGTAGCATCCAAACCCCTATCCACCCTGCTCGATGCAGCAGATAGGGCACCGTTGATTATCCTCTGCGGTGGCCAGAGCATCAAGAAATTGTTTGAGGTAAGATTCATAGTATTGCGTGAGCAGGATACTGCCAGGTTGCCCAGGCCTAGACAGGAGAACTATTAGGGTTTTCGATCAAAGCCTTTGGTTCAAAAACCTTACCGCAAGGCAGCGGGTTTGTCGGTGGGCTACAAAGAGTCCGTTTTAAGGAATAAGTTGCCACCCTCATTCCAACCCCCAACCTGGAGGACCAGGAGGCTGAGTTTGTCTGGCCTCTAACCATTGACCAATCTGGTATGAGTGACTCTGAAGGTGCAAGAATGCACCACCCAGCATAGCTCAATGGATCACTGAGACACACAATTCATCGCACCACGGTAAGGTCCAGCGTCATTGCGATGGCATTCAGGATGATCTATCCGTCCTTGACTCCTGGTGCCAACTGTGGCAGATGTCATTTGCCGTAGACAAAAGTAATATTTTTTCGTACAAATGCCAAGTACCGCCAGACGGTTTATTACTACAAGGTGCATATGGCTCGCAATGCAGGACAATTCGCGACTTGGGCGTGCGATATTCAGTTACGTTTAACTTTTCTGAACACTGTGACTTCCAAGTTTCGTAAGCCATGAAGACCATCGGTTATATCTTCCATCATTTTTACCTCACGGGATCTCGCATATCACTTTACAAAACATTTGTATTGCCGTGTATTTAATACTGTTCAATGGTACAGTCTAATCTACGGTATTCTGATCAGCAAGCTCTTGAGAGGGTCCAGCAACGCTTCATGAAAAAGCTATGTGGATATTCCTCAAAATTGACATACAGGGAACGGTGTGATAACCTTGGATTTGACCCAGTTTGGCTTCGGATAATGAAGCTGAACCTATGTTTTCTTTACAGAATCATAAATTGTCGAATTCGCAGTCTTGAAAACGGTGCTCCCATATCTGTAAACAGCAGATACCCAATACGTAACAAAGAGGTAAATGTCATGATTCCAAAATTTACTACGAGAATCAGAGAACGTTTCTTTCTAACCCAATACTTAAAGATTTGGAACAAACTTCCAAGTGATATCAGAAGCTGCTATACACTTTGTAATTTTAAGCGTGCGATTGGTAGGCATTTAACCATTCAAAACGTGATTAAGATGTTCGGGACATCACAGTCCCTAGATAACGCATTCGAAAACGGTATCCATGGTGCCTGAATAAATTTCCGAAACACATACACATAACATTTCGGACAACAACCCCTTTCATTACATTTTTTCTCGACCCAAATATCTGTCATGTGATCGTGAAAATCCTGATTCAATGGCAGGCAAAATATAGCAGAACGATTCTGATTATTCTGTTACCTAATTTGCGATTGCGCCCATGTTTAGCTCTGAAAATGTATTGATGGAATGTCATGGAAAAGTTGTACCATTATTTGATCTGTTCCTTCTAGGGAACAGCTTCTCACATCGTCGAGGAATATACAACTTATTTATTTATTTATGGTTTTATTTAGTCACTGCGATCACTCGGACCGTACTCAAAGCAGGTAATGGTTTCGGCTACCATTCCAATGGTCGCAGGTTCGAGGCCTGCTGTCTTCACCTGATGATATGAAATTACATCGAAACGCGTCGTAGTTTTGCAGTGTTTTCGGACGGGCTACACCCAATTTCCATCTACTTTGAGTACGGTCCTAGTGATCGCAGTGACTAAGGCGAACTTCAATGTGAATCACGGTCCATTACACTGAGATTGCGCTTCGCAATCCAATCACACAAGGTGTAGTCCAACCTTGCATCACCAAAGCTGTCTTTATTTTATCACGTTTTTGAACAAGCGACGAATAAAATTACCACCACCTTACAAGCTCCCTACTTCTATGTCAGCACCCGCCGTTTGACGCTTCCGTTGACCGTATATAAGATGTTTCTCATTTGTGATGTAATCACACCATAACAGCTGAGTCTGAAACAGCGTTCGCCGTTTTAATAGTTTTTGAAATGGATAAGAATATACGTGGCTTGGGGTTGGGATGAGGGGGAACATTACAAGCCACGCTTTTCGACTTGTATCCACTTGAGATCTAGACAAACCATGAACCTATTGTAGCCGCTACAATCTAGAGCTCTATGGAATACGCTTCCACAATTTTACTAATAAACTATATCAAAATTCTACGTTTTCATTAATGACAGCTTCTCAAGCAATATGGTGATTTTGGGGATGAGATTTGGGAACCGGTTTGTACATGAGACAAGAATCCAACCATGCAGAAGGATGCTATAACGCCAATAAACAAATGCAACGCGTTAAAATAAGTGCAGAAATCCACTAACCTAGAAATGAAAACTAGAACAAACGTGAGATAAATTGACCTGCCATCACAAATAAAAAACTAAGGATCTAAGCACACATGAAACAGCAGACTCACTGGCGATTCTGTAGTGCCAAATTCAAGCAACTAACAAAGCGTTTGTAGGCGTAATTACATTTCAGATCATTTCACTTCGGTGTCGGTAGTGTGTGAAACACTCGAATGTAAGTTTGAGAGCAACGTTTTTTGCCAAACCATTGCTTCACTCAGCGCAAAGCAGTGGGCGATTTCCATGAATCACATCAAGCGGCATGGGCAGTGTATATAGGTATATGTATATGGGTGCACTGTAAATTTCGAGATGCTCCCAAGGTCTCGTTAAGTGCCAAGCAGATAAATCCGTCTGGTACTATTTTAGGCAACGTAGATTTACTTATCCACAGAGAATGCCCACCGTAGTTGTCAAAGGACTAGGACTAGCTACTGCAACACATTAGAGGTTTCAACTGTGCGCCATTGATCTCGCTATTGATCGCTGAAACCACCAGAGTTTCAAATTCCCATACCTACATTCGGGCCTGCCGCGGTAATTTTATTATTGTACGTTAGGTCATTTTTATATCAATTTATAGAACTGATAGGGCTTGGAATACTGGTAGGATCACTCGGCTGGATACTGTCGCAACTCATCGCTTTCTTTCCGCATGATCGCAGCCTATAACCACTGAACACCTGCAATCCAGCCCAAACATGAACTTGGGTTCCATTAGTGATCAGCTGCCCACTTATCCCAACAACATACAAGGAGAATTACGTCTCATTTTGCAAACCAAAGATGTATTTCTTGTTTGTTACAAGCACTTGGAAGAATACAGGAAACTAGTGAATGAGCAAAATCGACTAATCACCAAGGAATTTGTACAAGAACAGCTTCAAATTGGGGAGGATGAAATATCCGAACTTAAAATGGAATTACAGGATGCTGAAACAAGGCTAAATGCAAGACTGCGTCACAATGAACTGTTGGCTGACCATTTGGCTAGCTTGGGTTACGCTTCACTGGAGTCGGGAGCCAGTGTGAGACACTTGGCTCTTTGCCGATCTCCACAAATGAGAAAAAACATGCTTGCTCAACGTCAAGGCGGCGGTCTGGGCAACTCTCGACTATCTGAACCGCGTCCGCCAACTCATATGATCGACAACATAGCCTTGGCTATCGCTGAGATACACCAGGAAGTGAGGTCCAAAGTTAAACCACTTCTTGACTACTACCGGGATTTGTTTTACCTCCAACTTCACTTCAGTCTTGTTCTTGGACAAGTGTGCAATTATTGCATGCCATTAGTGACAGAAAACATCGGCCTCATTGATCGGATATTTTTTTGGTCCGAACGACCCGAGTTCGACCTAGTACGCAGAGCCGGAGACATCGGTGATCGCCTAAAGGAAATTTACACACGAGCACAAACTGTACTGGGTGTGTTAGCTGAATCAGTGAGGTTCTTACAGTCCAAAGTGGAATTGCAAAAAACCTTGGAACAAAGATTTCATGAGCGCTTAGACGAACAACAAAAAACCAAAGATAAAATCCTACGCGAGGTGCACACGACCAAGCAAAACATGGATATGCTTGAAGAGGAAAACGACAGGCTTGTTGGTAGTTTGGTTAAAGTAGACCCTAGTTTTGTTGACAGTCGACATTTTTACGAACTCGCGGAAGGAGGCAACTTAGTAGGAGCAAAGAAACCTAATACTCCGAAAGAAACTGCACAACATAATGCAGAAGAAGAAATGGATGAAGGGAACGCGGCGGGAGGTAGGAGGCGGGACAGTACCGAATTTAACCGTGAGACAAACGGAATGACAAACCGAAACGGTAGAAGAATAAGGGATTTGATGACTCCTTCATGTTTAGAGAATGCCACAGAGGAAGTGAATAACAATAAAGCAACGAGCCTGGCAAGTGAAATCACGCCACGTTTAACAGAAAGCAAATCTAATAGCAAGCAAAAACTGAAACAGGAAGAAATGGATGAGCTCCTAAAAGACCTCAAAACCAAGATAGCCACAGTAAAAACGCGGGCAAAGGAACCTTCTGGTATTTATAATAAACACAATGTTGAAAATTCTGAGACGGTTAGCTCTGTGGGTGACAGTAACGAGACTCAAGGTACCTCAAGAGTTCCTTCGCGTATTTCTAATTCCAGATCAAAGAGTGCAACCAACGGACGTGGCTCACGTAACCGAAGTAAAAGTAGACAGAGAGAAAATAACTGCCCCACGTCGTCAGCTGGAACTGCTAAAGCAAAAGTTCAGCGTCGCGCGACTAGTGTAGAAAGGCATACAGCAAGTCCAGCTATCAGAAGGCGTAGACCAAAAAGTTCTTTGGGGGGGCCCAGGACGCAGGGGGCAGATGTCGCTCTAGAGGAAATTACACGACATCCCAAAAAGAAGACCGGAAAGCGTGAGAATGATCTGTATTCAAGCTCTTTATCAACACCAGCTGGTGATAACGCTGACAGTCCCACAATGTCACCAACTTCCTTGAAAACAAAGTTACTTGGCCGGACAAGAGATATATTTGAAGCTGCATTTCATCGGGCGTCAAAGACCAGCAGTGTGGAGCATGTTAGCAGGATGGAGGGGAGTGTGGAAACTTCTCAGGCTGCTGGACGAATAAGCAGTGAAGACCCTAATAACGATGGTGTGACCAGTGTCTCCTCATTTGCCTCCCTTTTGGTTGCTGACTCTTCACTTGGTGAGCCCAGGTTTACCGAACCAGCCGCAATTATTCCTCCTAGACATCGTCGTTCTCTAGAGCCAAAGAAGCTTAAGCGTTCATCCGAGCAGCCCAGGACGACCAAAAAAGGAACACTACATATCCGCGGGCGCTCCAATCCGAAATATATTGAAGAGAAACCACTTCCTGCCCTGTCTACAGAAACCCTGTTAATCGAGAGATCCTCTGACTTGAAGGGTAACTCACTCGAGCATAACCTTCCACTGAATGAACAGTCTCCAGTTGAAGTCAAGCACAGAAAATCTCGCAGAAAAAGAAGTAAAATCAATGATAACTTAGGCAGCTTTCTGGCAGGATCTACTCTAGGTCCTCTCGAATCGGTATCTCAGACATCGTTACCTTCACTTTTGTAGTCATGCGCCAGGAAAATTGATTTCAGACAATCATTAATGAGTTTGGTATCGCAAACATGTGTTGATCATTCGCATGCGAAATAGCGACCTCCACTTAACCATGGAGAAAACTGGGGAGGTAAAACAATTCCGTTTTATCGGAAGCACGTAAAACGCAACAAGTCAATACGCTGCGACCTACTTGCACGGAAGAAGTATAGTTTGTATACGAAAATCGTCTCTTACATACGGAGACCGGATTCGGGATGAAGCTCTTCGCTTTCCACCATCCCTCGCCTTTGTGGACGTGTTTTCACTGTCTATCAATAAACTTAAAATTTTTGTTTTGTCTAATACTACGTTGTACTAACAACTGTGGATATCAACCGTTACGCCAATATCTTCACAATCGAACAGCTGTGATATCCAATAAAGCTTTCGGACCAGGTATTGTCTCGGTTTCAACTAGTCATTTCCCCTCACTCAGGGGTGCAGGCCGAGGTAAGAGCATCTAGTTGAGCAGTTGAGTGCTTCCTAAAGCGTAGGAAGTTGCTATTCTTAGTTAAGCATGTCGTTCCGCTTCCTTTATTCATGTGACGTTAGATCATTAACTTCCAAGTGGTGTTCAATTCAGTAGCGAATAAGCATCCACATTAATCGTATCTGATTTTGGTCTCCGCTTAAAATGTGGTTGTTAATCGTATAGTGATTGAACGCAGCTAGAGCAGTTTCACTATAGATTCAGCGCATAATCGGCTGGACAGTTAAGCTCAGTCAACCAGCTATGGTCTGATCATCGAAAAGCGGTAGATCTAGTTGCACTGACTCGTGTCATCTAGAAAATACTCATTAACATTGGTGAGAGAAGGAAATAGGACATATACAATGAACAATGATTGTTACCGGATTTCTACCCGGATAGACTGACATAGTCAACGTAGTGAACCGTTAGATCTTCTTAATAGTTGCGACTCCGAGGAAAGCACTCAAATGATTTAGAGTAAGTTCAGTCTAACGGAAGGAAAATCAGAAGTCAAATGACCTTGACAAATTTATGTGTTATCCGCCACAAACCGTCGTACAACTGTGGTGGACTTGGGTCATATGTGTAGTGTACTCAATGGCCATCGACGTCTAGAATAGGAACAGCTGCTGGTAAAATTAGCAGTGCCATACCGGTTCGAGCATTTTCGGTACTGCAGTCAGCTGCAGCCTTAGAACATGTCAGAACGTTCGAAATCGATGCGACAATTAGTATAAATCGATTAACTGCGAAAGCTATGTTATTTCCGGGGAATTCTTATTTGCATACGGACACATCCTTTCCTGAGACGGCGATCGCGGTGTATGGTGAGAGCTTTGGATTGACTATTAGCTCCCTGGACGGTGTCTTGTGTCTGTCAGTCCCTGGCCTCGGCTTAAGTGCCCGAGATGCGGGTTCTGAGTCTATGGAACTGATTCATTGCTCGACTGGCAGTGGTCGTCCATGAGCTCCTTTGACATGTTGAAGCTGTCAACCAACAGGCCGAACGAAAGATTGGCATGTTGTACTTCTTTTGGCTGTCAAACTGCTAACCGTAACTGATCTTGTATGGCGAGCCCAGATTTGCGTCCCAACTATCACGTCATAAATGACATTCCCACACTTGCTTTCGATCGTGCCGAAAGTCCATTGCACCTGGACTTCCCGTTAGTCATATATTAGATTTGGCTGCTCCAGCTGAAAGATCGCTGCGTTCCTGAATGCCACGGATTAAAGTTCTCTTCCATTATGTGGTTCCTTTCTCTAATTAAAGGATCTGAATGCCGTCGAATAGCACCGAAGGTCATACGCAGCCTTCTGTTCATCATAGTCCATGCTGGCGTAACTTCAGTCGGCGTGTGTGGATTCGGTTTTGATCGGTATAGGAAGAGGAACCTGCCGATCATCCCATCGATACGCCCCTCCTTCCTTGATCTAAGTATGTCGCGGTTGAATGTCTCCACAGACTTTTCGGCTTGGTATTTCGAGTGCGGATGGAATGGTGGCGATCGAACGCGTCTGGTTGCATGGCATTTGCAGAACTCAGCGAATGCTACTAAAGTAAACCGTATTCTGTTAACTGCCACTGGTATTTCTTAGCAGCCAAAACTGCTGAATATTTCTTGCAATCTTGCACCGGTTGCGGTGGTTGTTTTACATTTCACAAAGAACGCTCTGGGCTATTTATAGTTGGGGTCGCCAACATTGACAAAGCCTTGACCGTTGATGAGAGAAATGAAGTCAAGTTGAACGTGACCCCATGGTTTTGCTGGTTTCGGCTATGTACGGTACCACTGAATCGGTAGCACAACTGTTGTAACTTTTTCCAGTCGTTCCAACCGTTGTCTATATACAGCAAATACACATAGCCTTGGGCAAGCTGCTTCATGCGGTTGCTATCAGGATGCTCGGCATTGAACTACCGAAGGACGCGCTCTTGTAGTATGCAGTCATCCACGGTGGAAAGCGAACCTCTCCTCAGAGAGTGCTGCTGGAATTCGGATGATAAACATGAATTTGGCCAATTGATTCTGTGGAACCGGTTAGCATTCCTTTTGCTCGAGTCAGAACGCGTTACCGTTTGTACAGCTTCTTAAGTTACTGATAGGTTACGTAATGTGTCCTGACAAGAAATTCGGCGTTAGGTTCAAGTTCGACTGAGGCTATAATAGTGTGCTTCACCTTACTGTTGAGTGTAAGTGAGGCCTGATCGTGCGTCCATTTGACCCATGGAAACCGCTGTTTGGTACGGAATCTCAATATCATAGCTCAGTAGAGTGAGTGCCCAGCGGTTGGCTGGATAGGCAGGAATGCCCTTCTTCCAGCCAAAGATAGCCAACAATGCTTTCTGATCCGTCAATAGTCTGAAGCAGCGGCCATACAGCATCTGGTGGAATTCTTACACTGCAAAATTATGACCTGCTGAACGACTTTCTCGTGGTGCCAGCTGGGTGGTTTGGAATTATCCCGCCCCAGCAAATTGTTCGGCAGCAGTGTTACAGAAATTGGTGGGTTTCCGACAGGCGAACTTTCTCCATGTAAAAAGCCCCATAGGTCCATATAACAACACTGACGTAGCGCTTGTGACTCCCTACTAAATAAAGTCACTGTTCCTTACCTTTCTTATTGGCATTATAATTAAAGGGTGTGTTGGGCCCCAAGTCCTTTGGAGGTTTTAAGGCCTAGGAAACACTTGTTTGGTCATCGGCTCCCAACAAGTTACGATACCCTCATATTGCTCTGTTGCCTTATAGGTTAGATTCCTTATCTAAGGCTCTGGGTATGGCTTCCTATGACAACCCTCTACTTCAGCCTGGGCAACCGTGTAGTACCACGCCCACTGACGAATCATGGATGGATTCCATTGCTACTGCTTTCGCTCTTGCTACGTCTACTGGCTCTTCTCTTTCCATTGCTCAACGTTCATTCACAGATCGTCCCACGCACCGTTCTTCAACCACACTTATGCCCTTCTCCATCACCGCCAACAGCAGGTCACTGATTCCACCTGGTGGAAGTAAGAGTGAAACTTCTGGTGCTCGACGTCTTATGATGCCAGCTTCCTCACAATCCACCGAGGCTCGCGCTTTTCTTCGACCTGGTTCTCTATTCAGCCTCACAGTATTTAATATTCGCACTCTGATACAGATCGCACGGTAAGCTTTTCTGGCCCGCACACTTGAGGCGCTCTCGATAGACATATGCTACTTTTCGGAAAGGAGATGGCAAAACTTCAGTGTCTACATCGGAATGACCTCTCCGGTAAACCCTTGCGTTAAATACCATCTGTGCCTTTCCAAGAGCCCATTGGCTGCCGCTTCTGGCCAGGCTGGTGGTGAGGTTGCACTGAGTGACAGGACTGAGACCCCTCTGCCTGACTGGATCAGAGTCAACAGTCGACTGTGTGGGCTCAGACTACCAGAACCATGAAGGTTAAGTAAGCGTGGAGAGGTTAAGCATGCCTTATTTGTCGCCTCCGCCTCTACGATCCTACAGACGGCAGCCCGGATGCAGTCAAACACATTTTTATCAGCAGTCACATGATTTGCCGCGTTCCTTCAACAAGTCTGGTTTTGTCATTTTTGCCGGAGATTTTAACGCCCGAGTGGGCCACCTGTCACCAAAGGGCCAGCACCTTGGGTTTAAAATGAGATAATTGAACAGTGGAAAAACGGTGTATTACGGGTAAGAAACTAATGGTTAACAAGTTTCGTGGGATGGAGATTATTGCGAAAACGAAAATTCATAAGAAAATGAAAGGCGATTTGGCGAACTCACTGTTGACCTATGTAGAAGAACGGAGATTTCCCCGTATTAAAAGTGAAAATCCATTAACCCATTGTTTGGGAGTTTTGAAACACACTGTTTGATTGCTTTGTGTAGCCCCGTGGTTAACACGTTATCAAATGAAATACAAATAAGACAACGCTTTGTCAGATCGATTTTACATATCGCTAAATTGGGGGCACAGATGACATAATTTGGGAGATCGTACCAAGACTGACAAACGCGGAAGGAAAGGAAATTTCTACGGCATTCAAGCCGGCTATACTGTATTGTCAGTTTCAAAGCATGACCTCTTGGGTCAGCGTCGTGGTACAGTTCCAGCATCGGACGGCAAATGTAGTTTGGGTTCTTCAGAATCTAGTAAACCATTCTGAGATCCCCCGCCAACGCCGATATCGACTATCAGTCTAAGCTGACAGAACAGATGAAAGAGGCCCCTGACGTTCTTGGTTGTTCTACTTTGAGGAGTCTCGAGAGCAAGGAGGTCCTGTTTTTCTCAGGGTTGCCACAACTGGATAGCATATTCCACGTGCGGCCGACGTAGGCGTTAAGTATTTGGAGGAAGACTGTGAGTTCAAACTGGCGGAACGCTGTGCGAAAAGGCCGAAGTGTTGATTGCCCGTTCTCGACGCTTGCTCTGCTTCATTTGAGGACCTGAGATCTTCCTGTACCAGTAAACCTTGGTACCGCTCCCGAGAGACCTTATGCAAGGTGTAATCTCTAAGCTTGTAAAAGCTCACTGTCTGGTGACGCAGATAAATCACCTTGCACTTAGCTCGGTTCAACTAGAGCAGGATCCTATTTGACCCTTCATAAATGCAATCTAAATAAGGTTGGAGTAGATCGTGATCTTCCTCTTTATTACTAGCCCGGCATATCTTGACATTATCAGCAGAAGGCAAGAAACTGGAAGGGACAACTTTATAAAGTCGTTAGCAAACGCAAGTAACAGGCGCGGTCCCAGCACCGAACCTTGTAGGACACTACATTCCAACTCAGTCTGGTTAGTGAGTGATCCCCTCACACGCAATTCAGGCCTCCGTTGGCGAAGAAAGTTGGCAATCCAACCAAGAACAGGATCCCCGATTCCGTGGCCCAGTTGCCTGTGAAATAAGATGTGATGATCCAGGCGGTCGAAAGCATTGGAGAAATCCAGATAGATGACATCAACTCCGACCACATCATCAGCCACTTCCGTCCAACTACCTTGTGAAATCAGTAGGTTGGTGATGCATGACCAGTGTTGACGGAAACCATGCTGCTCCGGCGCCAATCTGTTACATTTTTCCAGATAGTCCACTAGAGATTCAGCGCCGTCCGCTTCTATCATCTTCATGAGCACAGGGCGAAGAGTCACTGGGAGATAATTTGCGCGATCTGAAGGGCTACCGCGTTTAAAAACTGGGGTCATAATGTCACGCTTCCACATAGTGGGGACTTGCGGTTCATGGACATATTTTTGGAAGAACTTTGACAGCGGTTCTGCTAACTTGTTAGCCGCAGCCTTCCGTGCTTTTGGGCGAATGTTGTCTGCTGCCTGACAGCTGTGATCGGGCAGTGAGAGTAACGTCTATGGCATAGTTGCTGGCTTGAAAATTACATGCCTAAACCATGGAGTCGGTAATACGATTGACGTTATGAAACAAATAGAGGCTGAAAAGTTGAAAATTGTGGCGTGTTGTAGCGGCACGGCATTGGCTGCTTTGTCGGCGCTTTGTACCGTACCGCATGTTGTGAAAAACAGAGGATGCCATGTTTTACTTTACGGAGACTGTTGACATGCTTATACAATAGTTTGTTGTTTGCTAGTAACGTTTGGGCTTGCCACTGGTGATACTTTACTTTGTCCTTACGGACAAGTGTGGCGCAATGGTTTCGATGGGTCAGGAAATTGCCCCACATTTCTGCCTCGCGAGTAACCTTGTAGGGACATCATGCCGCATCCCTTATCACCATGCATTTTCGAGTCCTGCTCCTTAGAATTGAAAACACTTTTGCGGAACGAAGAGGCTGGGTCGCTGATACTCTGTTGATGAAGTCACTGTGTCTTTCAAAGAACTCTGCCCAAACGTTATCCAATAGCTCAATGGTGTATGATGGGATCAAAAGCATAACTGTACAAGACCCACAAGATGGAAAATGCAAAGAAAATTAAAAGCAAAATGTTCCAAGGTGAACAGTGGATCGTCAGTAGTAAATACATCGTACTTTATCACACTTTTGTGTAGCATTTCGCATCAAATCTAGGAGTCCCTCGAATGTCGCGATGACTGGGTGCGTTCACCACATGTGTTGCTGTGCATTCCAGTGATAACCGATTCTAAGAGAGTAAAAGTATTTCCTACAATCCAAAGGAGTGTGTTACGTTAGCAGTTCAGATGATAGCGACAACTTTGTTTGTACGCGGCTAGGATCAGAGATGATGTACATGGGTGTTCACTTCCAGTTAGTATCCGGCATATGAGAATGAGATCCCCGCGAAGCCGTCGGTATTTTGAGGAGAACACACCGAGTAAACCACCAGGCAGTTCGTAACCGAGACCGGATAGTTCACAAGTTGCCTCTCTGGCTCATCTTTGGAGTTGCTCCAGGAAACGATTATCTCGTTTGAATCATGGGTGCCAGGCCTGAACCGCATATTCAACATGGGGACGAAGATATGAGTTAATCAACTGTAGTACTAGCCGTCGCTCACAGGTGCCAACAGCTCGCCTCAAAAGCCTTAAGTTCAAGTTCGCCACATTCGCTGCTTTCAAGCATTGGAGAGAATTGTCGACTTTCTTGTAGAATGATACCAAAGTCTCCTTCACTAGTCACTGGTTGAAAAACGTGCGGTCCCAGAAGATATGTGTTGCTGAACTAGCTACGCACCATCAGCAAGTGACACTTTGCAAGGTTCAATGGGAGCTGGTTCCATTCTGTCCGTTCGTTAATCCGGTCCAGACCGTTTTGAGATAGGCACGGGCGGATGCTGAGCAAACTGCTCTCCATATTTTAACATAGTCTGCACATAACAGCATCGGGGATGATATATGTTCTGGGACGTGATTTATGTAAGCTCAGAAAAGTAGCGGGCGGATGATGTTTCCTCTCGGTAGGACACTGGATACGCACAGTCTTTCGAAGTGTTGGCTATTCTTAGGTTGAAAAGCACAAGTAGAAGACGAAGTTCGGCAGATGCATGCATTTCGTATCGTCTCATCAGTGCCGATAAAGATAACCGATAATTTAATATAACAGTTTGTGGGTACAGACATCCATACAAACAAACGCGAGAAAAAGGGTGTCTTTCGTTTACAACCAGGGCAGCCTGAGGCTGATCGATAATTGTTTTTGAACGCAAAGCACTGGCTTAATCCGACTAATGGCAATCGCCTCGGCAAACCGGAGGAGCCGGGAATTAGTACGGCAGAGCAGGATTCTAAACGCCTTGTTGACCTCAATTCGGTGACCTGTTGTCAATAAGTGCCTGCCGATCGAAGATGCTAGCGGCCTGCGTACACACGTAGTCTGATTTGGGCTTGCTTGCTGACTAAGCCCTCATTGAACCCATTTTGGTACGTGCTCCTTTATTCGAGAACTCAGTGTTCTATTGGTTCTGCCTATGTAACTATCTCCCGGGTGACCAGGAAACAGTCGATACAATGGGCAGCAGGGTTTTGGCGGAGAACGAAATGATTGACTCTGTCGAATGCCTTAGAAAAATCTAAGTAAACCACATACATGGGGACTCCTTCCTCAGCTGCTCTGGTCCATGAGTCCCACGCAAGGAGCAGATTGCTGAACCAAGATAGTCTGCATCTCAAACCCTGTTGGACATCGGAAATTATTTGCAGACTTTCAAAATATCGCGTTAGTTCCTCTGCGATAACCGGTTCCATCACTTTGATAAAACAGGTAAATCGGTAGTTGTCAGGGTCCGACCGCTTATCTCCTCTGTATATCGGAGTGATGATTTCACGTTTCATATGATGATGTATGAGGGTCAAATAGACTATTGGAAAACGTTGCAAGGTGTACTGCTAACTTGGGGTATGAGTTTTAAGTACCTCTGGGCATATTTTGTTCATCCGCGAGGCACTGCTTTTCCGGCGAGACTGTAATTTAGGTTGAAATTTACCCTCCATAAGCCAACGACATTTGGTGGGAGATGATAGAGCAAAGGTTCAATGGTATGTGTAGCCACCGAGCCAAACTGCAGGAGCAGAGCGTTTGCGGTTTCCACATCAGTAGTCGTTAAGCTACTAGCCGTCTTTAGTGGTGGTTTTCCAGGTTTAACCTTCCTTTTGTAGTTCAAATACTTGTATAGTAGTTCGCATCACTAAGGCCCTATCAGCATTTGTCAATCTGAGGCACTTGTGGCGTCGTCACGAGTTCTCATTTTCGCTAAAGTGCGGTGTTTACAGCGCATCTGTTCGTTCAGTATTGTTGTATGGGAGCCAGTCCTGGCCAATTCGCCTGGAAGACACGTGTCGTTTTTCTGCCTTCGACAACCGTTGCTTAAGGAGGATCGCTTGTGTTTGGTGGCAACATCGTGTTCGCAGTGATGACGTTCGACGTCGCTTCTTGGGGAAGGTGAGCATCCTGTTCAGCAAACTGGTTTGGCTGCGGCAGTTGAGATGGCTAGGTCACGCTCTACGCACGACACCGGAGCGTCTACTGGGTCGCACTCTATTCGCTCATCAAAGAACTGGCTGGGGGCGACCGGGTGATGGTCAGCCTTCCACCTGGCGACAACACATGAAATCGCTGAGGTCGTGTCTAGCCGCTGGTGGATCCGTACGTCTTTCAGTATGGGAACCCAAAGATAAGGAGTGCCAATGGCTTAAGACGCTTGAAGGCATGGCATGGAACCAGTGGAAAAATGGTGTACAAAATTGTATTGATTCACATGTTCAATACTTAAAACGTTGGAAATGATAAAAAAGAGAAAAATCGGCGTATGAAAAACAAACTAAACAATTTTTGTTCCATTTGCCTCATAATGTTCATTTCTTCCTGCGGCACAGTAGCTGAAGTAAGTTGCCAAACTTAAACTACTGTGGCACGAGAATTATGACGCGGCAACTCTGCCTCCTTAGCTGCTAATCTCCATGGGTTTTAGGTTCTATATCTAGTTGTTAGACGGTTGACGTTAATACTATTATTATTTTTTATGACTACTACTACTGCTACCACAGCAGTTTGTTGATATTCGCAAACTTGAGTACCATGGTCTCCTGCCATTAGTACTTTTCTCTTCTAACAACTGACGTGTAAGAGTCTCTGACAGTTTTGTAATTCTGCCAGATGGGATCACATGGTATTAGCATTCGCAGCCCTCAAATCTAATCCTTTTTGTTGATCCATGTACGCAGTCTGCTTCGGATCTAACTGTTGATCCGACAAGATGTCCGTAATAGTACAACCTGCCCGTATTAACCAGTTAACTTTATCAATTTATTTTAGGCGCCGTTCGTCGAACTGTGAGTCTATAGGCCCAAGTAAGCGGTCGTCACTAGATTGTGAAAGTTGGAATAGTCCGTAATAGCTCTTTGGCTTTCCCTTTCTTTATCAACCATACTGGTATAAGACACATAACCAAATCTCAGGACTGAATGCTCAACAATGCCTTGTGGAGAGTCGTGTGCGACTGACTTGAACTTCTACTCTTCCTTTATCAGGATCAAGTCCAGTAATGATGGCTTGTTGGAACCGCGGTGTTTGGTTAGTCGGTGCACATGGTTATACAAAACTGCCATATATATGAATTCGAGGAGTTTGATTGGAATGATTGCTCATTAGGGGACAATGAGATAATTGAAGGTACGTTGTACTCACCCATTAGAAGGTAATGAGCGTATTTTTTGGAACTGCCCGGTGCAGTGCGTTTAACAGGTCACTACTGCTTGCGGATGAAATCGGTTTCCTGTAGATAAAAGCTAAGAAGTAAGAATCCCCGTATTCTTCGGTGATCCACCATCTCGACCTGATAGACGCAACCGGCAAAATAATGAGTCGGGAATAACAAGGAAATGTTTGGTAAGGGCGTCACATTGCACATAATCTCTACAGTAAATAGCAACACTGCCACTGCGAGATGAACTCACAACTTGGTTCAATATCCGGATTTAACATGTCGTTTTAGAGCCAAGTTTCAGTCACTGCTATGATGTTCCAATTTGTGGTTTCATGTCGATGGCACACTTCTGGCAGCTTAGACTGGAGACCTTAAGCGTTGGAGTAACAGCATTGTATTCATTGACGAATTAGGAGTGCACAGGTTAGCTCAGCCCAGCGATTTTGCTCCTCGGTGTGTTTACATTTTATCCATTCATTGGTGGGTTCTGAGAGGTTTGAACATATCACTGTCATCGCCTTTTGGTTGCGTAGTAATTTTTTGTTCTTCACTTCCTTGTGAACGTAGGTTTGTCGTGTGGGACTATCTGACTTGTCTTCCGTGTACGACAGGCCAAGGCTACGACAAGACTGTTTGCCTGCAACACCGTTACTTGCCCCATCTTTAGGGGTCAAGTGTGGTTTCCCATCTAATGACGGAGGCGACCGTACAATTCGTGCGTAACTTCAGCATTTCGTGAAACGGGATACCGTTCAACCGGCCTGTCTTCACTGCTGCTTATCACTTTAGGTGTTCGCCTTTCGCTGGAATATGTAGCATTTTTTTCTAGGGAGCTTTTACCAAGTCTGGGATTCCGTCTACATAGTACATTAATCTTCAAGTCGAGTTCTGAGATTTCTTTCCCAATACTGCGATCAGTTCCTTTTGCTCTGCGACGTAACATTTCACACCTCGTAAGTGTCTGAAAAATCGTAATTATGGGACTAACTTAACATAAGTCACAGAACCACAACATATTTGTCGATACGTTGTTACCTCCGTTACGTTAATGTCCACATTGGTTGTGTCGTAGGAATTAGCACAGAACGAACACGTAATTTTTTATATGATCCCTGTTCCTCGCTTGTCTGAGCTAAGACTGACCTTGGGTTTGTCTTCCACAAGATTTATCGTCGACGAACTACTCCGGCCGATGGCTCAATAGTTCGTATGCACTTTTAGGTTTTGTTGGTCACGCCGTTTGGGCTGCCTCGGTTGTCTGCTCTGGTCAGCGTGCGCTGTCAGTTGGTTTCGTAGTGGTGTGTCACTAGGCGCACGGCTGGACAAAATCGCACAGGCATTGTGTGGTGAAATACACGTAAAAGTACGGTGGGAAATGTGAGACGACAAAGCTTGTAGCTACGGTGTACAGTGGTACACAGTACTAATTTATATATTGACTGGTAGCCTTAAAGAAGCTCTGCCGAATGGTATCTCAAAGGCACTGGAGAAACTCTGATAAGCGAAGTTTCACAGGTTGATCTTATTGAATAGACGTCTGAAGACATCGTTTGTGGTGCACCAGTGTATGGTTGCACATACTTCGAATAAATAGATCCCATTGGATGGAGCTCGGTGATCCGAATCGATTGAGCGTACTTCCGAAGATGTGGCACAGTTATGTGAAGGGATACGTGCGAGTTAACACTGAGCACGAATTGATAAGACTGCTGTTCGGGAATTCCTCAGCGGATGCCTTGACGAGTTCTTTCAAGACGTGGTAGTGTGTGCTTTTATGAGTTAGTTCCGAGTGTTCAGATGGATACTCTGCATAACAAACGTAGTTATACGTTATTACTACATATTCGTTGAGACCTAGTGGACTCTATCGATAACGTGTCAAGTCTGTGCCCTTTATTCGTGAGCAAAGCGTCAAATATGGACCGTTTGTTTGCTGTCCTGAATCTAGTGGGCGTGGTGACATGGTTGTACAGTTCAACCTGCCATGGCAACCACCGGTCTATGGAGACCATCTGCTCATGGCGACCAGTCAGAAAGATTCCTAACGATTTTCTTATATTCCCTCATTGGTCTTAACTTGCATATGGAGTCCACTTGTCTAACGCAAGCGCGACCACGCTTTTGTGCTCCCAAAGTGTTCTAGCACCTGCGCAAAGCGACCACCACTAGCAAGACTGGCCGCGACTGCGAGTACAGGGACCTGCCTGCCACATCAATTTTAGTATCTGGGAATATAAATAGGGCAGCAGACTACGAGCAGGAACAGGATTCAACAGACGTTCTGAAACCGTCTACATTCATAGATGCATAAGGTGCTGTTGATAATTTGCGCTCCTACGTAACATCTAGCGGACACACTGACATGCTTAAATTTAACATGAAGGTGAGGGAAAAACTAAATCCATGTTTGAATTCAACTGCCAAGCAACAGACCACTATACTTGATTATTTTACCCGCTGGAAAATGAGTATGACCATAGAAATGTGTGTGTGTGTGTACGATTTTTCCAAAGCTTGTCGATTTCGATGAGTAGCTGATCACATTTTTAAAAGCTTGACTCATGAACTGTAACTTTATTGCATGCTTATTATTCATATATCCCAAGAGTGCGACGCCCATGTATGTCCCCCTACACCCCGTCCGTTGACAAGTTCAGCCATGCGAATCGCGAGGACCAAGGCTGGTCAGAAAGATTTTCAAGGGAAGGTTGGACTAGGTAAATGAAATTGGGTTGAAAATGGGCAGCGTATTGGGGCCCGACACGAAGTAAAGTGAACGACGTTGAAACAGTCCAAACTAACACTCAGTCAATTTGTCCACTGCTGGCCGGGCTAAAGTACGGTCAAATGTTGCAACTGAAATAATGACAAAACTGTACACGTCGTTAATGGAGACCCTGTATCATGTGTGCGGTGTAGACAATTGTCCGTACTCGTGTAAATGCAACAACATATTCACAGTTAACCTAAGAATCAAGGGTGCGAGCTAGGGAATGCACAAAATAGTGAAGGTAAACGGCAGTATCATTACTTATGTATCGTGAGTCGAAGATATCTTCGGAGTGGATAGTTTATAGCGTTCCGATGTTCGTACGGCAGCATGTTGAAAACCCCAATTGTCAGAAATCTGCGATTTCGCAAGCTACATTTCCTGAACTCTGATAGATGGTAGTAATGACTTTAAAATTTCGCTTGTCTGTATCTGATGTTCTGTCAGTACCACGTTTAACAACGTAGAATCATTTCGACAAGCGCTATAAAAGTTGCAGTAACGGATTCTTGCGCACCCAAGTCGTCTTGAGAGATATATGTGACGTACATAATCCGGGTCCTTGGCAGTATTTCGCATTTGCACGACAGGCAATGACATTTGTCACAAATGGCACCAGGATGCAACCGCTGATCAGTTATTGTGACACCTGATCATCCTGTCCACGGTGTTGGCTCAGTGTATCAGTCAACGGGATAGTCAATTTTTTCGACGGACGGGGGTTTTAGACACTAGGTGAACACCGAGAGGACTTACAGCATGACAAAGCAGGCCAGGAAATTAGATTCGAACCGGTGACCTTATGATTGCAAGTCAGGTAAGCGGACCACTCGGCCACCAGGCTTCCCGGTCTCTTTTCAGGTTAGCAAGCAGTTTCGCTCTGAAATCTTTGCGAGTCTTCTTGTTTTCGCTATCAGCCGGAACACGTTGGCAAGCATCTATAAGTTCCTGAGACTGCGTAGTGACCCAAAGTCTAGGTTGGTAATTTGATTTGTCACATTGAGACACACGCTACTAACAA
>OX104063.1:84827315-84891678 GCA_944474145.2 Dicrocoelium dendriticum
GACTCGTTTAACGACAGGTGAGCTACGCCTTGGAATTTTCCCCACGGTACCATCAAACACACTGGGATAGTTGTCTACGATCTCTGTACCGACTTCGCACGAGTGAACAAAACGATCAAGATTAAAAGAAACAAAACCCAAACTCTGAATGGAATCAAGGCCCAGGATGGGCATTAAATCTCCTGATACCAGGAGAAAATCAAGTAAATGCTCGGAGCCATCCTTCGGGTTTATGGCCTTCATGGTAACGCAGCCCTTCGGTTGTAACTTTGATCCGTTCCACATTCTGAGCTGTGTCTGTATTTGGCGGTATTCTGCATCGGGACAGTATTTGTGAGGAAGTATGTTCACGCTTGCTCCTGAATCCAATTGGAATCGCACCGGACGCCCTTGAATAAGCAACGTTGCGAATACACAGACTGGTCTCTCACGTCCTGTCATGTTGTTAATAAGCCAGTTCCTGCGGCTCTTCCTGATCGTCCTGCCCGACTGAGTCGACTTTGGTTGCCTGACAACAACGTGCAAAGTGGTTCTTCTTCGCACACTTCATACAGGTTCGGCCCCATGCTGGACAATCCTCTTTGCGCCTTGGGTGTGAGCGGCCGCAAAACTGGCATTTGGGTTGATTCGCGCTCGATGACTTCGATACAATTTCTCGGCCTCGGGATACTGCAAACAGATCCGTCGTGGACTCCATCTTGAGCTGCTGAAACTGTTGAGCCGTCCTTGATTCGCTAAAACAGATATCGATGCAATGTTCCAAAGACAGGTTTCGCTGTCGCAAAAGGCGTCTGGAAAGTTCCTCATTCTTTATGCCAATTATAATTCGATCGCGGATCAGCGAATCTCGTAAACAGGTGCAAAAATTGCAATCCCGCGCCAGAATTTTCAGCTCCGTGAGGTATGCGTCGATTGATTCACCCGGCAGGCGATTTCGGCTGAAAAACAGATACCTTTGGTAAGTTTCGTTTGTGTAACCTTCGCAAAACTCGCCGAATCTGCGTATTACTTCATCCAGCTCCATCTCCTGAGTTCCATCGCTGAGATCCAACGTTTGCAGCGTCCGCCTGGCTTCGTCTCCAATGGCATGCCTGAACATCGCCAGTTGATAGGCCATTGGCTGAGAATCCAACTGAGTCAGTGTTACAAAGTCTAGCCACTTCGCCTTCCATATTCTCCAATTCTCCGGCAACGAACTCTCGGTCATTTGCAACGGAGCTGGCAGCGGAATCGTTGGTTGTCCACCAAACGCATGCGGGGTTCGGCGTGTCTTCTTGTCCTCTGTCGCCATGTAAAACGTGCGGCCCTCCGGCAGAAAGAACAACAGGTGGCGGCGACACGAAAATCTTTATTGGCGAGAATTGCTTTCTTTTTATATCAGTTATGACCATTTTCTGCGCCCGTTTCTATTCGGCTACTACACTTTCATGCATTTGTCTCCATTTGCCAGTGTCCTTTGATCCTGGGCGTTTCGCCTCCAATCGTTCGGTCGTAATTCGTCCATGGCATTTGCTACAATTGGTTCCCCATGCTGTGTCTTGACGATCAAAAACCAATCGGCCAATGGGTTTCGGTTCAGTGCCTGCTCTTTCTGGCCTATGGACGGTCGTTCGCGTACCGGATTGACGTGACGCTGATTGGTCAGGCGTCTGATGCAAGTCCTCGATCCCCTTAACGTCGCTTACTCGTTTGCGAGCCGTCTCGGGTTTTGATTGGATATTCGGACCACGCTTGTTTGCCAGACGCTTTGCCGAGCCGTTGGTCTGTTCGTCCGATCGGTAGCTTGTGTGCGCCACTGGTTGGCGGTGCCGCGAACTGATTGCGATCTCCGATTGTGTTGCCGATTGGTGGAAACCAGTTCGCGCTGTTGGCTGGCGGTTTGGCACGTAAGCTACCATCACAATGTTCTGATGTTCTTGCGAGTAAAGTGACTAAAGGGTCCTGCGCAAATTGAGAGTGAAATGCGGATTGGAAGGTGGCCGCTTGTGTTGAAGCCCACAACCGTTATGTGCAGCGTAACTGGCCGTCATGCTACGGGCAGTATGGCACTGCAACCAATATGGAGCGGGTTAATGAGATAGTACCGGTTCTCATTTGCTAGTCTGTACGGTATCTTATGGAACAATAAATTAGGTGTCTGGGCTGCTTGCGAACTGAGGACTTGTGCAGCCCCTGTGCAGAGGCGAGTACCATCCGGATTGGTACGCATTAATGACACAAGCAGGCCGAACTCGTTAATGGCGTTACGGTACAAATCACAACCTTTTAGTGTGTTCTACCCTAGGTTGTACAAAGTAACTATCCATGACGAAATGGCTCATCGTAGCTCGCCTGCAGCTTTGACTAACTTTCTCACCACCCTCATATCCCTCAAAGATGTTTTGCCAGAAATGGCCAACCTTTGGAAAACAAAGGAAGGTACAGAATTTTTGAAAAGGAGAATAAACCAAACAAACTTCTCCATAGCGTAGTTAGAGACCAACGTATTGCGTTCGACACGAAAGCTTCTTCAGGCCAATTGAACAAGGGGAAAATAATTGCGGTTATCGCGACGGCGACAGGAAGTTAACAACGTTACAGGTCAAAGTGTTATCTTACCTACAATGAACGATGATTTATCACGGGATAAAAGCAAGTGCTTGACACGTCCCGTAGGATGGTTGAGGTGAATATGATGAAGTCAAAATATGTCTGGATCATCTACCGAACGTCTGCCGATATGAATAGTTTGATAAGTAACATCAGTGTAAAATTAAAATAAATTATCGAGCGTAAACGTTCAGAAAGACACTGGGGTGCAGTGATCATTGAGGTAGTGTGAGAAAAGTAAAATATGGTCGCTCACTTAGGTCCATTTGATACATAAATCCTGTTGAAATGCATCCTTGGCGTAATCCACAGTAGGGGAGTTTAGGTAACAAAATGTTGGGAGCTAAGAGCAACATCCAATCGTTTTTTGAAAACATCTAAGGTAGGAGAGGATACAACTGAGTCTGGGAGTGCTTTCCAAGGTTTGCAAACCCGAAGGGAAAAGTAATTCCGCCGACACTCTAGACGGGTGTATTGTTCCTTCAACTTTAGGCAGTTACCCCTGAGCTGCGTGTTGTGGCTAAGTTTCAGCAAATGGCTGCATACGTGATTGGGGTCATTCAATATTTGATACGCTAATATGAGATCACCGCGCAGTCTTCCATAGCGCCCGCTGAAAATTCCCAGCAACTTCAGCCTTCGGTGGTAAGAGTGATAGCGCAGACCCTGCACATTCGTTGTTGCTCTCCGTTGTGGTGCCTCTATCGCTTCTAGGCCACGCTTCAACCAAGGTTGCCAAGATTGGATAGCGTATTCAACATGCGGGCGCACGTAGGAATTGTGCATCATTGGGAAGATTGATGGGTCAAATCTCCCGAATGCTCTTCGCAGCATGTCGACATGCTGGTTGCCTCTTTTCGCAGCTACCTCAGTCTTGAACAGTTGATGTCGCTCTCTACGATCACATCCAGGTCACGTTCCTGGGAGCTATTCTGCAGTCCGTTGGTCCCAAATGAATAGGTGTAGTTATGTCTATGGCGTAATTGTACGACGCGACATTTGTCTACATTGAACGGTAGGGCGTTTTGAAGTGACCAGTTCGACACTGTGTTAAGATCGCACTGGAGCCCTTCATGGTCTTCCGGTCCTCTGATCCTTCGCCATATCTTGATATCATCAGCGAAAAATAGGAAATCGGAAGTAATTGATCTCGCCAAATCGTTAATGAACACCAAGAATAGACGAGGTTTAAGAACCGAGCCTTGTGGTACTCCGCACGCCACATCGATTGCATCAGACAATGATTCTCGGACTCTCACCACTAGCTGTCGTTCTTGTAGAAAATTGTCAATCCAACTCAGGATTGGGTCGCCAATGCCGTAATTCCGAAGTTTGTGAAGGAGAATGCGATGCTTTAAGCGATCAAATGCTTTTGAAAAGTCCAAGTAGATGACATCGACCCCTACTCCATCATCAACAGCTTCAGTCCAGCTATTACGTGCAATTAATAGGTTAGTATTACACGAATGCTTTTGACTGGCACATTAGAGATAGTAAGATCCCAGGTGGTTCGTTGCACGAGGTCATCATATCAAATCTCTGTCTGCTACGTCATTAGGAGTGCTTTGATGTTGGTGCGGTGCCCCAGCTGAGTCCGTCAACGGTCGTCAGATTGGCCGGTTGAGACAGCTAGCCACACAAGCGATAACTACACAACATCTACTTTGTCTATGCAGCTGTTGGCTATGGCAATTTCCGACACCTCAGCAGCCAGCCTTTGGAGTGCGGATCACAAACCCCTCTTAAACAGTTCGAAATTATGCAAGTCAATTTCATGCCCCATGTCCTCCTATCTGTTGAGAGTGAGTCATTCAAATCCAGCAGTGTCGAACGGACCGTTTGATCCTTCTATTAAATCACCCTTATTATTTCTTTGTTTAGTACCCTACAGACGGCCTCGGTAGTTCCCATTTATAACGACAGCCAGCACAGGTGGCTGATCGGACCAATGTTGTCACAACACTTTGCACTTCGGAGGTGCAAATCACATGCCGAAGCGTGCGGCCTTACACGCTGGTCGATTCAGTTTTCATACCTAGACCCCTGAGTCAGATCCAAAGGGGGTTATGTCATCCACGTACCCAAGGTTTGTCAGTCAGTCCTCTGGCAGAACTACAGGTACCATACCTAGGTACTTCCCAGATGTATTAAAGTGAAATCCATCACTGTCACTAAGCTGCTTGGGGCACTGTGTAGGGAGCTGCTTGTAACTGGCTCTTATGTGTAGCGAAAAAAGTATATCATGACATCCCGATGCATTAAGAGACAGGTGACGAGCTTTGGGCCAAATATTGAGGACGGTATTTGATAGGGCAAATGACATTTCGATGGTTGCTACCTAGGACGACGTCGTCAGCGTTTTTTATTAGGGTTGCTTCTGTGGGGCTGTCATTGAGCTGGTGTAAGTAGGTTCGTGTGGAGGCAGGACTCTTCAAAAAATATCGATCGACCTCGTGCAATGGTGTCATCCACATACGTTTGTGTATCCGTTGACACTGACAAGTCCAAGTATTTTGACAACTTAACTAGCTATCTAAATTACTGTTTTGACATCTACTGTCCTTGAAAATCTCTCAACGTCCGAGCAGACAGGTTCTCCTCCTCTACCTGAAGCGGCTGCGTCGACTTACGGAGAGTGTGTTTAAAGAAAAAAGCGGCATCTCAGTGAGGCTTCCCACTGTTCGAACCAAGGAAGAGCTACACATGTCCATCAAGTGTATATCTAGTCCAGTCTTGGGAAACGCAGCATGGCACTGGTACCAAGAAAATGGCTTCACGTTTGTCGACCTGTCGCTTGCTGTTCTGTTGCCCAGAAGCTTCAAAAGAAAATCATTTTTGAAATGATGCTGCCTCAAACCCGCCCGAGAAACCTCCTTTAAAAACACTTACTTTAGTTCGAAATCTACCGTAGATGCAGCGGCCCACCTCGTACGTTCTATACCGTCATTAGTTGACGAAAGAAACAGATCAATACGTAAAGTGTATTTTTTGAATACAACAACGCATTCTGCTGTGTAAACCTAGAAATGCTGTCGATGCTCTAGTCATTCAGAGAATAAATCCCTCCATAATGCGTTTGCTAAGTGATCATTTTACTGGACGCACCCAGATTACACGAGTCAGTGACAAATGCGCCTAAACACCAACCACCAAGTAGGGTGCTTTTCAGGGAAATCTTCTGTCGCCTAATCACATTCTACTTACATCAGCTCAAAAATAGCCTAACAATAAGTGACGCCTGCTGTAACAAAGCAATGACTAATCACCTAGAAACAAAACTGCTGCTGTCGTATTGGGCATTTGCGCTCTAGAGGGAGCGCCGCTAAAATTATCTCTATTAACCAAGAAGGCCACACTCAATCCAAAGTTCAGTGACAAGTTGCGCAGACCACTTAGATCGCTTTGTTCATAAGCACGCCATAAAATTTTGTCACCCCAGACCCCGATCATTCGCAGTCATACACCTGTGACTGTCTTGATGGCCGGACACACCGAACCTGCCCTAACGCTGCTAGGTCGTCCAAACAGTGTCAGCCAACGAACTTGATCATCTGATATTCTTATTATAAAAAGATATAATGTATGAAATTATGTCCTCGAATTTTCTGCTTTGTGCCGAAGCTGTAACTTATAGAGAGTGATAAGTTGCAACTAACTGGAAGTATATCAGTTTATACATGCACACATACATACATATCGCTGATAAACCACAATGTCACACTCCATTTTATTGATACGTTCCTTATTTCATCTTCCTCTCTTCATTACGGCCATCCTACTGGACATGACAAGCGTTATCTACTTGACCCGTTTTATACCTTTATACTGCCATCTGCGATTGTGGTTTACTTGATCACAGGCCGTTAGGTAGGGAATTGAGTGCCATCGACCCCCGGGAATTGTGGGCTTCGCAGGTACAACTACCGTAGGAAGAAACTGAGGTTTTGCTTATCTATATGTCGTGTCGGCCAAGTACCTTTGCTGGAGAAGAGGCGGTGAAATGGACAGACAGATGCCGAGCAACGACGGAGTGACTCCCATGTATGAGCATACCACTCAACTGCGTACGGGATACGAAAACAATTGATGCGCACCGAGTTGCGTGTCAGTTGCCCTTACGTTCGGTCCGCACCAGTTCGCCCATACATGTGCGTACAAATCGGTCGACACAAAATTCCGACAGCCCGGTTGCAGTATCTCATTTGATTCAGGGACCATCAAGTCGGTGTTCGGCATCCACCAGGAGGGTAATCGAGGCCTGTTGTGACAAAGCAGGGCCTACTCGCCTTGTAATAAAGTGGCCACAGTTGTACTTCGGCATTAGCCCTCTCAGCAGACCGCCGCTCAAGATGACACTCAAGAAGCCAAGGCGACCACCTTCCAACCTGTATTTCGGTTACGCAGGCCCCTTTTGTCGCTCTGCTCGCAAGCCCGTCACACCGCCTCTGGTCATTCGCAGCCATTCACATCTGAATGTCTCACTATCCGGACACAGTACCGTCGTATGTCCTAGCGTTGATAGGTTTCCCAAACAATTGGGCTGCGCTAGCGCAAAACTAGCCATAAGATCGCTAATGGGGCGTTGCATTCCGTGTTCGCAGCCCCTCTCCTAACAGTGCCGTTCGCAAGGCATGCTTTTACGTACATGGTAGTCCACTCATACGCAGTCGCATCACGGATTCGGACAACCTTGTGTGCCTAAGCTGCGTAGAACTAGCTTCAGATTAGGCACCGTTGCTGAATGCAGGCTAGGTGGCCCATGTGTCAACACCACACACCACCCAGCCATACATTCATATAAGGGTTATTAAGTTTACCGTCATTGGCTGCTTAGGGCTAGCTCAATACCAAGGTCACGGCGCGCGCTTGGTGCGTAGAAATGATAGCGGATGCAATTCAATTGCACTAATGAGCACGTTCATTCGGCTTCAATTTACAAATCGAAGCGTCGGGGGCAATTCAATTTCACTATGGATGCAATGAATCGGGGAATGGTGGAGACGACTGGGTTGTTGACGTAGTTTTACACGATTGCCTCTCAGCTTCTTGTTCTGCCTAAGTTTCAAATGGTAGCGGCATACGCCACTGGGTTCGCTCAGTATATGGTCGACTAATATCAGGTCGCCTTGTGGCGGCGGGTAGCGTGGTTGCTGTTACGGAAGTTTGCGCAACAACTTGAGAAAGTTCGTTACTCGACATTGTGGAGTTTCGAGCGCTAGGAGTTTAAGATTTATCCAGGGATGACAAGACTGTATTGCCTATTCGACGTAGTGCGCACGTAGACTTTGAACAGCATAGAGAAGATGGATGAATCCAAACTCTAATGCTCTATGCGAGAGACCGTCGTGCCGGTTACTTGTTTTTGTAACGGCTTCTCACTGTCTGGAACAACCGATATCTTCCTGTACCAGCACATCGAGGTCACGTTCCTGATGGCTTGTCTGTAGATCGTGCGCCTACATTTTTCGATCTAGGCGTATCGATAGTGGGTGTGGACGAAGCGTCACTCGTCCACATTGAATGACAGAGCATTCCCCACCGATTAATGCCAGGCCTAGACGTGGTCGCGCTTGAGGATCTCGTGCAGGTCTATTCACTTGATCAACCACACACTTTTACCGTCCTCCGTGAAAAGTAGTAATTTTGAGGCCATAGCTCTCCCTAGATCGCTGATGAATACCAGGGCCAAGCGAAGATTAAATTGTGCAAGGCTCCAGCCAAGCCTAGCTTTGAAATTTAGAAAGCACAGCCGAATTGTGATTTCGAGTCATGCAGTTACGGATGAATTGATATGATATATTCTAACTGGAACATTAGTTATTATTACCACCTACTGTAAAAGTATTTTCGATGCCTTGCGTTCAGCTCCGCCACCCGCCAACCCACGAGTGTGGACTACGAGCGCAATTATCGCCCCTCCCCGCAATTAGTTTCGCCATTACCACGGCAACTGTCACCCCACTTATCTTTGCCATTACCACCCCAACTATCACCCCAATTATCTTTGCCATTATCCTCGCAATTATCCCAAAACGTGCCCTCGCCACAGGCGTTTATATGCTTTCCCGCACTAATTACGAGCAGTGTAATTATCGTCATGCGCACTCTCATTTCACGCATCCGGCCTTCATCCGGTCTGTGTTTGACCAATCGCGTGAACTTCACTTGTGCTATATAACCAGTATACTGTATTCTGTATCGCATTGACGATCTGAAACCCTTTCTTGTAAGTCTCGGACCGAATTGTAATTCTTTTGAAACTGCGTTGAGTGGAAGCGCTATTATTGAGGTTTGTATTATTATTGCTTCCTAATTGTTCGTTAACTGTAACGTCATCTTGTCCAGTGTTCTTGTTCTTTGACTGGCTGGATACGCGTTGGCTCAAGGCCCTTCAAAGCGAATGGTCGCTTACACCTACAATTCCGTTGTTTAATGAAACTTCGATAAGAGTGCGTATACTTCAAGTTTGAACCATACGCGGATTAATATAATGTAGTAAGTGGCAGCGACACAGGGCATCTTCTAGATACCCTTTATCATCTTCCCCTAAGCGAGCTGGTATATGTGTTGAAAATTAAATCACAAGCATTCGTACCCAACTATTTTTCCGATATCAATCCTCTTCAATGCCTACATAAAAACCTGAGCTACGCGGATGTTCTGAAAAGCACTAACATCATTCCTTTCGCATGCTTTCACAAGCCGTATGTGTCTTGAACAAATCTAAGGCTACTGATCAGACTTTGTATCAAGACACTGATCGGTCCGTGAATTTCTCAGAGCCTGTCTGTGAACTTCTGAACACCGAGGATCCATGGACCACTCAAAAGCGCAAGGGCTCACGTAATCGAGTTCAGACGTCACCTGCTGATAAACAACTACCCAATCAGTTAAGCGCCTCTAGTTCTGCTCCCACAGGTTCATCACTGATTTCGATGAGGCGTCATAATCTCATGGTCTTCCACGTACCGGAGTCAAAAGATGAAAACCCTCAGATACGTCATGATCACGATGTTGAGTTCCTCCAGGGGCTCATCGATAGACTCTTGGATGTGGGCGAGGACAGTGTGACGATTAAACAAGTAATCCGACTTGGCCAGAAAACTAACCGGTCATGTCTACCTCTGAGGATCACCTTTGCTAATCCTAATATGCCGCAGCTCATACTGTCTCGTCTGTCAAGGCTGAAAGGCATAGAAGTTCACATCCGCCGAGATTTGGAACCAGAAGACAGGGATCGTTTGAAGACTGCGGTCATTGAGCTCAAACGCCGTACAGAGGAAGGTGAGACTGACTTACAAGTTGTAAATTTTCGGGTGATCAAGAAGGGTGTACGAACCCGTATCAACCGGTTGCTCAACCTCCAGGCACGTCCCGCAGTACCTCCCAGGACCTCCGTGTGGCATTCGCCAACGTGTGCAGCCTAATGAACAAACGTGACGAACTGTGCCGCTTCGCTGTCTCGGAGCGGCCGGACATTTTAGGACTTGCAGAGACATGGCTGAACTCCGACATCATACCCCAAGAAGTCGTGTTGTCAGGATACTCTTGTTTCCGATGTGACCGAAAATCAAAGGCTCACGGTGGTGTTCTGTTGTACATAAAATCGTCACTATCTGGCAAACTTATCAGTACCTATCGGAGCGAGGATAGTTTATGCGAGCAATTGTGGTGCACAATCCGTCTCAGGCGCGCAGAACTAATAGTGGTGGCTATCTACCGGAGCCAATTAAACCGTTGCTGCGATTGGCTACCACATGTACAGAAGCACATGAGCCGCCCTCAGTTCTTACTGATGGGGGATCTAAATTTACCTAAGATAATTTGGCCAGATGTTCGACTTCTTCCCGGTCATGGCAACGTTGAGGCTCAATTCGCTAAAATGACTATTGAAATTGGGGCAACGCAACATGTCATCCAACCGACGCGCGTAACTCCGTACTCGGCATCTTGTATGGACCTAATGTTTACGAGCTGCGAGCAGAAGCTAAAAGAGATCAGAGTCATCGAACCTCTGGCGAACAGTGACCACTGCTCTATTGTAGCAAGCTTAGAACTGTCGTTACCATATTACAATCAACAGAAGCCGACATTCAACTATTGGAAGACGGACTTCAACGGACTCGTTCAAGCCGCAAGTCAGACTGATTGGACACTACCACAGGATGCGTCACTTGAGGCGTGGTGGTCATTAATAAAGGGGAAGCTTAACTCGCTCTGTACTCGGTTCGTTCCCCTTAAGTATCCAAAAATCGGACCTGTCAAACCGCATTGGTTTGATAGGGAATACAGACAGTTAGCGCGACGACGTCGTAAACTTTGGGATAGATACATCAGCTCGGGTTGTGATGAAGATTACGCGGTGTACAGGAAACAGCGTAACTTATGTAACGCCGCAAAGATCAAGAAACGCCGGCAATTCGAAGAGGAGCTAGCATCTTCGGCCACAACTGCACCCAAGCGAATATTTGCCTACTTGAAACGTCAACTGAAACCTGGAGATGACGTACCGGTCTTAGAGAGCTTAGACGGCAGGACACTCATTTCAAGCGCGGAGCGCGCGGACGCCCTGGCTACGCACTTCCTCACTGTATTTTCCAGTAAACCGGCGGCTGTTCCAGTACCGGCACAGGTTGCGCAAGTCTTGCTCGACAGCCTACAATGTGCTGCAGTCGAAGTACATCAGCTACTCGTCAACCTCAATGGTGCGAAGCCCCCCGGGTCAGACGGACTTCACCCACTAATACTCAAGTCCCTATCGATTATCATCTCACCAGTTGTGACAAACCTTTTCAATAGATCGCTCTCTGAAGGATCCGTCCCGAACGACTGGAAATGCTCGATAGTTAAACCGCTTCCCAAGGGTGGTGATCCGAGTAAAATAGAGAACTATAGACCGATCTGCTTGACTTCGGTATCATCCAAAGTTCTCGAAAAGGTTGTAAAAAAGTGTCTGCTGTCGTTCTTCGAATCGATGGACGTACTGACGCCAGCGCAACAGGGCTTTACGAAAGGGCGATCCTGCATCACCAACTTGATGTACGCAAACCACCAGTGGGTTCGAGCTCACAATGAACGGAAGGATGTTGACGTGGTGTACATCGACTTTAGTAAGGCGTTTGACAGAGTGAACCACGAGGTACTCCTTCGTAAACTGAGGAGAAAGGAATCGGTGGCATGTTACTTCAGTGGATACAAGAGTTTATTGTGGGACGAAGGTTTAGAGTACAGGTCAATGACTATCTGACAGAATGGTTCCCATCGACCAGTGGCGTGCCTCAAGCAACTGTACTTGGGCCAGCATTATTTCTTATTCATATCAACGATCTTCCGCAGCAGCTCCAGTCACCATGTGTCCTGTTTGCAGACGATTTGAAAATCTGGAGTATCATTGAAAACCAGGACGACTGCGCTCGCTTTCCGCATGACTTAGAGCGACTGTCAACGTGGTCCACTGAAATGCAACTCCCTCTTAACGCAAGCAAGTCGGAGTTCATCAGTATCACCAGACGTCCAGCCACTCGATCATACACCTTGGACGGCGAGTTGCTTCATCCCAACACATCTGTCAGAGACTTAGGAGTTCTCTCACGACATGATTTAAGATCACTAGAAAATACAGAGAAATTGTACCGTGCGGGACTTCGTATGCTCTGGGCATTAAGACGCAGTTTCTCCACATGGTCCGAAGAAACCGTCCCTCGTCTATTCACCTCGCTCATTAGACCAATTCTTGAATACGGTGCCCCAGCTTACCATCCGATAACTCAATGGGAAACTGAAAAACTGGAGAAAATACAGCATATCGCAACTAAAATGATACCAAGTCTGCGAATGCTTCCATATGGAAAACGTTGTGAAAAGCTCGGGTTCTACACACTATCCTATCGCCGAGTAAGAATTGATCTTATTATGACCCATCGAGTACTACACTTGAATCACTTCCCCATACTGCGGCCAATATTTCACCTGCGAGAACCCTGTAACACCCGAGGACATCGTTACAAACTCAAGGTCCCCAGCATGAACAAAGTATCACATCTGCTTTGTATCGAACGAAGAATCGTAAACTTAGGGAATACACTACCAGAAGGATTAATAGAGGCCGATTCTGTGAAGTGTTTTAAAACCCGTATCGACGATTATTTTGGAAACCTGTGCTTTTGTGAAACGATGCACATACCGTGCCAAAAGAAGACATTGTATGTCCGGAAATAAGAACGCTAGTACAAATTTCTAACCGAACACGGATAAACGATTAATGGACCAGACACAACTGCTGATAATTCACAAGTAAATTTTGATTTTTCGTAATTCGATAGAGTTGTACAGAAACCTTTCTACTCGCTCTTA
The DNA here is from genome assembly GCA_944474145.2 of Dicrocoelium dendriticum. Classification (NCBI taxonomy): domain Eukaryota; kingdom Metazoa; phylum Platyhelminthes; class Trematoda; order Plagiorchiida; family Dicrocoeliidae; genus Dicrocoelium; species Dicrocoelium dendriticum. The sequence continues at coordinate 84,840,258 of OX104063.1, forward strand.
AATACAGTCTCAGATACTTTAAAATAAAATTGCTAGTGGAACAAAATTCCGTGTATTACTGGAAACAGTCGATGCTACAGAAACCTATGCACAACCCAGCTGTCTCAAGCTGGGTGTATAAGCGAATTCAAACTCATTTTTCTTAACACATTAAAGGTGACTTCAATCAGCGTTTGCCCATTTATATCTTTGGCCGATACAGCCGTCGAAATGCTCCCGCAGCAGAGTGCTGAAGCACAGACGGAGCCTAGATGGCCATTAACGAACTTCGAAGTTGTAAGATTTACTGAATCCTTGTCAGTTAGCACTGTGGGCCCGCGCCCTGTGATATTGCCACAGTCTCGGTAGGCATCAAAGAGCAATCGACCATCCATGAACATAAGGCGTCATCTGTACATGATAGTGACATGCTCATACTTGAGCCATTCTTCGTTGTGAAGGCCTCATGATTCAATAAACTGCACTGAATCGTCTTTCAAGACCGCCAATTTCGCCCGACTGTTGCTGTAGGACGTTTGCGCAATGTTTTGTGGGTAATAATTTTTGTTGTTGTTAGACAATTCCTTTTCCTTCCCAGACGCTGTTTTCACGTCATCGACTGCATGATCCCTCGGTTTGGCCGTTTCCTTTTAGCAACTACTTCATTCAGAGAACAGGAGACAGTAACACCAAAACCCTCCACTTCGGATACAGTCCCAGCGATCGGTATATATATATATATATATATATATATATATATATAATCAAAAGTCTGAGAACAGACAACTGTGCCATCAGAGCCATGGCTGTAATGGTAAGAAAAGAATCCTAGTTCAAAGAACAAAGAAAAGCGGTCATTTTCTTCCTTTTTGTTTTCATGGTACTTCACACACGCCGTTCTGAGTTCCTGTCGTTTGTTTAAAATTGAGACTGAATGAAAGGGAAATGTTTGAATAGCATTGACGCCACTGCTTTTGTTACGAATTATAACCTCCGAAACTTCCGGCCATTTGGAGTCCCCATCACGTGGTCCGCTACATGGAACACGGACATTTTCTGATGAAGCCAGAGAAGTGTGTTTGTCATGATCAATTAGATATAAAAATGCGCCGATATGCTTGACAGTGCATGAACCGTACATGATGTGGTCACTCACGATCAGGTGGCGGGCAGTATCTATCAAGTCCGGTTTTCTTGTGGATGTGAGAGAATGTCACTTCTTGGCACGTTGAATCATGGAGAGCAAAGGATCGAGACGTAGACGACCGCTCAAGCTCATCCATCCCGCTATAGAACGCCGAAGATGAATACTGCTTAAAGCAAAGTCTTCAGCGTACTTGCATCCAATAACATTAGTGGGAATCCGTAGTTCATCTATGTGTAAGGGAAGCAAAAGCGGAGACGTGACTGCCCCTGTAAAACGCTCCAGTTATCATTACGACTGCATTACATATTATCACTCAACTGGATTAAATGAGTGATTTCTGGAATATTTGCTTACCAGAGCGCATACCAATTTCCAACGTTCCTGACGTCAACGAGCCACCTGGCGACCTCCGGAGCCTGGTCAAGCTTGGAAGCAGATTGACCAGTTCGCTATCAGTTACCGTTGGCGAGGTTGCATAACGGACTGCAAGTCAATTTGGAACATTTACCTGACTTCGGATCATGCGCTCGTGTGTGCTAAATTCGTTCTGCGCATTGTAGGTACCCAACAACGTCGCCGGAAACGGCTTGACACAGACAAGCTCGCCGCCTTAAATGTTCTCGGCGCATTTCAGAACACATTAGCCTCCAACCTGCGTTCCCTATCTTCCGATGTTGAGACACATGGCACCGAGCCAGAGCGCCTTACGAAATTTCGCTACCCTGGTCTGTGGCTTCACTGGACAAGCTGCTAGTCATTGGATCTCTGCACAGTTTCTCCAATTAATGGAAAGTCGTCGAACGATTCCCGATAGTGTTCATTACAAAACACTACGATGAACCACAGGTGCTGAGCTCAGACAACTCCTCAGAAAGGATCGCGAGGTTTGGCGGACACAGCGCATCATTGGGATGGAACGGGCAGTGCCATCAAGAAACTCCCGCAAACTCTTCTAAATTATTCGCTCCACGGGAGGCAGAAGGCCAACGGTGAGTGAGGTTTTGGGTGCAAATGGCCACCAGCGCAACCCAGTCCATCTTCCGGGGTTCACATTGCTCCCTGGTGCGTTGATGTTCCACCACCGATTGAGGCTGAGGTTTCCTATGAGCTTCGCGCACTGAAGCGGGACAAGTCACCTGGCCCAGATGAATTTCCTCCTACCCTCTTCAAATATGTGGTCCTGCTCTCACTCGCGAACTGACATCTCTCTTCCATCAGATTTGGACAGCTGTAACCATTCCATTCGACCGGAATTTAGCGGATGTTGTAGCTGTTTAGAAAAAGGAGACCGAACCATTTGCTCCAACCATCGTGGCATCAGTCTCATTTGTGTCACTCCCAAACTACTCGCTTCCCGACTCTTGCGGAGGCTCAGTTGCGTACTGGGACAGCACCTGCATGAACAACAAGCTGGATTTCCCCCGGGTCGCAGTTGCGTCCACCACATCTTTACGATCCGTCAAATACTTGAACATTACCATGTGTGCAGTCGACCAATCATAGTCATATTCTTAAACATTCGAGTCGCGGTTGACCCTGTTGACAGAGTGGCTATTTGGGACTACTTACTGAAGATGGGAATATCTGAGAAGTATATCAGCATGCTCCGTGTCATTTACCATCAAAGTTCAGGCCACATGCGAGTATGCAGGGACATTTCCTCTCCTTGTTCAACTTCGCCAAGGACGAGATACTGGATCCTGTCCGGGATAACTCTGAGTTCTGAGGTGTTGAACCGCTTCCTAGTGACCACCTTCGATACTTAGAGTACGCCGACGACATCGCTGTGATTTGTGAGTCCTCCCAAGCCGCCCATCATATGCTGCTTAGTCTGGAGATGTTCGTTTCTCAATTTGAGTTTACGTTTGACCCTTCCAAATGTAAGGTCCTATTACAGGACTGGTTAAGTGCATGTTCTTCTGTCACCCTTTCGGGGTATCCGGTAGAACTGGTCGACAAATTCATTTATCTTGGGAGTTGCCTTAGTATCGGCGGTTCGACAGATGAGGTCACCCTTGGTGTATCCAAAGCTAGAGTCGCTTTTGCTAACCTTCATCACCTGTGGCTTCGCCGTGACCTCAGCCTCGTTACAATGCTGCGGTACGAGCGATTGTGCTGTACAGCTGGGAGACTTGACCCGTTCGCAAGGTGATGTTCAGTGGCTATCCGTCTTCGACCACCGCTGCCTGAAAAGCATTGCTGATGTTCTATGGCAGCATTAGAGCAGTAATGAGAAGTCCGTCGGCGAGTCTTCAGATCTAACGAACTCCACCTATCGATTGATAGCATCATTTCACTGCGGAGGCTTCGCTCGCTTAGGCATGCGATTTGCATGCCTACCCAGCGGTTACTACGACGATCTGCATTTGCAAGCACAGGCGTGGGGTGATAGCGATGAAAAGGATGGAAATGTAAAACTTGGATCCAATGCGTTAAGGCGCAAACGTTGAAGTTGGCTGTTGTTGGGTTTTCTCGAATTCCAGTTTGGGGAACAAAAGATCACGAGCACATATGGTAGCAAACGCTAGGAACAATGAACAATGAATTTATACGGGTTAAGAAGCGTTGCTTTACAAGTCCCGTTGGATAGTTGCCGGGGAAATCAACATAACAACGATGATGATAAGGATAGTAACTTAGTTACTGCTTTAAATATGAAAATAAGGACTTATCGTTTGCTTCGCTGCAGTCCTGCGATCCTCTTAGATTCACAGAATCCACATTTAACAACAAATAATTCCATGGTAAACTCCAGGTGTAGGATGGAGACGTAGTGTTAAGTAACAAAGTGTAAGTGGATGAGTGCATCGTCCAACCGTCTTTTAAATATTTTTAGTGTCGGTGCAGAGACGACCGATTCTGGCAGAGCATTCCACAGGTGACAGACACGAATGGAAAAGAAATTTCTGCGGCTCTCCAGACGACTGTATTGTTCTGCGTTTTCATGAGTGGCCCCTCAGGTTTGTATTGGTGCTGAGTTGCAGTAAAGGGTGGCACACATGATGTGGGTCCCGCAGAATCAAGTATGCCATAATCAGGTCGCCTCGTAGTCTGCGATAGCTTCCACTGAACAATCCCAGTCGTCGCAGCCTCTCCTGGTAGGAAAGATTGCGCATTCCAAGTACGTTCCTAGATGCCCGGCGTTGTGACTGCTCCAATGCATTAAGGTCGTGTTTCAGCCATGGATGCCAGACTTGAGTTGCATATTCGACAAGAGGGCGAACATACGCACTGAGCATTTGTGGAAATATGGAGCTGTTTATTTGTCCAAACGCCCGTCGCAACAGCCCAACGTGTTGGTTCTCAGTCTTTGAGGCCTTTTCGGATTGCCTGGAGCAACCCAAGTCATCTTGAACCAGGACACCCAAGTCACGTTCAACAGTTGATAGTTGCAGTACATCCGTTCCGAGTCGGTATGAGTAGCTGCTTTGATGTCGGATGGAAAGCACTGTGCATTTACTGACGTTGAAATGCAATAAATTTTGGGTCGACCATTGATACACAGTATCTAAATCACTCTGAAGCACAGGTTGGTCGGTGTTCGCCTGGATCCTGCGCCAGATCTGGATATCGTCGGCAAACTGTAGGAAGTTTGAAGCGATTCCCTGTGCAAGGTCATTAATAAACACTAGAAACAAACGTGGACCTAGAACTGAGCCTTGCGGCACACCACACTTGACTTGTATGGGGTCCGATAAACAGCTCCGAAATCTGACCACTAATTGCCGTTGAAGAAGAAAGTTGGGGATCCAGCTTCAAAGAGGGTCGCCCATCCCGTAATGCTGCAGCTTGGATAGAAGTATCCGATGGTCTAGACGATCGAAAGCCTTGGAAAAATCCAGGTAGATCAAATCAACACCTTCTCCAGCGTCGGCTGCCTCGGTCCAACTACTGCGTGCAATTAGTAAATACCATGTACATGGCCGCTGTCAACGGAAACCGTGCTGCTCAGGCGTGATGCTGTTGCAGTTTTCCAGATAGCATACGAGCGCATGGGCAACTATGGATTCCATGACCTTGGAGAGTATAGAAAGAATGGATACTGGGCGGTAGTTGGAGGGATCAGATCTGCTTCCACCTTTGTGAATCGGGCTTATTATTCCAAGCTTTCTCATCGCGGGAACTTGGTTCTGGTCTAAGCAGCGCTGGAAAAATTGAGCTAAGGTTCCTGCCAGTTGGTTTGCTGCTGCTCCCAATGCCTCTAGCCGAATAGTGTCGACACCCGGCGAGCTGTGTTTGCGTAGAGACGTCAGCTTTTACAATACAGCCTCTGCGGTAAAAATGATGTTGGTTAGTCCTGGTGAGCAGAATACAAAGCTTGGTAGATCGCTTGGTGACAAGACTCCTTGAAACGTGGGGGCGTATTGCATCTGCAGCGCGTTTGCAGCTTCCATAGACGTTCTTGTTGGGCCATCAGCCGTCTTGAGTAGAGGAAATCCTTGCCCCACCTTTCGCAGGCTATTAACGTGCTTGTACAGCAGATTGCGGTTAGCACTGATGGTTTTTGCGATGTTCTGCCGATAGGCGGCTTTGTCTTCTGTTAACAGTTGAGTGCATTTTTTACGTTGGGCTACGTAGCTGTCCTAAGTTTCTGATGCTGGAGCTTCTCTGTACACGCGCCTTGCTCGGTTGCGTACTGTCATCCATTTTCGGGTTCTGCTCCTAACGAAATAAACTGATTTGCACTTATTGCCAGCTTTAATCTCTGAAGCCTTTGCAATCAGCTGACTGAATGTGTTGACAAACTCGAGCCAGGCGACTTCCGGGGGGTCTTCTTCGAGGAAAGACCATGTTGTGGCGCTGACTAGCTGGGCGAGTCGGTCGTACCTTGTGATGGTTCGCACAGTCTCATCGTTATCATTTAGATATTCTGCATAGGAGACGAAGTTGAAACTGATGACTGCGTGATGACTGCGACCCAACAGGCAGTCTAAAACCAACGCATCAATCATATGCTCCTCGTTGGTAAGCACAAGATCCAGCACAGATGGCTTGTTACCAGTTCTGAACCGAGTGGGCAAAGTGATGTGGTTGTAAAGAGGAACAGTAGTTACTAGATTTTGTAAATCGGTTTTGAATTGTTCTCCGATCGTGGCAGGGGCTTCTAAACAATGTACGTTGAAATCAACCATGATATGAATGTGAGTGTACTTTTGTTGTAAACTGCACCTTAAAGCAGCCGTTAGGTGGTAGTCGGTTTCGGGTGTTGAGTTAGGTGCGCGGTGCACCAAGACAATAAGGCAAGCGTCCCTGCCTTCTAACTGCAACCGGCACCAAAGAGAGTCGGGGAACTGCGAGTCTGAATCCTCCACGTCTTCGCACTGTAAGTCGTTTCGGTAGTACAGCATTACCCCCTCCTTTTGTGAGCCTGTCGTTCCGGATCAGCGACATGCCGGGTAGCGACACATCAGCGTCCGTCATTCCCGTGTGCAACCATGTCTCGGTGACCCCAATGACATCATACGAGCCAGAAGCATAGCGATCTTTCAGTTCAGCCAGTTTGTTAGAAAGTCCCTGAGCAGTTGTATACAAGCAGGCCAGTTTCTCGGTCTCTAGGAGCCCGCAGAGAGGTGAAGCTGTCAAGTGTGGGAGATGGGGCTGAAGACCGTACGCAATGGCTCACTTGCTGTGAGACGTTTCTAACCTAACAGTTGTTTTCCTTTCTAACCTATTTTCTCCATCTTGTATATTGCGGCACGCAGCCAAGTGTATTGTAATTGGTAAAGTGTTGAATATATATATATATATATGTATATATATATATAATACATTGTAGTATCCCATATCTTGCTGGCACATTGAATTCGAATGCCAGCGACACGGTGTCGTCTGTCTGCTCCTTGATGGTTACAGCATCCACCCACCAATAAACTAGTCGATCATCACTAGAACCTATTTGTTTCCTGATCGACTCACTGGTAAGGGCCCAAAGACATCCAGCCCACAGCACTGAAGTGGCTCATTGACTTCCATCGAGCACATCTGTGGTTTCTGTGCATCCATCTCACGACTCGTTTGGCAGTGTGGGCATCCCCGGTTGTATGCCTCGATGTCCTTCCTCATGATAGTTCAAAAGGCTCTCCACCGCAGTAATTCATAGACTCTTTATTATCACATATGTGCACCAGCATGAGTTATTCGCATTCGATGGGACAAAATGTAGTTTCCTTCCGTCTGCAGCAACCTTCACATTATCGTTTTTGCTCCCCAGCCTGTCCCAGATCCTAAGGAGTTCCTTCACCTCTCGTGATGTTGCCTCCGGCTTGGTTCTAGCCTGTAAGCGAGAGCACAGTAACTTCACTAATTCAACTGTCCTTTGATAGCCCAGCACTTTCCTATCCTCCAAAGTGACCGCACGCATCGGTGTGGCACTCTCTATCATGAGGTCGTCCAACGACGGGCGTGACAATATATCGGGTAGTATGTTTTGCATTCCTTCTACGTTCTCAATGATGCAGTTAAATTTCTGTAGCCGGTATGCCGAACTGGAAAAGCTTCCCCGTGTGTCTTTCGCTATCATCAACCATGAAAGCGGCTTGTGGTCAGTGGCGAATCGGAATTCAGTAGCTAGTAGGTAAGTTCTCCACTTATCCAAGTGGCCAGACATTTTTTCGCCGTCGTGGAATACTTCTGTTACGTCACTGTCAGTACTCTACTTGCATATTGCACCACTCCATCTGGTTGGGACAATACCGCACCGATTGCCACATAACTTGCATCGACGGCCACAGTGAATCTCTTATCAGGATTGGGTAGACGTAGGCATGTTAGGGCTTCTGATACGTATGCCTTTATTTGGTTAAAATCTTGCTCCATCTCGGCTGTCCATACGAAGTTTCGACTTTGTGAAGCAGCTTTAAGAACGGGCTGATCGTCTCTGCTAACTGGGGCACAAACTTTGAGTCATAAGTCACCATTGTTAGGAACGAACGGAGCTGACGCTTGGATTTAGGCACCGCGAAGCTCTTGACCGTCTCGCGTTTCTCCGAAAGCGGATGGATCTGACCATTTCTCACAATGTGGCCCAGACATACAATCGACTTCCGAGTAATCCGCGACTTACTGCGACTGAGTTCCAGACCAGCTTCTTCCAGTATTTGTAGTACTGATGCAATTCTGGTATCATTTGCTGGCACTGAATTGGAGCAGACGATGATCTCATCACCATAGACAACCACACCTTGTAGGTTCTCCAGGACCACCAGCAATTGGCGTTTGTATGTAGCTGGGGCGTTGCATAATCCAAACAGCTTTCCCAGAAACTCGTACTGCTGGCCATTCACACTGAAAGCCGTCTTGTGGTGATCTTCCTCTGCAATTGGCAGCTGCCAATATCCCGATCGGAGATCTATCAAGGATATCTGCTTGGCGCTGTGAAGGCTGGAGAAAGTTTCTTCCGTCTGAGGGCATCGGAAACGCATCCTTCACTGTCACTCTGTTCAGTTCTGAAACCAATGCAAACTCGAGAAGTGCCGTCCGCCTTTTTCGTTAGTAGCACGGTCGAGGAATACAGACTGTGCGTTCGCTTGATTCTTCCTTTCTCTTCCATGTCTGATACCTGTTTCTATATCTCCGTCAGCGTATTCCGAGGTATTCTTCTGAAGATTGGCTTGCACTGCCCTCCTGGGATCAATGGTATTCGGTGTTCCACCAATTTGCAGAATCGGTATACATCAGGTGCGTCCGTGAAAAGTTGGGCGTACTTACTCAGTACAATTCATAGTTCAGGGTGCTGGCAGTCAGGCAGGACCTTGACTACAACTACTCGATCGGATCCCCCAGTGTTCAGCTGAATCGTCTCGTTGCCTGATTATTAATTCGTGTCTCAGATCAACTGTAGCACCCAGCCGTTTGCGGATGTCGTTACCGATGATGGTTTCGGTTGTCTCCACGATGGACATAGCATAGCTGGTGAGCTGTTCTCCTATCCTGCTTCGCAACCGATGCGTGCCCGTCACCGACGGTCCGCATCACGGTCGAGGATTCAGTTACTGGAACTCCTTTGAACCTCTTGGTAATGGATACTCCGCTCCCGAGTCCACTATGGCCCGGACCGACACACCTTCAATAGTTGCATTTAGGACCGGTACGCTCCACGTACTCCGACAGGATAGAGAGAAACCATTGTACAAAATGCAGCTGGTGCAGAATCTAGCCATATGACGCAACTGATTGCATCGGAAACAGCGGCGACTGCTCTAGCCTCCACGCTCATTGTGTTGTGAAGCCCCTCTCAGATTCACCCTCGATAACAGCTTCTCCATCATATCGGAATGTTGGTCTACTCTGTGCTCCAACTCCGAAAGCGCAACGTAGCCGGCCAACTCCAAGTACCTGGGCAGCTATATTAGCACCGGTGGGATTGAAGATGAGGTTACGAACCGTATAGTAAAAGCTCGAGGTGCTTTTGCCAATCTCCGCCACCTGTGGCGCAGACGCGACATTACTCTCGCCCTCCGTCCGTTCAACTCTCCTATTTGGTTGTGAAACCTGGCCCATCGGGTCGAAAGACATAAACAGGCTCGTCATATTCGATGATCGCTACCTTCGCAGCTTAGCTCATGTCTGGTGGGAGCACCGCGTGAGCAATGAGCGTGTTCGACGTCGCGTATTTGATGCAGGAAGAGCGAGTGAACCGCTCAGCACCATTATATCACACATCAGGCTCCGATCGTTGGGCCACGTGTTGCGCATGCCAGCACACCGACTTCCGCGACGTGCATTGTTTGCGCGTTGTGAGTGCTGTTGGAGGAGGAGGGGAGGCCAAGCGATGACTTGGTCGAGAGAGATGAAAACCTTCACTTCGAAGTTGGCGTCGGTTGATGCATCCCGACTGCCTGGCTGGGGTCCTAAGGACGGTGAACACGTTTGGTTGGACACACTCGCTGATATGGCTTGGAGCCGGCCCCAATGGCGTTTGCGTTGTGCGTTCCTTTGTCCATCCCCCTCCTGCTTAGCATCCTCTCCAATCACGATCTCACTCGTTAGGCATAATATCACTCTCTTTTTACGGTACGATAGCCAGCTGCTAGCTCTCCGGAACGATGTCCATCCGTTACTGGGGTCTCAGCATGCGTGCCACTGTTTGTTTTCCTTTTCTCGTCTTTTGTATTGCGGCACAACAGCTGAGGTGTTTTCCACCTGCAGCTAACGTGTAATGATGATAATGATGAAAATGCCGCTCCCTGTCACATGCCGTCCGGGACGGACCGCCCCTCCCCAATGCTGGGCCTCTGACTAGCGCTCTTCCCGCTAGATAGGCGAACCGTGATTGTTGCATCATCAGAATTCGGTTATCGCATCTGCTGGGCATTCAATGCAATCGGTGATCTACAAAGTTAGTAATAATTAAATGAGTGCTCAGTGCTCAGTGCAACTTATCTTGTTTATCTTGCCATCTACCATCCACAGCACGACAGCCAGGTTCGCCAAATTAAGCAAACCATGAAATCGCGGACCACCTGTCTCGCATTCGTCGGACCTGTACGTCTTACTTGTTGGGGGCCCAAGAATGAGGACTGCCAATGACTCGACAGACATGGCGATATGGTGCGAAACTGGAATCACTGTAAGGACTGTATATTGATGTGTGTGAAACAATGGGATTAGAGCTTTACCATTGAAAATGCTGAAAAAGAAGAAAATATCTTGTGAAAACGACGAATAACAAAAACTAAAAACACCTCCTTCCTTGTTTCTGACATTTGTACTATTTTCATTTTGTTCCTCATAATTTTTCGATGGCTCAATGTTTATTTATAGAACGATGCCTTTTCTCTAAGCTAAATCTTAGATACATCATCATCAATACACGTTAGCCGAGGGTGCGAAACACCCCTCAGCTGATGTTCCGCAGTACACAAACAAACTAAAATGGTTTACATAATGCTGAAATCTCATCATGCATTGGGTTAGGATCGTTATTGTAGGGGGAAGCTAAAGTGGAAGGGAGAGACAGACTCACAATAAAAACGCCACTGTCGGCTCCTCGCCATTTTAGCTAGTGTATCCACACAACCGTGTTTATAGTCCTTCGGACCCCAGCCCCGCAATCGGGAAACGCTAACCGATGTCAAGTTCAAAGTAAGGGACTTCATTAGTCTAGAACAACTCATCGTTTTTCCTCTGTCTTCCATCCAGACCCCGGGCGCGAAAACAATGCGCAATGCGGGAGTCGGTATGCTGGCATGCGTGACCCAACTATCGGAGTCTGGTGCATACTATAATCGTGCTGAGCGGTTCACTCGCTCTTTCTACATCGTATACGCGAAGCGGAACACGCTCTCTGCTCACGTGCTGCTCCCACCATACATGAGCTAAGGTGCGAAGACAGCGATGGTCGAACTTAAGTGGCATCTTTATGCCTGTCGACCTGATGGGCCAGGTTTCACAACCATATAGGAGGCTTAAACGGACGGCTGCATTGTAAACTGTGCGCTTGAGAGCGAGAGCGATGTTGCGCCGGTGACACTGGTGGCAGAGATTGGCAAAAGCACCCTGTGACCTCATCCGCAATCCCTCGGGCGCTAATATAGCTGCCCAGGTACTTGCATTCCTGAACGACTTGTAGCTGATCGCCGCCAAAGGTCAGCGAAGCAATAAGCCCCTGCGAACCTTAGGGAAGGACTTTTCATTTCGACGGTGCAAATCATAGCCTGAAACGACTGACAGCCACAGATAATACATCCAGTGCAGCTTGAGATGTTGAAGAGGAAGGGTGACCAAGCGATGACTTGGTCGAGTGGAATGAAGGCCCTCGGTCTGAAGCTGGCCTCGGTTGGAGCGTCTCGGCTCCCTGGTTGGAGTACTATGGACTATGGACACGTTTGACTGGATGCACTCGCTGACACGTCTAGGAGCCGACCTCAATGGTGTTCGTGCTGAGTTCCTTTGTCCCACCTTATCCCTCTTAGCCTCCCCCTCCAACCACGACTTTACTTCTTAGCCTAGGTAATTTTGCACATTAAAATTTTTTGCTGCATAGTAGCCGGCTGGTAGCTTACCGAAACGATGCGCATTCATTACCGGTAGCTCAGCTGGCTTGCATCTATTGCAACTATTTTCCTTTTTTATGTATTGCGGAACAGTTACAGATGTGTCTTCCACCTCCAGCTAACGTGTATAATGATGATGGTGATCTTGGGACGTTTGTGAGCAGTCACTGATGAGCACAATGTCGTCGGCTTACTCCATGTCTAGAAGTCATGCACTTGGGAGCAACTCCACACCTAAGTCGTGTCCAGCGAACGCCGTTTCCATGACTTCGTCGATGGTCAGTGAAAGGATTGCACGTTTGGCTTGCAATCCTTAGGTCACCGGTTCAAATCCCCGCTGGGCGGGCGTCCTCGCAGTATACTCAGTACACGCACGACCGATGGTCGTCGCGTGGCAGCGAAGCGTCGGTACTGCGTACCGACTGTTGATGGCTTTCTGTTGCGACGAAACTGGACCTTAACGTGGTGCCACGGCTTGCGTACCTCCTTGACCCATTGTGCTAGACTGGGTGGTGCCGCCAGGCCCCTTGAGTGCCAATGCAATCAGGTTAGTCAATGGGTAGAAATCAGACAACGTTGTCTCCTGGTACTACAGGTTGGGGGCTTGAAATGGGATGGCGTCCACTTCTGTAAAACAATTATTGCCACCTCCCAGTTGTCTTACGGACAGGTTTTGAGCAAAAGGCTTTGGTTGGGAGCCATAATCGTCCTCCTGTTTAAGTCTGGATGCCCTGACAGCATATCAGCTTACAAACAACCATAAAAATTTCCTCAACCCTTAAATACATCCTGCATTGGCCACTGCACAGATTATCAAGGGTCGCGTTATCCACTGCACGCAGCAGGGTGGATAAGCGAAACACATTACTCCTGGCGCCTCTCTTCTTTCTCTTCCACCTGTTTCTCTTACTCCCCTCCCAATCCTCATTACTAACCTAACTTCTACTGTTCCCAGCCTTATTGACAGCAGCCGTAATGCCACTGGAGTCGAACCACCTGTAGTCACCTTCCCGCACCATCAACTGGACGCCTATCGGCAACAGTCCCTTATGAGGCCAAGCAGTTCCTTTTCGTTGGAGACTTTCAAAGTTCTCACTCTAAGACAAATAGATCAACAGGCTTGCACGCACCTTGGATTCACTGGATATTGACGGGGGTTGCTAATAGGAAGTCAGGACGAATTACTCTCAGCAGTTGTTAAAGCCACTGTGCTCGGCTTGTCCTCTCACCATTGGATGCACGCATCCGGAGACACTGGTGCGGCAGCCTCTGGTCAAGCTGGGGTAGGTATCATACACAACTCCAAAGAGGACTCATCGCTTGTTGACTGGATTCCCGTGAATGGCCTTTTGTGTGCAGTCCGATTGACGACATCGGCCATGCTTGATTTACGAAGTAGAACAAGACGCTTTTCGTTTGTGGTTTCCGATTATGCCCCAACCAACTGCAGTATGATGCTGCCAAGGACATTTTACCACGAACTGACCATTCTGCTACGCAGTGCTACCAGTTCAGATAACATAGTACTTACAGGGGAGAGAAAGGATGGCGACATACGGTTCCCGATTTGCCAGTGACTGTGGCCTCCGTAAGACAGCCACAGAAAGTCTACCCATAAAAAGGGATCTTGCGTGGCTTGCACTGCACCACCCACAGCTCCAGCCATACATTCCATATCCAGTGTAAACCAGAAAGAATAAGACCAGAAGGCAGGTAGATGGGAGCCACGTTTCATCAACGGAGCCGGCCCATACTCCTTCACAGGCAAACACAAGCATAGTGAATTTAAAGAATCAGGCACACACACAAGGCGTTGGTTGGATTGTAGTCCACTCCACACTGAGTGCATGGAACTATCCCTCGAGCGTAGCACGGCCACCAGGACGGTGCACCCCGTCCTCTCGTGCAAGAGTGTCTTGGAAATTCGCTCCAATGTTCGAAAGCAGCAAGTGTAGCGAACTTGAACTTGAGACTGTTGAGGCGAGCTCTCGGCACTTTTGAGCGACAGCTAGTACCATTGTTGATTAACTCCTACATCCGTCCTCATGTTGAATATGCAATTCAGGCCTGGTGTCCATGGTTAAAACGAGACATCCGCCTCTTGGAACAGCCCCAAAGAAGAGCCACAAAAGCAACGCGTGGACTATCTGGTATAAGTTACGAAATGCGTCTTCGTGTTCTCGATGTGTTCTCATTAGAATACCGACGGCTTCGCGGAGATCTTACTCTCACATACCGGATACTAACCGAAAGCCAGCATCCATGTACATCACTGTTGACTCTAGCCCCATACAAACAAAACCGAGGCAACCACCTGAAACTAATGACGCAACACTCTCGTTTGAATTGTAGAAAGTATTTTTTCTCACTTAGAATCTGTTCTCACTGGAATGCATTACCAAACTATGTGGTGAACGCACCAGACATGACGACATTCGAAAGACTCTTAGATTTTCATCTTAGTGATAAACGATACACAACACTTTGTTAAAGTGCAATGATTTAACCACGGATACTTTGCGTTCCACGTTGGAACATTTTGATTTTAATTTTATTTTGCATATCCATCCTGTGGGTCTTGTAAAGTTATGCTTTTTATGCCATCATACACCATTGAACCACTGAACGACCAACTGTCTCCTGGAGTTAGTATAGATGAGGTAGTGGGTAATAGACAGGTAGGCACCTTGTTAACATGCACATGAAGCACAGCCATTCACATGAAATAAGAATACTGAATAAAATATATCGAATGAAGGATACGGAACTGCTGATATAAATCTACACTTAATGAATACATGAAATAAATTGGACATCAACAATTCCGCGGTAGTTACAAGATGTCAGTATATATATGTATATATAGGTATATATATATATATATATATATATATATATATATATATATATATATATATATAGCAAACCTAACCACAATTAGATTAAGCAATGTGTGTAAGTTAATAGTTATTCAGGTGTGTTTAAAAATCTATGGATTGAGACACGATAGCAAACCCACCACCTGTAATAAGGAGACCCAACATGCAAGCAAGCCGTCAGTAAATCGAATGCAGCGTACCTACAATCGCGGCGCCGGTTCTGCTTACGTTCTCAGAAGGACACGTCGCCCAAGCGATGCTGGTTCCGAGTGGCCTAGCTCGAGGCTCACTAGCCCTGACTGCACTCGCGACCGCATGTGCTACAGCACCATGCGCTCGAATTGGATGGAGTACAACCCATAGGTGCATGTCGCTTTCGCAAATGCCGCTCCTTTTCCGCATGCCTGATGGATTTCTATTGAACCTCGGCAACGGCTTTCGTGATCAGATCGCGCCATACACGCCGATTAACCGCCTTCGATTCCCACACCTGTAATAGAGTATATGGATGGCGGCATCCGTTCTCGGAATTGCCTATCACTGAGACCAGCCACAGGACGCCTGCGCCTACAGAGGGACCATGGGTGGCTTGCGCTGCACCACCCACAGCTCCATCCACACACCCCACATCCAGTGGAAACCAGAAGGAAAAAGACCGGGATGCATGCGGATGGGAGCCACGTTTCGTCAACGGAGCCGGCCCACACTCCTTCACAGGCAAACACAAGTACGCTGTATTTGGGGATCAAGCCCACACAAGGCGGTGGCTGGACCGTATTCCGCTCCACACTGACTGCGTGCAGCCACTCTTCGAGCCTAGCACGACCACAAAGATCGTGCACCTCGTGCCCTCCAGCAACGAAAAAACTCTCCTGGATCCAGATGGACGAGGTAGTTTGTAACAGACAGGTAGGCACCTTGTCTACATGCACATCAAGCGCCGCCACACCTTGGATATCAAACAACAGCCAATGATTTGAAATGACACTATCACATAAAATATATATTTGTTAAAGCATACGGATATGCAGACATAACTCTTCGCTAAATTTGCATATGAAGTGAGCTGGTTATCAAGGAATCCGCGATAAATACAAAATGCCCACAAGTTATTCAAAAAATTTCACAAATGTGATATAGTTAACGAAAGTAACCCGAATTAGAGAAAGCAAATTTTGCAAGTTAATAGCTAATTCAGGTAGGTAGAGCAAAACAAATAAAGTGGAACGCAATTTAGCCAGCTTAAAAAGTACCTAGTTTAAGTGTAAGTTGGTTTAACCCAGCGGCGGTGAAGAAGCATCAGGAATGCAAAATCAGCCCCAGAATGGGGTTATATATATATATATATATATATATATATATATATATATATATATATATATATATATATATATGGAGAGAGAGAGAGAGAGATGGTGTACCCCATGCTGAGACTGATGTTGCATTCATGATGCTTCATCACCGCCGCTGGGTTAAACCAACTTACACTTGAACTAGGTACTTTTTAAGCTGGATAAAATTCATTGCATTCTAACTGGTTTATTCTGCGTACTTGATAATCTTCTCCCAACATGCAAAAGTCGCTCATGGAAATTGTGGTAAACTTGCGTAATTGTATCGCGTGGTATTTTTTGAAATAACGGACATTTTATGCTTATCACGGATTCACTTATAATCAATTTCTTCTATATGCTCCATTAGCTAGTATTTATGTCGTCATACGAGTTTACTTTATTCGATGCCGGCCTGTTGAGTGATTGACTGTTGTTTGACATCCCAGGTATGGCTGCGCTTGACATGCATGTTGACAAGGTGCCTACCTGTCTGTTACAAACCACCTCGTCCATCTGGCTCCAGGAGACAGTTGGTCGTTGCTGGAGGGGACGGGGTGCACGGTCCCTCTGGCCGTGCTAGGATCAAAGAGTGGCTGCACGCAGTCAGTGTGGAGCGGACTACGGTCCAGCCACCGCCTTGTATGGGCTTGATCCCCAAATACAGTGTACTTGTGTTTGCCTGTGAAGGTGTGTGCGCCGGTTCAGTTGATGAAACGTGGCTCCCATCCACATGCCTCCCCGTCTTATTCCTTTGGGTTTCCACTGGATATGGGGTGTGTGGTTGGAGCTGTGGGTGGTGCAGCGGAAGCCACCCATGGTCCCCTTTGTAGGCGCAGGCGTTCTGTGGCTGACCACAGTGACAGGCAAATCCGAAACCGGATGCCGCAAACCTATATATATACATATATATATATATATATATATATATCACGGTTGGCGGATTTATCCGGATTTACCTGTAATTGTTACCTCCATAGGACAGCCACATGACGCCTGTGCCTACAGAGGGACCATGGGTGACTTGCGCTGCACCACCCACAGCTCCATCCACACACCCCATATCCAGTGGAAACCCAAAGGAATAAGACCGGGAGGCATGTGGATGGGAGCCACGTTTCATCAACTGAACCGGCGCACACACCTTCACAGGCAAACACAAGTACACTGTATTTGGAGAATCAAGCGCACACAAGGCGGTGGCAGGACCGTAGACTGATCCAAACTGAGTGCATGCAGCCACTCTTCGAGCCTAACACGACTACGAAGACAGTGCACCCCGTCCCCTCCAGCAACGATTCACATTCTCCTGGAGCCAGTAATGGAGGTGGACAGTGTTAGATAGGTAGGCACCTTGTCAACCTACGCATCGGGCGCAGCTACACCGTAGTTGTCAAACAAAGGCCAATCAGGTGAAATGACGACATCAAATATTAGTTAACAAATGAAGCATACGGACACACCGACGTAACTCTTGGCTAAATGAGCATGTGCAATAACTTGGTAATCAACAATCCCCGGTAAGTTCGGTACCAGAAAACACTTTTAAATGCTACAACAGGCGAAGTTAATGAATATAGCCACAATCTGCTTAAGCAACGTGTATGAGTAAAAAAGAAGCTTATTCAGACAGACATTTAAAGGACTTAACAAAGTAATCATTTACAAAATATAGCAAAACAATCGCCTGAAATAAAGAAACTTAGCAAACTTGTACGCTGTTAGTAAATTGTATGCTATATATATATATATATATATATATATATCATTCAACAGTAATAAGATCGACCATCAAGAGGGCATGTGATTTCATACCGTTCCCTGACAGGGTCAGCTGGAGGCATCCTTGAGTTTCGCAAGAGACAGCAAACGCATACGCTGGTTACCGAATTACATCAATGATCAAGGAGCAACCAAATATTGTTTTAAAGTCAAGAGTTTCCACCGGAATCAATATGAATTGTCTTGCGAGTACAACGGTTTAGGTACTTGGAAGAATCTCAACACATGCATAGGTAGATGCACCTCGGTAGACCCGGTACTCCGACAATAAGGTAAATACTTGTAGCTAACGTGTACGTCGAATAATTTCTCACGAACATCACCACTCGACTAGATGACAAGTGTAAACCATAACAATTGTCCAGTGGGATAGCTGTTTAGTTCTCGAAAGTCACCAGCACTATGAACTTCACTGACAAGTATGACATGTTCCAGTTACAGCAATAGTAATTATCACAGCTAGAAAATGCCGCCGAAAGGACTAAAGCTGTCAGTAAACAGATTCGGTGGAATACCGTATTCGATATGCACATGATGAATGGATCAAGTATATGGTCGGTTTTTCAACTCCGGTATACAGATTGTTGCAAGTAGATCGTTTACCTGCACAACGAATATACTGTATAGATGAGTTAGGGAGACTTGTGTGACTCAGGTAATCCGCTCAACTTGTAAGTAATTTTTGATCTGCACCTGGATACATGCCTTAAGATGCTGGTTTCAATACTCTTCGGTTAAGTTTGAATGCCTGTGTTAGAAGAATGGTTCGGTTGGGACTCGTCTGACCGAACGAAGCTAAATGCTGTTCAACGCATTACGCCATTCACAGATTTTGAGTGCAAGTTAATTTGAGATGCAGTACAGATCTAATTAAATTCAAATGGAGATGGGAAGACGGTTGACTTCAATCAACTTGTACGATGTCTACCGTCAATTTGATTTCCTAGTGAAATGTTTACCTTATTGAGTCAGATACTGATCAAGAAATTTGCTCGGTTGTATGAACCGAGTGTCGGTTACCGAATCGCCGAAGCTTTAGCTAGCCGAAGCAGGCGTAGAAACTGTCTACCATTAATCAGGTTAAACACACAAATTCGTTGATAGAAATATAATTTAGCTGCTTGCATCAATATGTCAACGCAGCTGTCATTAGGCACTTGAAACCCAGTTAATGCAAACAGACTACCTGCTGTAACCGCGTCCTCTTTCATCACGATACCACCCCTCCCCGCATGATCACTGCATCATTCCCGTTGATTTCAATCGCAATACCTCTGCTTACTTCGAAGTAGCCAGTTCTCTCACATTCAATGTCTCCCATTCCCGTTGACTAGATTTCAGTTATTTGAGCGCTTTATGTCCAAGTTGCAAACAAGGTTTTGTCGAAAGCTAAAACGAATGATCTTGTCTGTCATTCCATCACATCCGGGTACTGGCATACCTAGCTGGATAGGACAACCTTGTGACAGGGTATTATACCTTGTCACTTCATTCAACTCTCACACCATACGAATTAATTGAAAATTTTCACAAAAGCTCCTGTACAAGTGAATACTTACTATGCAAACTTTACATCCAGACTGGATTTGATCTGGTTTGATGATAAATCGTTTTTTCTCTTCTTCAGCGCACGGTAAACAGGTCCTGCAACTAATCGACTGAACTGAAAAAGACGGAAACAATATTAGGTCCAGTAGAGCAATGCGCCCATATTCGAACAACCGAACTTGATTATTTCATTCTGAAGCACAAAGAAGAGCGGTTGAATTTCAAAAGGGGTTGATTTAAACATTTCGCATCACTCACACTTTTCAGGTATCCCCATTGTCCTCCGTGTGCTTACCGGTCATCATGCACGTTCATAGTCTATTTGGAGGAGGTTCCTGAATTCATGGTATTTGAGACCTGCCTCCATCCATAATCGTTTTCGTGACGAAAATACACGTTTGCTAGAAGCTTTTGACCCAATCCGGCTAACCACCCTTCCGTGTTTGTCTTGCTTATCATCTGGGTCTACGGAAACGGATGGTCTGTTTCACTGTCTATCTTTCTCACAAGGTGTGATTTTACTCTGTATGACAATTGGCCTATCGATAATAACCTATACTCAGTTCTTCTACTGTACCTGTGTGTCTTCGTAGGCATCCACCACGGTAGTAACATGTTCCCAACACACATTAGGTCTGCTGGAACGGTCTTGACTTCGCCAACCTACTGCGCCTTTTCCTCACTGAGGAATAAAACTGCACCTTCATGATCATTGTAATGATGGTCTAGTTTACATGGATAGCAATACGATGCAGACTGTTAAAGTAGCATGCCTAAATTACCGATCAGGACGACCACGTCCGATCGAGATGAAAAATCCGTTTTGAACCTTTTTATGAATTTTACAAAGCCATCAAACTAGATAGCGCAAGAGCGATCCTGCAGTAATCTGGAGATTTTCCTAGTTCGCACGAGTCCGAAGTGCAAACTACTAATTAGCATTTCGATTTCTTTGCATAATTGGTTGCTTAGTGCGGAGTCTGGAAAGGCATTTTGTATTACCCCTGTTCGAAACGACCACCGCCTTTACTTGGCGTCTCGGTTGGTCTCATCCGTGCTACCGTTTCATGTGCAGCACCTTTTCGCTCACTTAGCTGTAAAAACCATCGGTGTCGTTGTTTTATAGATATCATAACAGGGAAATTTTATTGTACAAAATAAAAGCTTCCTTACATTGATGCTCCTTCTGGAATCGCAATCTGCGTTCCCGCTAAAACTCCACTCGCCATGTGACCGTTTTGCATTCACCAATTCCGTTCGTACCACTAGGCACAGAGTTTATGGAATGATCCTTGTAATTTCGTCTACACCGAAAAATTCGTGCGCGTATACCTTGGTTTCCTTTTTCTTCCTAGGTCTGCTCACGTGGAATACGGCAATCATTGTTGTACTGGATGAACTACCACAAGCTCGTCTGTTTACTAGGCCTGTACGCTTCAAAAGTTTGCATTCTAATCCCTAAAGAAATACCTATGTATGGAGCCACAGATTGGGCGACTCGAATTTCATGGTATGCAGCCGAGACCTGTCGGAGCAACTTACATTGATTAGAGTAGTAAATGAGGATTCATACCGATTGTCGCACCAGGTCAACCAAGAAAATGTCGATACTTGGGGTTCAAGTTGTAACACTCGCTGGATGGATTGACTGAAGAAAAAAACAATCTTAATTTGGATATCGTCCTCATCAAAGTATACTTTAGTCAGTTGGGACACTTTGGCCGTATCTGAAGCACACGGTTGTTGGGTGTTACAAGCTCGCGACATTGCGTCTGCGGCCGGTTTTGTACGTAGTTACATTCAATAAGTAGAGAAATAGACTGCGACTAGAACCCCGAGGATTTTGAATCGCAGCCAAGACCTGTGCTCCTAAGCCATGGGGTCGCGGCGGGCATTACTTGTTATAGTTGGTAATGACTGCTTGTGTGGTCATTTTGAACAGTCCGCATTCTTGTCAGCAGATATGGCTTAGGATTCGTCTGCTTCAGATACGAAAACATTGATCGAATTGTCCGAGATTCAGTTCAATACAAACCGCGGTGCACATTGAGTCTGGAAGTTATGGTTCACTCACACAACGAGTAGTTCCAAAACCTGCTTACAGTTTGTCCTTAACCAACTTCCCTAATAAAGTTTGGTGGTCAAGCTTAATCACTTACTTTATAGTTAGTTCTACAATCTCTGAAGTTTGTGATGCTGATTAACTCGTATATTCGTATTCGGGCCTAGTGTCTTTGGTCTTTTGCAGCAACCCCAAACATGAGCCACCAAAATGGCACGTGAACTATGCCGGTACCAGTTATAAAATACGTCCTCGTTCAATCGATATGTTCTTCACAGAATACCAACGGCTTCCGAGAGATCTCATTCTCACATACCGGATACAAACAGAAAGCGATCATCCAGGTAAATCACTTCTGACCATAACCCTTACTAACAATGCGGAGGTTGCCACTAGAAACTAATGACACAAAATTCCCGTTTGGATTGTAGGACGTGTTTTACTCACTTAGATTCCTTTTACACTGGAACGCATTACCAGCGAAAGTGGTGAACGCACCAGATATTGCGGCATTGGAAAGACTATTAGTTTCATCAACGTGATAAATTATACTCAACCGTATGATAAAGTGCCAAATTTGGACTGCGGACATTTCGCGTTCCACATCAGAACACTTTGACTTCCTTTCCCATTTTTCCTCCTGTGGGTTGGTTAACTTGTATGCCATCATCTACTAATGAAGTGTGGAAATGCAAGCCCCACAAACCTTTCAGTGAATATGATTCGAAGGGAAAACGAACGGTGTTCACATAAATCAGTTAGAGGGGAGTATTTCAACTTTGTTCTTAAAAAGTCAGGTACGCTGACTTCGCCTTCGTGAAGAAAGCAACTGGGCCGTGTGTGCACGCACACCTTCCTCCTTCAGCCCCGGACTGGTTTTTTATTGACCAGGATTTATTTAGGCAGCAGCAGGCACGTAATCTTTTGTCTCTCATATCTAATGCGCTCACCCGCAAAGTTAAAATGAATTTATTGAGTTCAGCATGCAGCCGACACTTTGACTTTAATCCAAACATGTGGATTACACAAGTTAATTTCCGTTGGTCAGGTTTGTAAAACTGAACAAATAATTTATCCATTCGGGGCAAATACTTCTGCTGTCTTTATCCTATCTTCTTGATTGTTACATATACATAGAAGCCATCGAGAACATTAAACTGTCTAGGCATTCGCATGGATAATGAGGGATGTTCAAAAAGAAAGCGAACTTTTGCTATAACATCTATATTGCACATTGCATAACAGTTAGGAACTTTCCCCGCCAAAGTAGTGCGCTTTACTGGCAATACACCCTTTCCAATGGTGCTTTCATTTTTGTAAAGCCTGCAACGAACTTTCTGAGAAGGTGAGAAGATAACTTGTATTATTCTGAATGTCCTTCATGGTTTGGAAACGATGTCCTTTCAAGATGGTTTTAAGTTTGCGAAACAGGAAAATATCTGCAGAGGCTAGGTCCGGGAAAGACGGCGGATGTGGCATAACGGGAGTGTGATGTAGTGTTAGATAGCTGAGAACAAACAGCGATGCGTGAGCCAACGTAATCTTCAGGTCTGGTTTTCCCATAGTTCAGCCATGTCCCTGTGCACAGTATCTCACACACGCGCTAGAATTCTATGACACGATTCTGCGCCGATACCCACTTCGTCAGCAACCACTCGAACAGTTAAACTGCGATTTTCAAGGATCGTAACATTAACTCTCTCAACATGGTCATCGTCTGTTTAGGTTGAATTTCGCCCAGACTTGGGATCGTCGCCGACATGCCAATGTGTTCAAATCAGTTAAACCACCCAAAGCACTGCCCTCGACACATAAAGTCCTCTCCATATGCTAGACTAAGCAATTGCAATGTCTCAGTAAAAGCTTTACCTAGTTGTAGCAAAAATACACACGTAAGCGTTGTTCTCTAAACTCTTTTATTTTCCCTTTGTCACTAATCCGAAGAACAGCATGTGCACATGCCTACTTCAGCGGCTGTAGGTTTCCAAGCAACAGTCAGAGCGAAATGCAGTAAAAGACAGTTCTTTTGTCTATCCAAGCCTCTACCTGCACTCAGTAGCCCCAACGTGCTCCCACTACCGGTTGCTTCGTTATTTTAAAAGCTCAGTTTGTTTTCGTACACCCTAATATATCCAATAGGAACTCCATGAAAGACAGGGGGCTATCAATTCCATGTGCCAAAGCTGGGCAAGCGTGTAAAATGTGTATCTTACCAACGCTGAAATGCCACAAAGCGCGTTAGCTGCATTCACTGTGCCAAGTTAGCAATGAGACAGCTGGAACTGATCGAGCGCCTTTGAACTGTTAAATTTGAAAGTTGTCTGGTACCTTCATTTTACCCTCACTTTAGTTGATTAGTCTAACTTCTGAGCACTATCAAACTCGGCTTCACAAAATAAATCGACGGTTCATTACCACGCTGACTAGGAGTATGTAGGGATCCGTTCTGTGCAGTCAGCTTCCTCGATTCTCAACCAGGTCGGTACTGCATAGCAGTCTGTTGATCGCCACTAGGTCCGGTTTCAGTAATCACATTCCCTACAAACAACTTTGCGAACCGAAGGGCAAAAATTTCACTATCTATTACAAATGCATCAACTGTTTATTTCTTCAGTTATACTAACGCACTTACTGTTTGTGCATGCCCATTAGTAATTAGCAGAATTTTAGGAGGCAAAATGTCAAATTGGTTACGCGGCTGGAAACATCGTCAGTGCCTAGTCTTACATGCTGTTGTGCAAATAGCTAGAATGCTTTCGGCAGATGCGACACACACGGCAGTTGTCAACATGCTTGCATGTTTGGCTTAATTCGAAGACGCGCTTCTCTTCACAAGTCAATATCACTACAACATGACAGCCGCCAAACGTTTTGCACGACGCAACATCTATTAACCATGAGGAGGTGAATGATTGCATGGGTTGGTGCTCAAATAGTGCTTGACAGGCTATAGACAGCTGTTCGGGCGTACTGTCATATGAGAGTGACAGCGAGAGGATGAAGGTTGCAACTCCAGGCAGATGTACGCATAAGGTTAGACAGAAGACAACTCGGTTTACCAGATGTAGTGGATTGCAACTGTCTAGATCTTTTGCGAAGATACAGTACTCGACCATCAGCATGTCTTGTAATTTCACCGTTTACTTACGGAGTATTGATCAACATACGTACCATAGTGACGTGTCGCAGTACACAGACGGAAGGTAAGGAGCAAATGTGAAGAAGCGATAAGGTATGACGATATCATGGTATTGTTGCTGCTGATTGGGAAATTTACAAAACCTAAAAACTTGACCTTTCGCATAGGTTGACTCTGTTTTCTGCCCCAATCCAGGAATAAGTCCAGCTCTATCACAGCCTGTGCTGAAGTCATCACCACAATGCTCCGTGCCCAAGTCGTGTTGTTCCTACCAGACAACAGTGGCACACGTAAAGAGAATCAGGCGAGGTAACCGCTGAGTGAGCAATCGAGCCCCCTGAACAGATATTATGCAAAGTAGCACATGTCAGATACAGGCTGACTTAATGCAATGAATGACATCATCCAGACAAATGTTAAGTGGCTATTGTAAAACAGAAATATTTTAAACACAGTGCTAATCAGGAAAAAACAGCATCTGAACAGCTCTTTCTTTGAAAGGCTAGATAGAGTCTCCAGGCATCAGGTATGCAAGTATTGCGACACTGCAATCTCTGCTGTGCAGACGGACATTAAGATCACACCAGTGTTAGAGGTGTTGGTAACTAGTTAGAGTTAACCGCCCTTCAAGAATACGCAACAAAATCTGGCTGCTTTACCCAGTAGCGATAAGATAAAATCAGTGAATCTACACAGTATATCTAACTAAATTTGCTGAGCACTCATCAGTTAATCCGCTGTTGTCAAGTATCCCATATAATGAAGTCTTTCGCTCGGAAACGACTCCACCCTGCTGTTCTCACAGATTATCAATGCATTAACCAGGATGTCAGGATTTCGAGTGGTAAAGCTGACGCTGAGAGATAAGGATGGGGGTTAAACTACCTCTGTGTCCGAATGAGAATAAGCGGTAAATTCGGAAAACCCTTTTCTCCACTGAGTGAAACTGGCAAAACAGGACACGTATGGTTGAGCGATCAAACAGTTGACGTCGCTGGAGTAGCTGGTGGGCCTTAGTCATGTGAGCTATCCAACCTCATCTGCAGCGAAATCCAGCTATTGCTCAGGCTTCTGCCGCTGCGGTACGCAACACTAAGTCAACCTAAATCAAGGGTAACGTTAAGTCTGAGCCTAAAGTAGGCGACACCTATTACCCGGTGCTTAGCGCATTCTGTTCGTTACGCAGTCAATCAATTCGGAATAGGCTTACTGCACTTCAAGGGATGCAAATCAGTATTTGCATTATTGATATGAAGTGCTGTAGGATTACAAAATAACGTATAACACAAAACACACATGCATGTGTCACTTCAGTGGCGGCTATTTCGACGTGCCTGTTACTTTTACTTGGCCTAACAAGTATCGTGGCAGACAATGTAAATTGTTAATGCAACAAGGCGCGTGGAAATGGAAATTTGAGTTATATGTGAATGAAAAATAAGAATTCTTAAAAGATTAGCTTGCAGTGGATAAAACGTGTCGCTTATAACTTTGAAGCACTAACTAAAGTAATTACTAAGCTGCCTCTGAACCAAAAATATCCCCAGGGATATCTCCAAATAAATCTACAATTTCAATACACATAGTATCGCTAGTGAGTAGGATCTTTTATTTGTAATTTTTTATGTTTTCGTCCAACCTGCTCACAAGCTACATAGCACAGCCTAATCCGGAAAAGCACCAGACGCGTTTGATCTTTTGGATCTTGTCAGTGGTGCACATCTCCTCGGACCCCACTGGGGATCGAACCAATGACCCCTTGAGGCAGATGCCAACTAGCTCGCAGTTTAAGCCGCTGAGCCATGGGGAGTCGTTTGAACTACATATTCAGCAAGCTAACTGGGATATAACACAACCTATCTCCCACTGCCACGCGGGTCACTACCTTAGCAGATGACTGGTTAGCATCTGAAGGTCATACTATCAATAGACGCTATGTCCATAGCATTTGCAACTAGGATAGGTTACCTTTTATGTTACTAATGAGTAGGAGGATTTGTAATTGTAATTTTTCCCGGACTAGGCTGTGCTATGTAGCTTGTGAGCACCTAAGACGAAAACAAAAAAATTATTTACGGTATTGGTCGTACTATCATGATCTGGTCTTTGTTGAGAAGGCTAGCGAAGGCAACAGGTAGATGATATAATCGGTCAATACGTGTATTTATAAAGTTGTATATCAAACCACGGTGCCATGCAAACGCCTTGTTTGAGAGGATGGACAACCTCACAAGCTTCCTTGAACTGAGATGGATTATCCGACAAAACGACACCGATCTATCTTGTAGGGAATGAACTAGACAAGTTTTCGTCACTCAGATCCAAAGGAAAGTACTTATGACAACTCAAGGCTTATCGGCCCGAAGAAGAAGAAGGCATATTACGTTAGTACATATTGAAAAAACTAGGTGTACTAGACATGAAGAATGCACATCTTACTAGCACTTCCAACCCACATTGGAACAACGGAGGCGTCTCAACAGTGGAAGTCATGCATTCCACAACAACAACAACAACGGCATGTGTGCATCCAATAAATATGAGTAGTGGGTAAAAACTTGTTGTATATAATAAGTAGAAGGGTAGAGAAAATCTCTCCTTCAAGAATATTACGGCATAAAACCTAGAGGACTTTCGGACTTTTGTACTGACCAGAAATTATGCTTATCATTGATGCACATTTTTACCGATACTTGATTGTAACTATGTTATTCTTGCCTTGCTGTTCTCCAACCCATGCCTGCAGTCACTTCCGTCCGCCTCTCTCACTCCCTCTCACATATTTCGTAACATACCAATGAACAATGGTTTAGCACTGGCAAAAATGGTGCTTGACAAGTACCGTAAGTTGCGTTGTATGAAAAGTACAAAACCAAGAGATATGCAAGTCACCTTTTCAAATGTCTATTGAGTTAAGTGGATTGCTGAATAACGGGTGCGTGAAATAAGTATTATATGTAAGCATACGCACCAACATTGGCGAAGTGATAGTTGACATGTTATGTAAGAAAAACAAAAGTAAGATCACTCACTCACAAAAATCGGGTACGAGAGGAGAATAACTACATTCCACGGTAGAACAGCTTAGGTAACGAAGTACCGGGAACTGAGAGCAACATCCAAGCGCATTTTAAAACTGTTCAAAGTAGAGAAGGAGACGACTGCGTTTGGGAAAGGGTGCCGTAGTTGGCAAACCCGAAGGGAAAAGTAATTTCGTCTACATTCTAGTCCGCTATATTGTTCGCTCAATTTCAGGCAGATACCTCTGCGCTTTCTACTGAAATTCGGCAAATGGCGACATGCGTGTTTGGGATCACTCAATATTTGGTGAACTAATATGAGATGACAGCGTAGCCGTCAGTAGCGTCGGTTGAAAACTCCCAGTAGCTTCAGACTTCGCTGGTAGAAGAGATTGTGTAGAACCTTGAAATTTTCTCTTGCCTTGCGTTGTGGTGTCACTGGCACCTCCAGGTCGCGCCTCAAACTACTTTGCCGGGCTTGGATAGCGTATTACACGGAAAGGCGCACGTAAGAGTTGTGTGTCATGGGGAAGATCAATGAGTCAAATTTCCCTAACATCCTTCGCTGATGTCTAACGTACTGGTTACATCTTTTCGCAGCTTCCTCGGACCGCTGTGATTAGTTGTGTTCAATATTTATAAGCACACCAAGATAGCGTTTTGGGTACCCGTTTGCAATCTAACTGCCCCAAGCCAATACATGTAGTCATGTCTATGGCATAGTTGAACAACTCGATAATTGTCCACATTACACGGTATGCTATTCTGAACTAACCACTTCGAAATTGGGTCAAAATTGCGCCGGAGCCCTACGTGGTCTTCCGGTCACTTAATCGCTCTCCATAGCTTGCAATCGGAAGAAATTACCTCGCTAGATCACTTATAAATACCAAGAATATGCGAGGCCCTTACATTGCGCATTTTAGTGCACTTCACTCCATTACAATTGCGTCGGATAGGGATTCTGTAGCTCCCACTCTAACAGATAGTTATGTAGAAGGTTGCCTATCTAACCTGGAATTGGGTGGCTGATACCGAAGCTTGTGGAGAAGTTTTCGATGGTTGAAGCAAGAGGTCACCAAACTACGGACGCGAGCAGAAGCCGGCTCTCGACGTCAATTCATCCGGCCCACCAACTGCACCCAGGTTTGAACGACAAAGTGTGTGGAACACGGGATGTTTTGACACAAGATACATTAGCCACCGCATGCCAGGTTGTCATTGGACTAATACAGTTTGAGCACTAATGTGAATCGGTTAATGGTCGTTACCTGTGACACTGTATTATTAGTCACCCATGTTGCTGAAACAGTGATGTGTCTGGTCAGGCATAGAACCCTGCCATCCTTGTATCCTAAAACATCTCTGTTTATCTTATACAATTGTGCCGCAATTTGCCACCAAAACAGTCGTCATTTGAACCGCCGCTTGTTAAGACGCCGTGAGTTTATGCAAAGCATTTTCAAGACCTACCCGCTAGCTACTTGGAACGAATCGCGTTATCAGTAAGGAATGCCTCCGGAAGTGCAAAAGATTGAGGTGGGTACATGTTCGTAGCTAATACATGCATATATGTAGTAAAGGTATTTAAGTCCAGCACTGTTTGATGAGTTAGTTCTGATATAAACGCTTTGCTCAAGCCTTCCAAGCGTCTTGCCGCTTATATATATATATATATATATATATATATATATATACTTGTACTTGTACTCACGATTTTTCACCAAGATGGACAGGGATGCTGCTTCTGTGCATGTTGGAAGAGTGTGGGCCGGCTCCGTTGATGAAACGTGGCTCCCATCCACATGCCTCCCGGTCTTATTCCTTCGGGTTTACACTGGATATGGGTTATGTGGATGGAGCTGTGGGCGGTGCAGCACAAGCAACCCACTGTCCTACTGTAAACGCAGGCATCCTGTGGCTGTCCTATAGAGGCAACAGTTACAGGAAAATTCGGAACCGAATAGCGTCAACTATATATCTCGACACTGTTCTCTGATTTTTTCTATTACCGAAGGAACCAATGAATTTGGCATGTACCCCTAGTGGACCGTAGTACTTTCCTTTTCATTTTGATTTTTATTATGACTGTTATTCAAGACCAAATGACGAAAGTATTCTTCCTCTTGCTCAGATACCGGTTGTTTCAGTTTCCAATAATGCTACTAACAAGAGAAGGGTGGACGACTTGTCGTGATTTCTTTGTACCTCAGTTTTCTTTCTGGCCTGCAAGTATTTAGCATAAGGATTACGCGATGGATGCCAACCATTTTGTCAGTTATCCGGCTCTCGGGTTCAGTTTTAGTTATTCGGTCCGCTGTGGAAATTTTTACTGACCCCAGGTCTAAGCGAACAAAAGCTTTTGAAAAATCCAGGTAGAGGACTTCGACTCCCGCTCCACCATCAACTGCCTCGATCCAGCGGCTTCGTGCAAGTAATAGATTAGTAGTACCTAAGCACTTTTGGTGGAAACCATGTCGCTCCGTGGTCATTAGACTCTATTTTCAGACATTCCATCATTGCATCTGCGATGATTATTTCCATGAATTTGGAAAGCACAGAAAGAAACGCTATCGGACGATAATTGTTATGGTCAGTGCGACTATTTTATAAATGGGAGTGATGATCCCTCGCTCACACATTGGCGGAAGTTTACTTTCCTCTATACAACGCTGATAGAAGATAGACAGTGGTTAAGGTAGATCACTAGCTACTGCCTGCGGCGCCTTCGGTCGAATATTATCGACCCTAGGTGAGCTGGGGGTACGCATGGATAACAACTACTTTAACACAACTTATACAGCGAAGGGCATGTTGAATAAACCTGACGTTGAGGCAGTATAAATGAGGAAACTATATGTGCCCGTTACCCTCTGGAACGTGTGGGAGGAATAACACAGTAAGTGGTCAGCTGCTTCCATTTCTACTCCCGTAAGCCCGTCAGTCCCATCCAGCACTGGGATTTCACTATGCACCTAAACAAGGCCAGTAACGTGCCTGAATAGGAGATATTGATTTGTGCACAATTGTTTTATTAATTCTTGTTAGTGTGTCACAATGTCCTTGAGGATTAATTTTGCGAAGAAGTTACGCTGAGCCACTCACACAGCTCAGGTTTTGGCATTCGGCGGTACTTATGATCACGCCGTACTAACTCGCTCAAAGACATGTAGTTACGTGTTCTACTCCTCAGAAATGTTTCGCTTTGACTGTGGGAGGATTTCTGTTCCAATATGTGCTCTACTAGTTTGCAAAACGTTTTTGTGAACATATTACAGGCGACCTCTAAGGAGTGTTCTTTTAAGAAGTGCAAGTCCTCTACTTACCAAATGCGTAACAACATATACTTTGTCCTCCTCTTCTTCGGAATATTCCTCATAGCATGTGTAGTCAAACGGTAGAGGAAAATGGCCACTGCGACCATGGATGTGCTTGTAACTTTTCACCGTGTATGACTTCTTCCTTGGTGGGCACAACATCTCGGCTCAACGGCCTGTTGCCAGTTCGAAACCTGATGGTAAAGGTGACTTGGTTGTACAGAGGATAGATGACAATTAGCTGCTGTAAACAGGCTGTTAACGGTGAATCATAGCGTGCTGGCGTTTTCATGTCGTGCATTGTAAAGTTTTCCGCGATGATTATGTGGCTGTATTGCCTGTACTACTCTACTTTAAAAAATAAGGTTCAATTATCACTCTGTTTCCGACGAAGAGTTTGATAAACGGTTAATTACGTCTGAAGTACATATATCCACGTTCCGCAGCCATAGCCGGCACCAAAGCGAATGAGGGACGCAGATTTCTGGTTGATCAATACTTCACATCAGAGGTTGGGCTTGTGATAACGAATTATCCTACAAACCTTTCCAGTTCTATTGTTTCGAAGCAGTGGCCAATCGAGCAAACTCTTCACAAAATCAGCCATCTCTAAGTTTGACAGGTCTCTATAGTCTTGGCGAGATGCAGTGGATGTGATCCGTAGCTCACAAAGTTCGACCAAATTATTAATAAGGCCTTGGGCGTTAGCGAACAAGCAGGATATCGTTTTGGATTTTATGAGTGCGTTTTGTATCTCAACTTGTTGTTTCGGTTTAAGCCCACCCGTTACTTTTTCGGCTGCTAATCGTTTGTTAGAAACCACATGACTGTGGAGATAAAGAATTTACTGACGTTGCATGTTCCATCGAATTAGTGACAACACATGACCAAGTATCAGCTGTCTTTAACCGAATTTCAGCTAGCAGTCTAGCGCAAAACGTCAACCAGTAACCCAATAGGACTTCTACCATTCCTTCGGAGTGTAGCACTATTTTCGTAACTCTTGGACGGCATTACTTGCAGTGTGGTAATTAAGGAATTTGCTTCAAAGCTTCAGCAGCAACATTGTCCAGAGGTAGTTTCGAGGCATTAGCACCACTGCTGTCACTTATGTGCGTGCGCTTCGTGATCAGGAAAATCCAGAAGTTTGGAAACACCATGGACAGATATGGTTTTCTTGCCAACGATTTTCGAGAGCCGCTTTGCTTGTCAATTGCCTTCGTGCGGCCCTTCTAATCGAGCTCGGGTAGAATGCGCACTCCGCTCAATGGGTAGCGAAGACAAGCTTCCAAACGTAGGACGGCTATTCTTTTATCCACTTAGTTCAGCATTACTAGAGGAATGCGAGGTTCACCCTGGTGCACCTATGCCGTCTAAGCATAGCGGGCTCAACCTGAATATCGATCACATCGTAGGTGGAATTCCACTGATTGCTAGCATATTGCAACTTATCCTCAATCGTGCTCCGCACGTTAGTGTGCACTAGAGTTAACGCATTGTGGTTCGGTCTAGTGCATGTCGAATAGAGAGGTGTTGCTGGCTAGATGGATTGTTTAACTCGTGGCAATGGAAATGCTTCTGAGATGTACATCGGACCGCTTGTGCATGGCGCAGCTGATGGACCTACATTGCCGCTTCCGACGTCTTTAGCGAAGCTTCCGATGCGTACGTTACCCATATTTTCTCGGTGTTGTATTGCCACTTGATCTGATCTGGCAATACTGTGACGCAACCTTCAGGCATAGCTTCCAAGAATGGATAAATTAGTCACGTCGAATGTGACTTGTTAGATTAAGAGGTTTGGATACGTCAGAGCAGTTGGTGCAGTCACCGTGGGGCAGTTGGCTAGGCCTAAGAACCGCACTCATAAAGGGTTGCTGGAAGACAGAATGCGTTTTGTTTGATTCCACTAATGAAGCAACATGACATGCCGTCTGCTCTGTTGTAACCCAGTTTGTGCACGTTTTATGAGGGTACTGTACAATTGGTCATATGAGTAGCTCTGTATACTAGCCGAAATTATAGCGCGTCAGTATCATTTTTATCCATATTTGATTCTATGTGACGTAGGCTAGCTCACTTGGGGTGGAAGGCAGTGACACATTTAGAGTAGACCATACCTGTCCTGACCACTTGGGCAAGTTTCCACTCACTACATTTAACGCCAAGTGAGACAATGATTAGTGACGGCTGTAGTTACAAGTGTACAGGGCCTCTGTCTGTTCACGCAACTATCGTACCGAAACTGATAATTACAGTACTCTACAACAACTTGTTCTAAAATCCTACAGAAAAACCTGAAAACGCGGGTACCGCGCGGAGCTAAAATATTAGTGTTGCCAAATGTGATAATTATTGCGAAGCAGCTCTTATATCTTACTGTCGTCAATTGTCAGCACTAAGCTGTTTGCCGAGCGAGTAATACACAGTTTTGCTTATAGAACCAAAAGTAACCTACTGAGACTATAAATTGGAGTCAACCATCTAACTTTCCAAACGATGGTTAGAATCATGCTGACCTCAGGCAAATTCAGTTTGGGCTACTCATTGTGACAGCATTTGCAAATTCATATTTATTTTTACGCAATCGTTATGTGGAAGCAAATCTTGCCTGCGTATGCACATTGTAAACTGGCAGGCTTTGACACCTAAGCATTGGGAAAGTCCCATCCCCCACCGAAATAACGGAAACCAGGTCCGATTCATTATGAAGCTGTGACGGCTGAGCCATGAGTAAAAATCCCATTGTTTCAAGCAAACGGCCATTGAAAATTCAGGAAACCAGACGCAAAATACTGTGAAGGCGATCAAATAAGAGCGGCTTATACAAAATAACGTGTAAAGCCAGGATGGAGCAAATATTATAGCCGCACCAACCCGTCGAGAACGAGGCACTTCGGATCAAATGTGCTAAACGCTATCCGGAAGGCGCATACTTAACAGTGTAAATATTCCGTCAATAAATAACTAAATAATAAAAATAGGCTCTCCTAGTTTCAAATGCTATGGATATAGCGTGTAGAGAGAAGACGTCATCTCATCGCAGGCTAAACACTGTCAGTGACAGTGGAAGATAGGTAGTGCTATATCCCAGTTAGTTTTTCAAATTATGTAGCCCAGCCAACGTCTCCCATGGATCAGTTGCTCAAGCTGTTGGCTAGTTGGCATCTGCCTCGAGTGGTTAGGGATTCGATCTCAAGTAGGAGACCGAGGGAATGCGCACCACTGATGAGCCCAGCTAGGGCGAAACAAGTCTGGTGCTTTTCCGGACTAGCCTCTGCTATGTAGCTTGTGAACTATTGGGAAGAAAGCCTTATCAGAAATAAATAATTAGAAATATGTATATGGTTGGCGGCATCGGGTTTCGGATTTGCCTGTCACTGTGGCCAGCCACAGGACACCTGCGCCTACAGAGGGACCATGGGTGGCTTGCGCTGCACCACCCACAGCTCCAACCACACACCCCATATCCAGTGTAAACCCGAAGGAATAAGACCGGGAGGTATGTGGATGGGAGCCACGTTTCATCAACGGAGCCGGCCCACACTCCTTCACAGGCAAACACAAGCACGCTGTATTTGGGGAATC
This sequence comes from Dicrocoelium dendriticum, assembly GCA_944474145.2. Taxonomy (NCBI): domain Eukaryota; kingdom Metazoa; phylum Platyhelminthes; class Trematoda; order Plagiorchiida; family Dicrocoeliidae; genus Dicrocoelium; species Dicrocoelium dendriticum. Next base: position 84,875,044 of record OX104063.1, read on the forward strand.
AAGCGCACACAAGGCGGTGGCTGGACCGTAGTCCACTCCACACTGAGTGCATGGAACCACACTTTGATCCTAACACGGCCACAAGAACCGTGCACCCCGTCCCCTCCAGCAACGACCAAATATCTCCTAGAGCCAGTATGGACGAGGTAGTGGGTAATCGACAGGTAGGCACCTTGTCAACATGCACATCAAGCGCAGCCACACCGGGGATATCAAGCAACAGCCAATCACTTGAGAGAAAGCTAACAAAGAAAATAAATCGAGTAATGCATAAGGAAACGTGACAAAAATCTTAAATTAATGAGCATATGAAATAAGTTGTTAACAAAGGATCCGAGATAAGTTCAGGGGGTCAGAAAGTATATTTTACGGAAATGACACAAACGCGAAAATATCATCGTTATTAACCACAATTGGCTTAAGCGAGTTGTGCAGATTTATAGAAGAGCGTACAGTGGGACATTTATTTGAGAAAGAAAAGCATTAGGACAAAATTGAAAACCCACCACCTGAAATAAGCAGACTTAGCATGCAAGCACGCGGTTAGTAAATCGAATGCAGCGTACCTACAAACGCTGTGCTGGTTCTGCCTACGTTCTCTGCAGGACACGTCGTCGCTTCGGTAGTGGTCCCGAGTGGCCTCGCTCATGGCTCACTAGGCCTGCCTGACTCAGGCACTCGCGACCGCATGTGTTACAGCACCATGCGCTCGATGTCGATGGAGTACAACCCATCGGTGCTTACCGCTTCCGCACTTGCTGCTTCTTCTCTGCATGCATGAGGGCTTTCTCCTGCACCTCGGCAACTGCCTTCGTGATCAGATAGCGCCATGCACGCCGATCAACCGCCTTCGATTCCCATGACCTGCAATCAAGATTAGAACGTGAGAGGCTCACTTTGATCATGTCCTGGTTACGTAAGTGGTTTCCCCACGTGCCGCTTCCCTATACTCAGCTGACCATATAAGTTTTTCCGGTATCCACGTCGAATCCATACTCCACACATGACCGAGCCACCTCAGGTGTTTCAGCAAAAGTATGCAGTCCACTGCATAAATCCCACTTCGGCGCAAAACTTCCGTGTCTGCAACTCTGGCGCCCCAACCGATGCGCAAAATCCGTCGCAAACACTGCTGATGGAACCGCTCGAGATATCGCACATCCCGCAGGTAGATCGTCTACGTTTTACTGCCGTATAGAAGAACGGACAGCACCGTGGATTTGTACACCATCAACTTCGTGCCAATGGTAAGCTGATGGTTGTTCCACACTCGGTACTCAAGCTTCGCGAATGCCGCCGCTGCCTTCGACACGCGGATACGCAGCTCACTGTGTATCTGCTGATTAGTCGACATCACACTCCCAAGGTAGCAGAAGCGGGAGGTGGTTTGCAAAACTTCAGAAGCAATGCTGATTCGCGGCAATATTGAAGATTGCACCTCCGGTGAAGGCTGAAAGAGACAGACAGTTTTGCTTGTGTTGATGGTGAACCTGAATTTTGGCCGCTGTCGAAGCCAGAGCACTAGTCATGTGCTGCAACTCATCTGCACTGTGGGCAAACAACGCACAGTCTTCAGCAAACAGCAACATACGGATAGTTGTCTCACAGACTAGAGTTCTCGCACCGAAACGGCGGATGTTCAGCAACCTACTATCAATACGGTGCTCCACACGAACACCGTAAGCACAAGCGGCATCAAAAGCACAAGACAACATTGCATGAAGATATATATTAAACAGGGCAGGAGCTAAGACACAGCCTTGCTTCACACCAGAGACAACTGCAAAGTCATCCGAGGTCTCTGCACTCAGCTGCACCCTCGCTCGCACACCTTTGTGCAGACATTCAATTAAACTTACAAACTTATGCGGGCAACCAGCCTTACTCAACACCAGCCACAATGTCTCGCGGTTCACCGTATCAAATGCTTTGGTGAAATCAACAAAAAGCGAGTACAATGGCTGGTGTCGTTCTCTGCACTTCTCCTGCAACTGACGAGCCGCAAACACCATATCTATAGTGCTGCGACCCGAACGGAATCCACATTGCTCATCCGCCACGTTAGGTTCCACAACCTGACTGACGAGGCGGTCGAGCAGGATTCGGACAATCACCTTGCCCACACAACTCAGCAAGTTGATACCACGATAATTCGTGCAATATTGCTTGCTTCCTTTGCCCTTGTACAGTGGTAGCACAAGGGCATCCTTCAGCTCAGCAGGCACCCCATCCTCAATCCACACGTTTTGCACCATGTGGTGCAGCGCAGTCACCAACGCGGGTCCGCCGTGTTTCAATACTTCAGGCGGGATCCCGTCGGCACCGGCACACTTGCTGTTTCGTAGCTGAGTAAGTGCTCTCTGTGTCTCACCAAGTGTCGGCGTGTTCGCCAGACTCGCATTCACATCGTGATGGTTCAGTCCATTCAGAGTAGGCCAGTCGATCTCTGAATGGTTGTTTAAGAGACAGACAAAGTGTTTTTCAGGTCTACATTTTGTCTGAAGTCAGTGTGCAGGTAGCGCATGAACTACCATCGATCAGCGTGCTCAGCGGCTCCAATCTCTGTCCATACACCGCCTTCAAGGAGTCAAAGTATTCCTTGTGTTGGCGGCGCTCGGCGTTGCATTCAACTGCTTTGCCTTCTCCGTTCACCATGCCCAGTGCCCAAACATTTTGCAAGGAGGGCCACATTTTGTAAGGTAAAAATATGTCGGGTCATATTCAGTCTGACATTAAGACTACCAAAAATAACACATGTAAAAACCATTTCCAAGCCTGCATTTATTATTTCACGATGAGGCCGCGGGCCAGTTAAAATGTTAACGCATTGGGCCCGCGGGCTGAAATTTGGACATCCCTGGTGCAATGCATCCAAACTGGACTTTGAACTGCGAGAGGCGAACTGAAAAAGCTCACTTGAGTGGGTTTGGAAAAGCATTCTCTCAAGTATGCTTCCTGCAAGTGTCTTCAAAGCCGCCGAAGTACAGGCAATGGGCCGGTACTTACAGTTTCCCTTTTTTTGGGACAGATGTAACGTGGGCGCTTCGCCAGCCGTCAGCTATCCTCTCTTGAGGTGGGAACATGGTGTACAGTTCAGAAAAGGCAGTGTTACAAAATTAGCACATTTCTTTTGGACCATAGGAGATAATGCGTCCGGACCGGGCTCTTTGCATGACGGTATTCGTGTTAATTCCTTGTGAACTGTTACACTGTCAATGGGTGGTAAAGCTTGTAAGGAGATTTGCAACGGCAAAGCTGGTAAGCACAATGCAGTATCATCTATATGACCACAGAAGTTGTTTAATTTTTCCACATCGAGAGCGGTGTGTGTGACACGTCTGACAGCTTCACTCAGGTACCTCATCACATTCCATATTTCTCGGCAATTATTATTACCAATTATAGTTTGAACATAAATACGGTTGAGGCATCACATTTCACCTTTAAAGGACAGTTTCTAAAATGTGATTTAACCAATCAGCTGTTTAAGACAACAATGGATTAGGAAAATTGGCTTCAAAAATGAGGATCAATGATTATCCAAAAATTTCAGTCAAAAGGATTATAAACAGTAAGTTGATTTGAGGCCTTAAATCATAGTTAAAAGGTAATAAAAGCGCTGGCACAAGTGGGATATCATTATAAAGGTTGTACAAGTTAGCCAGAAGTCGAAAACAAAGCTATCGTGCCGCGACAACTAAGAATAACAACGCAACAGAGGCGCGCTAGTTGCGCCATCAGTAACAGATGTATATCGTTAAGGAGAGCAAAAACGCGGCTACTGCGTCGCACATAAAGTAACCTTATGTATCAGAAATGAAGTCGCGGTTGCCGGGGGACTATAGGGGAGGGGAGGGACCAAGGAACACAACACAAAAGCAACTGAGGTGCGTTCCAAGCCATGTCAGTAAGTGCATGCAAACAAACGTCATCATCCTCTTTCGGACTTCAACCACGGAGCCTAGAGGCTCAAACCGAGGCCAACTTCCAAGTAACGGCTTTCATTCCTCTCGATTAAGTGATCGTTTAGCCACCTCTCGTCTCTTTCCATCCACAACCACGGAGTGTAAGCAACGCACGTCGCGGGAGCCGATGGGCTGGCATGCACAACACTTGGCCAAGCCATCGGAGCCTGGTGCGTGCAATAACGGTGCTGAGCGGTTTACTTCTTCTTCCTACACCATAAACAAAGCTTCGAACATGAACATTGCAAACACGGTGTTCCCAGTAGATGTGAGCCAGATTACGAAGGCACCGGTGGTCGAACCTTACTAGCCTCTTTATGTCCGCTGATCCAATGAGCCAGGTTTCACAACCGTACAGTATGGTCCAGCATGCGGCTGCATCGTACACTCTTATCTTCAAAGGAGAGAGAGACATCGTGAATTCGCCATAGGCGGCACAAGCTAGCGAAAGATCCTCGAGCTGTCGCTATACGGTTTGCGGCCTGATCTTCAATTCAAACTACGCTGATGCAACTGATTAGGTAAGTGAACTTCTGAACGACTTCTTGCTGATCCCCAACAAGGACCAGCACAGGAAGCAGTCCTTGCCAATCTCGGAAGTAAGATTTGCATTTTAGGATGCAAAGCAAAACCAGAAACAGCTGACAGCCAGTACTAATCTGTCCAGTGCAAGTTGGCACGTTTGTAAGCTGTTACAGATTAGAGCAATGTCGTCGGCATACTCTAAGTCAAGAAGTCGTTCATCTGGGAGCAGCTCCACACATTTTAAATCGTGGCCAGTGAACGGTTTCCATGACTTCCTTGACAGAAAAGTTGAAGAGAAAAGGTGATAGTGGGCATCCTTATCTTACACCACTGGAGGTATTGAAGGACTGTGACAGCTTGTCGTAAGCCCTTGTTCTGCCCAAGCTACGCGCTTAATGCCCTCACATAATATTTACATATTTCTCGGGCATAGATTTCTTGAGTAGACAGTCTCAAAGGGAACATTAATCAACAGAATTAAAGAAACGTCTAATGTCGATCAACACGAATACAGTGGGCCACCAATATATGCTAAGGTGCTCCAACAATTGGGACAAAGTAAAAATGTGATCGATGCAGTCCTGACCTCGGCGAAACCCGGCTTGCTCCTCACGAATCTGGCTTTCATGAGTACCAATCAATCTGTGAAGGATGCCAGAGGTAAGCTATTTTGAGGAGATGGAGATCAGACTAATGCCTCTACAGTTGCAGCATGCTGAAAGTGAAAATCGGGACTATTAAAGAGTGGCTCCAGTCTGTTGAGACAGTTTCTTGCTCCCACAGTTTCGCTAATAATTCGTGTAAATGATCAACAAGAGCAGGGTCCCAGAATTTGAAGAGGGCTGGATGAAGATCATCTGGTTCCGCGGCTTTATTTAACTTCGACAGTTCGATCTCACGTTTGAGGTCTGAGCAAGAGAACGGATCCAAATGGACGGTCAAGGGAGCAATGTGATCACTGGCCGGTGAGGAACCTAGCGATTCCGGCCGAATGAATTACTTTTCATACTGCTCGGCGCAATGCTCCAAGCGTTTTGACAAGTTGTGGATAGGCTGTCTACTCTCATCACGTATGGTTTCACTAACACCTTGTCTCCTGTTGGGAAAATGGGTTACGATCCGTGGAGAAATCTGCATGCCGACGTAGTGAACAATTAGCTCTCCCTACTACCAAAAGAAGAGCAACCCAATCAGAATAATTGATTGGTTGATTTAACTTGGGTGTTGCTAGTTAACAGTGTTGTGCTCAACACTCTTTAGAGCAGCGTACATTTTAAGCGAAAACGGACTCGGCTTCTAGTTTTAGCTGTAACTAAGCCTGCTAGTTGGTATAAAGTCGTAGGCCGTCTTGAAAAACTATAGCTTATCAAGGAAAAGAATGTTGCGAACTCCGCTGCTGGAGCACTGGATCGAAACATTGGGAGCTAATGTCAGTTAACACCCCTACCTCAAAGGGATGATCCAAAGATCGAGTTTATCTAATCAGTTAGTGCCGAGAATGTTCAGCCCAGGAATGAAAATTTCCGTAACCTAGACGCAGATGCATGATCACTGTACTCCAGTAAACAGTGTAACTCCCCAACCAATTCCAGAGTTGTTCAAGATGTGTTAAGGGCAATTGGTTGAGTGGACAAGACTGGAGAAGGTCGCATTACTTTAAAAATAATTAGTGAAATTATGGCGCTTGCGCATTCAGTATCCACTTGAACGGTTGCAGGAGAAGACTGGAACTCACTGTAACGTAGCATCTGCGCGATGTCGCATTAACCTTTTAGGTGGCTACAATGCTGCTGGTTGGTATTTGTGGTAGCTTCAAAAACGGATTGTAAGAGTTTTCCTTGTTACTTCGATTACGTGGCTTGCAATAACTGTCTTCGTGAACTCAACGTTGACATTGTTTATATCGATGTCAGTGAAAGTGCACTGTGAAGCGTGGTGCCATTCCCCACGGTTACAGCATGTCGCCGTTTACTTCTTTTGCAACTACTTGTGTAACCTGACGGTGTTCACATCCACCATGTGGACCTGACTCTGTGTCACCAGACTGACAGCATGTTTCTGGTTAAAAAAATCGTGGACATTCCTGAGCTATTTTCTGGGGTGTGATGTCGGAGTCTTGTTAATGAGATTGAACGTGCGCCGGTCACATAATTTTATGCCCCGTATTAACTTGCATTTAAATCTGCAACTTTTGTATCGCAACTGCGAAAATACCTTCAATCGATACGGATCGCCGAGTTCTATCCAACGGGGTTTATCTTCAAAGTAATTCCATTGACACCATAATAGCCTATACACGGGGTTTTCGGAAGTTTGTTCGCTAATATCCATGTGTGCAACCTTAATTATTCGAATCCTTTCAGTGACTTTGATATATAGTTCGCTAGAATGTTTTAAGGCTACTAGCTAAGATATAACTTTGTACTGTGCACTACTGTACACCGAAGTTAGAGTTTACTTTGATGTCCTACATTTGACACTGCATTTATTATTTCGCCTTACCATAAAACATTGTGTGCTTTGGTTCACCGTTACGCCGAGTGACTCACCACTGACAAACTCACTTGCGCAACGAAAATTTCCGCTGACCGGGGTAAACAAACGACGCAGATGAAAACGATGCGACAAATGTGGCCTAAAAGTAATAACGTATACTGATAAAAATAGTACCTTATCTATCATGATCCGAGAAACTGCTTCTGTATCGGTACAGAAAAATAAGCACAAGGGCAAAGTGCTGTTGAATAGACGATATGTATATGTGTAATATTGGGGAACGCGACTAATGTATTGGCGTTTTGGTGGATGGTGGAGGCGAAAGCCAAAGTTTAGAAGCGTGCATGTTCATCTGTAGTTAACAACCATTACGTCATGAGACGGAGAATCTGGTTGGCGGGGCTTTTATACCTTTTCAAAGTCAATTACACACAGCCCTTGCGTATTCCTCTTGAAGGAAATTATGTTCCTCCATAGAACTGCCAAGAAGTTAACGCTAACAATCTCTAAGTAACCAATAATTTAACAGATGCGTACATAGACTTGGATGAAACTGGTTGATTTGGGATTGGTCACTTAGTGAACTGTAGAATTTATTTGCGCTCACGCCCATTGGATGCAATGTCGTAGAGGCAAAGATCATCCGTACCATTTTACAGGCATGATAACGCATTGTACCAAACTGTTAGCATGGCACATTTACGAAATCGCGTACAGTGCTTTCAAGTTAACGAGGCTAAGAACGCTATTTTGGCGTTGTTGACACTCTCATTGGTCATGGAACGTTAGCCAATGGGACACCGGTTGGAAGTCACCAGCATAAGCGACAGACAGTCCAAGGAAAGTGGTCGAGCACCACCTTCTGTTCTCGTTTGATGCCTATTTGAAGGAAACCTCGATTATTGGTCTCCGAACTGAAACCGCCCAATGGCCAACTTGTGATGCCTGTCTAAGGAGGAGATCCTAGCTGCCACATGATCCGAAGCTTAAGCCGTAACCAGAGCGAACAGACTTACTAACCAGCACATGAAGCGGTGTATACTTAGTGATCACTAGCAGCTACCTGGTGGTGGCTTATTCAGCGGCCCAACCATGGTGGCGCAGACAGGCAATCTTCTAATTAGTATTCCGCAGTGCAGCAATGGCTGCTAGGCGGTTAGACAATTTTGTGCGATTGTTATTGCGACGATCATGGGGGATATTGTTCCTATTGAAGTTGGTAGAGCAACGTGAAGCTGAACAACGAAAGTTCTTTGTTTGCTTAATTCTATCACAGTTGATGACTAAACACAAACTAAGAGGATTCCAAGTGTTGTGTTAACACGACGTTGGTGAGTGTTCGTTTGTCTCCACACCCATGGGCGACTTTGTTAATCAGTTATCGCTTTAGTGTCTCCATGTATGGTGTTATATAAAGGTCATAGGAACCTATGTATTCATAGGATAATTTGGCTTTACTTCCATATTGTCGCCCATACGTGTTGAGACGCTTTGACAAGTGGCTCTCCGAATGACACTATTAGAAGCACAGTCAATGCAGATGGAACCTCCCTATAACGTCCATTGACTGGAATGCTATCCTCATGAAATCGGCATTACTCAACAAAAAAACACCTAAAGGGGCTAAAATGACTATGGTACTTATACATGCCACATCGTCCTGCTAGAAAAAACGCAAGGCTGATAATTAGTGGCGACGCACGCATTTTACTCTGGTAATTCAGGTGAGTACTTGGAACAGACAAACACCGTTATCTCACCTACGGGCGTTCCTACAACGGGCTTACAATCATTTACAAATGCAACCGCGCCCACTAATAATGCTATAGACCACTGTTTCAGCCAGTCTTAGAAGCACTCATGTGTGCACGCCGTGACACAGTTTGTTATCGACTTGGCAACCACTCGGAAACATTTTGTCATTGGAAAGTAGGTAATTCCGGAGATGTTGTTGAAGGAGGAAAATTTCTGCAATCTCTATGCTTACTATGCGCATGCAATGCTCGTTGGCAGATCATGTCAGGGCCTTAGGGTCACTTGATATTTCAAGCTTATCAATCACTTGGAAGTGAAGTGTAAATATCATGTTGAAACGCAGGATTGACATGCATCTTGCGATCTTAACATAACGGCAGGTCCATGGGTCCTGAAGTGGTAACTGATTACCGAAGTGGCCCACAGGTGTGGAGACGAACGAACACTCACTAATGTCGTGTAACCGCCACACTAGGAACCCTCCACTTTGGAACAATGGCTACAGATCCACTGAAGGTCTTACCTACACAGCGAACTTGGCCTTAGTATACAATTCGCCGACTACATCAGCAGTACGTATATACACTATTCACATGAGTGTGCGGCCAGCTGAAACAACACGGTCTAGTTGATAGACTGTTGAGATTACACAGCACAGGAATCTTGTAGCTGTAAAGACTTTAAACTTTCTGTTTGCGAACAAGTCCTAGATTTACCTCCTTCGTACGAAGTACTGTATTGTTTCTGATTACCTCACACTGCCTTAACAAGCATCTACATTTCCTAAACGAAATGGCATACGGATCGATTCTCCAGATTGCTCGCAGTGGCACGATTACACTGCATACCGTATCACCTGTGGCCAGATAAGTAAGCGAGCGAGGAAGGCAACCATGAAGTCAACCCGTAAGCCTTCAAAGCTTCTCTTCCAACAACCTGCAAGGGTTGCAGCCTCAATACAATCAACCAGTTCGCTTCTTATCACTACTCAATTAGATGTCATCTCGCTTGTTGAAGCCTTCAAAGCTTCCCTTCCAACAGCCTGCAGGGGCTGCAGCCTCAACAGAAACTACTAATCCGCTTCTTATTACCACTCACTTAGACGTCATCTCGCTCGCGTGGTAGTGAAACCTCCTTACGCCAGAGTTGCAGCACGACCGATCACGTAGTATATCTCCGCTTGACTGATCAACCTCGACACGAAAATGAAATCGCTGGTTAACCAGTTCTATTGATCGCTTAAGTTGGTAGTTTACCCGTTCGTTCTTACTCGTAGCCGTAAACTTCTCGCGTGCTCTGGACCACATTGGTCCGCTGCGTATCACGCGATACACTTTGGGGTCGCGCCTGCGGCCACTCCAAAGGGAAGACTAACAAGTGTGACTTTGTGCGCGCGTGCAACACTATGGACGCCTTTGGTCATGTCGACTAGACGGTCTGACTTCAGAGCGAACGCCTCGGCTTTCCTTCAGGCGCGCATTTGTGCGTCATAGAATGTGCTGGTAAATTTAAACAAGAGCATATTTTGGAACGATTGTTTTGTTTAAAAATACCTGCAGACTGGTAGTAGGCTTGGAAATTCGCTGTAAAATAGTCTCCGTTTGTCGGTCGCCTATCTGATAATCGCAATCGATGTACCAGCACCATACTAGGGTGTCAATACCATCACGGCGTGTGTGTCTGTAAGACACTGACCGAACGCCCACGTTTCACTGCAACCTCCCTTTCCGATTGGGCATGTGTAAGCCTGTTAAAGCCACAGTACATTGAGACGAGCTTATTCTACGTGAACTTGAAGCTCAGCTTGCTGGTTACCTTGGATTGTTGTCATCGTTTGATACGCCTGTACCGGAAGCACAGATTGTTGAGTACTGTATTCCAGTTCCCGTCTTGTTTTTTGAAACCGGTGGAAACGCGTTCACTCAAGGCTTCCAAGCGGATTGTCGCCTACACTTGGGTTGAAATATGCAGGTGATGTCAATAGGTTCATGTACCGAAAGAAAGTATTGATACAGCAATACGTGGTGGAATCGTAGTTACTGAGCTACTGAGCTCAGAAAATTTACTCTTATTCCAAGGTAACGGTGTAACGAAGCAGACGTTCACCTTGTATGATGCACATATCAAAGGGAAGCACAATCCGAAGAGTGAAACACAGGCCTTAAATAGCCTAATTTTAGCAATGGATGTCACGGCGACGCATGAACTTTTTGATCCATTTGGATTTGCATTTATCCACCGTGCTGAGTTGAAAAGAGTGCATGTTCATTTATCTGATATCTCGTTTCTCACATGTTCATTATTTTTAGACAGCTGAGTCCGAATATGAGGGATATAAACTGGAGGGAAGAGCCTGTATGCAGAAATGTCCGATGGATGAAGACGTTGAACTGACTCGGCCAGGTGTAAACAACAGAATACAGTGTTGCTACTCCGACATGTGTAACGGCCTGGTGAACTTACTGCTTTACGGTCAACTTGTCTTGTGGTCTTCCATCGTTTCATTACTTTTTAGATGGATATTGTGAAATACAAGTAAGGACTCAATCCACACACCTTTGATACCTCGATGTGACCAGTTTCGTTCGGCGACGCGGATAAAAAGAATATTCTCACAAATTGCAAATAGGCGAGTAGACTTGCACTTCCAATGCTTCCTTCGCTCCGGGTATCAAATACAAAAACCTGTATAAACGAAAGCACTTCCGTTCCAAAAAAGGTACAGGTTAAATAACAGTTGACGAAGTAGTTAAATGGACTAGTGTCTTCGGTTTACTAACTTTCCTGTTTCAATGACAGCGAACTATCACAAAGCTTTTGGAAGAGTAGCTGATATTCGTGGATTGAATCGGTAAGTGTACTGTCAACATTCTTTCAAAGTGCGCGAAACTCCAGCCATTTGGCGTCACACACTCGTCCACTGATGTATCGCCAGACTATAGACAATGCTTAAAAAACCGGTCTCAGCAGTACACTCACATAACGATGCTCATTGCATAGATGTATCCATGACAAACGATACAGAAATGTGGACCCGAGGATACTACTCGTCGTTCGTTGTGCCGCTTGGGAGGCAACTGCATGTTCTGTTTATTAAAATAAGCGCGGTAGCTCACAAGCCAGATAGCTTTATCACCAAGCCAGAAAAGCAACAGACAGCCGTATCATCACATTAGTGCTCGTCGGTGGTGCATATCTCGTAGGTTCGTCAGAGACCGAATCAATGCTCACTAGCCATCAGCTTAGAGCACTGAGCAATGAGGAACTGTGGTAGAACGTGGACTTAAGGCAAAGTTAACGTAAAGTGTGCGCAAGAGTTACTTATTGACCAATATGGCAAAGAAAGACATCGAAGGACAGAACATAGAACAGCAAGCAAAGTGCGAAATAATTCCCAATTTTTTGCATTCGTGGTTGATGAATTTAGGTGAGCTGGTTATCAGACGGCACAAAAGAACAGTAGAGAAAAATTGTAGAGTCTACAGCGCTCTCCACATACTCATCCCAAGAGGGATTTGATGAAGGGTTTGTCTCTGTCCTTTGGTTACGCCGTCGAATAAATTTTCCAGTGGGATCAATTGATGCTTCATAATATTATCGTTGTTGTACAGCTTTAAAGAAATACTTGCTCCTACGGTGGTTGTATAAGCATATTCATAAACAAATAAACAGAAGTAATAGACGAATATATGATCCGAATCGAGAACTCGTATGGTAGTGTCCCTATGGATAGAGTTAAACCAGTACGAAGCGGGTTTCGATAAATGTTGCACGGTGAAAATGTTGCGGAGATCTCATTGTTCTACAGAACCTCACATTACTTGCATTTTTCCGACCTTCGCGTTTGTCATACTGTTGCTGTCTGACTTTTACCCAATGGGACATCGATCACAACGCTATCAGAGAACTAACGTAGCCGTTTTCATTGAGATTACCAACAGATCGCTTATTATGGAATCTCCTCAGTGACGCGGCTTTGAGAATCACCTTCGTTTACTATTATCAGGTTGCAATTGCGCCAACTCCGGATAACGGCGCCAAAAGCACTATGGAATACCAGTGTCCAGACCGCCTGCTGACTTTGACTAAATTCGAAAGTACCGTCATCACCGAAGGTCGTAGATATATTTAGGGGTTGCGGATGGTTGTACGTACTTATCCCCTTAAAGCGAGGTATAAACCGTAAGGTGGCTAACTTCAAACAGCCTCAGTGCGATTTCAATTAACTATTTAACCGCGTAGAGTACAGTCCGCAAGAACTGAGCCTTTCCTTCGGACTAGGAAAATTTACCTAAGTGAAGCAATCGATAAAGATGACGATGTTTAAAACAGAAACAAAAGCATCCGAAAGTATTTTACGCGTAACTAGACATTGACTGAGCAGCTAAGTTAAAAATAAAGTTAGATTATTATGAAGCCTTCTCAGTTCACTGTCCCCACAGGATTAACGTAAGGATGTTGAAGTACAAGGATGGTGTGGTGCTGCTAACCAAGAAATTGTGGAACGCAGTAACGTACTCACACATTGTCAGTAGCCTAAATATGCTACCGAATTTGACAACCACCGGAGATGCGGCAATGAAGAACAGCGAAACTGATCAAAGGACTGGAGGTGGTCTTCGGGAACGGTTACACGAATAGAAAGAACGCACGCCTGGTATGGCGTAAGTGCGAAACCAATGATCTCACAGTTTGGCTCGTACTGCTGACGTCAAAATCTCGGATCCGAGAAGTTCCATAATCCTTTCATTATCGAAGTATCCCAATTTCTTTCGTTATTGCCGCATTGTTTCAGACTTGCTTCTGCCTTACGATTCTCATCCCTACATATACTAACACCACTATCATAGTAAAGGAAGCCAAAAGGACTCGGTTCACAACAACACTCAAGGGCTCAGGCATATAAAGTAAACCACCTTCGTAATAGGAATTTCGGGACAAAGTAAATGGGATAGCTCATTATCACTATGAATTTACTGCAAATCGGTAAGCACGTATAGTAGATACTGGTGAAGTAAGACAAACAGGGCATGCGTACACTTATAAAGTGCAAAGCACGGGAAGGAGCCGCGCATGGGCGAAACAAACTAGAGGAAGTTTGGAAGCAGAAACCAAAGCGAAGGCGAAGCAAATGATAACGTCGAGACAAGAGGGAAATCACTACTGATACACGAGGCGTGGCCCACAGCATCTAATTCATAATGAGGTTTGAGCAAACGACCGAGCTTGATCGGCCCGACAGTCTAACCGTGGATCATAGAACGCAGCAGACCCGCACGAGCGAGGAGACCTCACGTGCATGGACTTTGGATCACCACGAGGGGTCACTAGACAATCAGGTGAAAGGAAACTAACACTGTGTAATGGGTTTGAGAAATTGGCCGAGTCTGGTCTTTCCAATACTGCAGCGCGTCAAAAATGCCAATAGCAGGTTACGTGTATCGAAAATCCGGAAGTACACATTGGTCAGCTAAACGATGGGTAAGCACTGACGACGAACAATCGCTAGTAACGACAGACCGTCCTTGTAACAGACGAGGATCAGTGGACCGAGGAAATACGACCAATCTGATACCGGCTATAGAACATTGGTGTTGTAATTGACGGGAACGCCTCGGATATGATTGCGTAATTGCCTGGTAAGGTTGTCGCTGGCACGGTTGGAGCACACCTACGATAACGGCTTGTAACGCTGGCCCATCGAACGGAGTTGCGCTGACCTGATGACGTTAGCTTAGCCGGTAAGACGGAAATTGAGCGAGCATGTGAACGATACTAGCCGCACGCGTTCGGATAGACGCTGAGCCCTCGGAACGGACGCACACGAGAGGGGTTACGATAGACGCGCGCTAATGACTTAGACGCGAAGGCTGGCCAGCTAACGACTCACACGCAATCACGTGACCCGACCGACTCCCAAGTAAGGCGAAGAGTAAAAAAAGACGGGCGGTTCTCTGTGGGCTCTTTTACGACCAACAAAGGGCGAATCACAGCCAATGCTATGGGTCATTAAGTTAAGGGAAATTTCTACCACGACGAGGTGGTAGTTTGTAAAAGGCCATTGTCAAAAGGTGCGTAGTTGGGCCGCTTCTCGGAGTGGCTGATCACTGCTACGTTGTGGGGAGGAACTGGACCCCGCTTCCCACAGACATTCTGCCTGGGTTTCTGGCGCGTTTTTGCGGGGATTTTTGACGGGCCTCAACAATTGGTGACATGGACAAGCAGTCCAGCGATAGAGCGGATGATGGGGCGACCAGGACCCAATGGAACGGAAGGAAAGAAAACGCAGTCCATGAGGCTAACCTGATGAAAGGCCACCCAGTGAAATGTTGCGAAACAAATAGTATTTTTTCTATAAATATGTGAGGTTTCTGGCAATAAACGATTCTGCTGGCTGCCACTGAGAGTTCGTTTTTGATTGCCGTGGCGTCGCACACCATACAACCAACCAGGAGAATATGGCTGTACGACTGCGAGAGAATGGTCTTTATTGTGGAGGCTAGGCAGTTGTCCATTTCCAAAGTAACCGACGGAGAGCGATACGCCACACCCAACTAACATACGTCCCCACGGCTTAGGAGAAGAAGGCACCAAAGCATTTCGACAATCTGAACCCCTGGATCATCGATGAGATCAAGGTGTAGTTCGCCGCGATAATAAAGTAATACTCCACCTCCTCTACTTGGTCAGTCCTTGTGTAGAATAGACAACCCAGGTAGTGCGATTTCCGCATCCCTGATCGCTTCATTCAACCAGGTCTCGGTTCTTATAACGAGGTCCCTTGACATCGAGGCCTGACGCAGGCGAAGCTCCGTCAGTTTGCTTAAGACCTTGTGCGTTGGTATAAAAACAGGAGAGTGATTCATAGGTTAGAAGATTGTTTGTGGATGTAGACAACAGGTTTGAGATTTGGCCGACCCTCTTGAGGTAGGCTGCTACTAGTTTTTTTGAATAGTCTTAGGCTCTCGAGAATGACTTGGAATAACTCTCTGCACCATGTGATCAGGTTCATGATGATCTTGATGGTCACTCACCTCCTGCAGTGCCTCACCGGATGCCATGACGGCAGTCAGATCAGTCTCTGTGGTGGACTCTACAACAACGGTTGTTCCCACTGAGTAAGTTCTCTCCATGGAGTAACCAGTAGCCTCTAGGTGTAAACCTGCTGGTTTTATTCGAATTTCTCTTGGTAGCATGTTCCGGAATTTATCCCAGTTCTCTAGAACTGCCTGTAAAGTTAGCTCAGAAGGTAAGACCAACTTTAGCAACCTAGGGAGCAAGTCTTGGACTATTTACGTATCACACGTATAATGGCGATCAACGTGACGCGGCTGTTGTCACGTGACACACATTCCCTGATAGAGCTGGAAGTTTGCGTTGATCAAGACAAACCCAGTGCTTACTTTCAGGTGGAGGATGCGTAGTTTCTTATTCTCTTCGTTAAAAGCCCGGTGCAGCTATGGCGTTCTCTGTACTGCTTTGGAATTGCGCATGTGACCCTGGACCAATGTGTTTGCCCGTAGTATGCACTTGTTGAACCGCATGGAGGAACGCATCTCAATTCCGATGAAACAAGCTGGATTTGAGTCAGGACCCAACTTTCTAATATCATCGTGTCTAATTGTAGAACATACACAGCCTACCGTTGCAATGGATGCAGTGGAGGCTGGTGGAATTTTGAATTCCTCAATCATCGAGTTATCACAATTTGTAGGACAGCAAGATAGGTCAGACTGTGCCCATAAACTGCCTCTGGGGACATTTGCACTGGACTGTTAGGTCATTTCACAACATTACCGCGATAATGTACCGCTAGCTTGCAGAAGCTGCCATCTTGCAACCATAGATAGACTACAATGTTAGCCACAGTACCTGTTGAACATAAGGTCCGTTA